>OY365820.1:10385609-10429426 GCA_959347315.1 Bimastos eiseni
GATTGCATTCTAGATTGCAATTCATTTTGTGATCATTGCGATCAATGCACCGAATTCCAATGCATTTCCGCTGTGAGAATTCCATTATCTCATTTCAATTTCACATGGATTGCATTTTCGTCTCGTAATGTTATCATGTTCTTGTTCTGGTTATCTTTGTAGAGCAAATCATGTTCATTATAAGACTGTCGGAGGCCCTTCACATGTCATTCATTCATGAAGTCAGCTCTTCCTGTATTGGCCTTAAATGCCATAGTTTGAGCTGTCCAACACACACAGCAGGCGTAAGTTGCTCGGATACTCTTCAGCTGGTGCTCACACAACTCCATACGACACAGTAACAGGATCCGTTGATGTGTGGAGAACTTTGGACGCACCGTCATCTTGTATCACGCTATGTCCGACATTTTGGCCGGAGAGCGAACGCTGAACTCTGTGTTGAAGGAGCATCCGTGTGATCTGGTTCGAACCGGTTGTCCCAACTTCGTCTGCACTGCCCTGCCGAGCCACTGGCGATCCAACAAGACGCTTCCGCTGACGTTCAAGGTCGTTGCCCTAGAAGGGATCACCGACGGGACAACGGTTACTCTGTCCGCTGGCAATGAGGACAACCATTGCGCCGAGCTACGCAACTCGGTTGCCTTCATGACGAACAACGTTGCCTACTTCAATGATTTCCGGTTTGTCGGAAGAAGTGGAAGAGGTGAGTAATTCAACGGAATCTAGTCAGTTTTATACGGTCAGAGAAGTCACGATCAGATGAAGTAAGCACGGTGTCTGGTAAGGTGTGATTATGCACCGAATCGCTAGCAATCTATCTACGCGTGATTGGTAAGTGATAGAGATTCCTTATCAGAATTCGTTGGTTTTGCCTGTAAAGTCAGGAAAGACCATGTAAAGTAGGACATTTGCGGTTAACTAGGCGCCTCTTGAATAAGACATAATGTAATAATAACATATTTGATAGTCCATGAATATAATATTCTGTATTCAACAGTGAATGTGCAGAGGAAATACTCTAGCCGTGGTATAGGATTACAGTCGGCATATTGCTTTCGCGCGCAACAGCGACGAATCACAGTGAGCTTGTGATAGACAATAATATTTTTTAAACAGGTAACTGTAAGCATTGCAAAACGAAGTTCGATTCTTCCGTGGCTGTCTCCACTGGTTACAAGAGCTGCTGAAGTAGTTTACTCTCGTTTGAATCGAAGCGGTTTGTCTAGACAGAATTTACATGTGTTTATTTACAGGCAAAAAGTTTACTCTGACGATCACTGTTAAAACGCATCCACCTCAAGTGGCAATCTACCAGAAGGCGATCAAAGTGACGGTGGATGGACCAAGGGAATCGCGGAGCAAAGCAAGTAAGTACCAAAGATAACAATACCAAAGATTTTTATTGAACAGAACACAATCAGTGAATCAAAGAAACAAATAAATCTTGTAACACAAATAAGTGACCAGGTAGCGAAAGAGACAGAGAAATGGTAATGAGCAATAGGGAAGAAAAACCGTAAGGGACCAAGATCCCGCTAGTAGGGGTACCCTTAACATGGATAAGTGACGGCGGTGAAAGTGAGAGCAGGTTACGCAAGGTTTTCTAAAAACTTAACTAACTTAACTATAAGTCCATGGAAAAGTTACGTGTTAGCTTAAGTAGACGCCCAGTATACATGTAAATGTGAAGAAGGATTGACACAAAGCTGTAGCTTTAAGTCAGTTAACTGGACTTAAATGTAGTAGCTAGCAGACAATTGCTATTCATTCTCATGTGATGCGGAGGTAAATAGTGATAATGTAATATACAACACATATAAACTGCAAGTTAGCAGATAATATACAGTTCAATGTGAGTAACATGAGACGCAACTCTATGTCACATGATTCTTCTGAATGGGACAGGAACATAGTTGAATAGTAACATGAAGGCACCGTTATGTATATGAGAAGGACACGGATTCGATCCCCGCAAATCCTATAAAAACTGAATAATTCTCCTATTCGCTAGGCGGCGTAGGTAAAATAAGCACTGGAACAGTTGGGCGCCTGTAGGCTGCAACACAGGTCAATTCAATTTCATTTAAACTTTTTATTGTCTGTTAACATATGTATGTATATATTTATATCATGTAATCCTACTGCGGTTTGTCGGTTTGAATTGAAAAATAGAATATTTATTTAGACCTATATATGCATATAATATATACATAACACACACAAGCACACACACACACACAAGCACACACACACACACACACACACACACACATATATATATATATATATACGTACATTTATTGGTAGACTCTCGTGATTCATCTAATAGACTAATTTCTTACTCTTCCTGGTATATACAGAAAATGGGACCATTATAAAAGGCTTTCCATTTTTAATCATTTATAATGCCTACTACGTGCCGTTTCCTTTAGAGCAGTCATCGTATGGGTCAGGAATATACGTTCACCGTTGAAGTTACTAGACCCACAGCAGAGTTGTCTGTTGACATATTTAACACAGAAATTTAATGGTACTTTATCAGTTGAAGTAGTTAGTAGCTCCACAACCTACACTCCTCTTTGAAACAGCTAATAGGCCTATAAGATACTCTCTAATTTGAAGCATTTGGCTGGCCAATATCGCTTTAGGCAGTTGGCCTATGCCTACTCTTTTAAAGGCATGTATGTATATATGAATGTATGTATGTACTATGTATGTATGTATCTATGTATTTATGTATGAGCATGTATATGTATCTTCGTTTATTTGAAAGAAATATCGCTGTCAAAACGCAGCGACATTACAAATTCATGTTACAGAAGAATCGAATAGTCACTGAGTCATCGAGTTTATTAAGCCTAACTTCGTGAAAGGCTCATTCTGTTGTAACCGTGTTCGCTTGTGTACCATGAGGGTGTCTAATAAATGTTTTGTACAGTAATCTGGGTATAAAGTTCTTTTTGTCCCTATCAGGGAGATCAAATGGGTGGGATTGGTGGGATTTTTTCTCGCAGGTTGTATTTTGTTTGCGGTCGCTCATGGCACAGAGGCGCCGAACTAGTCTCCTATTCCTGATGATTGCCCTGAAGGGTGTATAATCGGCCTGTTCAGCCCTCATTTCTATTGACGGAGCTTCCGTCGGCAGGAATCCCAATCGTTTCATTCGCGAGTTGAAGCGCTCCAAGCGGTTGCAGTCATATACACCGACCGGGAGCAGGACATTATCCCCCCGGACGTTACCCCTCCTCTGGACATCGCAAGTATGTACGTACATACTTACATACCTACATGTACATACAGACGCACGCGCAAATATATCATTAGCGCTTATGTTGGCTTTCAAGAAATTGGCGCATAATCTCCCTTCCGTGTGATGACTCTAGTCATATAACCACCGTTCGGCTTCGTGCGGATCTCCATTTAACCATATTACTCATGACATCAACGTCTGCTCTGACTAACAGTGGCCTTTGGCACGCGCCTCCACCCTGCCTGCATCTCTTTGTGTTAAACACGTGCTGGTGTGTAATGTCTGCTGATATATTGCGTCTAAAGGTGACTGTCTGAAATTTACAAACAATTTACTGTGGCCAATTGTCAACCAATTCACACGGTTTTTAGTGCTACCTAAAATACCTGGTCGTGAGCTCTTTCCGTTTGAATAGGCCTACATTGCAATTCAATACAACAGTAATATTCGGATGATTAAAAAAATGCAATATGAAATGCGAAAAACCAAATTTACATAGGCTCTAATACAGCTAGTACGATAAAATTATATACAGCATACAACATAGGATTTTAGAATCTGACACGATTACAACGACGATTAATAAAACTGAATACACGTTGCACTACGTCTGACACAGTTTGATCAGTGACCTCCCTTTTCTCTTCCGCGCTTCACAACTCCACTCATAACTCCGCCTGCACTTTGGCAGTGCCAGTTCAAAGCCTGGATATAAGAGGAGGGCGTCACTAAAAATCTTTGTTTATCGCATAGCAGTGTCGTTAAACTGAAACTACCACCCCAGCAATCTCCTGACAGGGTTGTCTACTACCCCATAAAGAATGTTACCCACTCACTCCGTCCTCTATCGCACAACCGGCACGTTGCTGCATCCAGCGTGCTAGACAATCAATTTTTTCAGGACGCGAAAGATAACCAATTTAATGACCGTATTGTTGGTCTTTCCCTTTCGCAACTCCAAAGCAGTTTGCCATGTAATAGCATAATTACATATAGATTATAATGTTTTGATTTGTCTGAAATCCCCACATGTGCACTTGCATGCGGTTCAATACAGTGCGTACTTACTTAATTGCGGACAGCACAAAGACAATGCAAAGCAATTAGCGTACACTGAGCTTCTAGATGTAAATATATCACATGTCATGTGTACCGACAAACAAAACATGTGGGCAGAATTTTAACATGTGTGGATGTTAGGACCAGTCTATATATATATATATGCATATATATATACGCATATAGGCATATATGAATTTATGTACGTACGTATATATGTGCCTGTATGAGTGTATGTGTGTATGTAATATGCGTATAATATTGTATGCGCCTTTGTAGGTATGCATGTCTGTCTACATGTTTGTATGCGTGCGTGCGTGTATGACATTTGTGTACGTTTGTTTGTATGTGGAATAAACAGATTCGTGCACAGCTAGCAGCAGGCCCAGTCCAGATGGGAGGCTATAGGTCGTATTAATTTCAAACTGCTCAGTCAGCAATTTGGTCATTAATTATGCAGTGCTAGCTACGGAAATTTGGGAGCAAAAATTAGTCTCTGAGTAGATCATGTGAGAAACCGCACGTTGCTGCATCTCTTTATATAGCGCATTAAATGTATCGTGACTGGTCTAATGTATGCAAAGAATGTTTGTATAGTGTATGTGTGTATTGTATGTATATGTGCAAATATATTTGTATGCATATGTAATTCTAGAAATACAATACAATATGTATTTATGTATGTCTTATTGCATGTATGTATTGTATGTCTTATTGCATGTATGTATAGATGTATTTATGCATGTGTGTATAATACATACATGTATGTGTGTGTATGAGTGTACATTGGGTTTCATATAGTGCATTTTTTGCAATAACACTACAACGCTTTGAAAATGTGCGTCTTAACAAACGACGAAATGGCATTTGAGCTGTGTTAAAAGACATTGTGCGAATGTCCTTAGATGACTGTTCCAAAGTGTGGAGGTTAGGTCCAATGCAAGGCACTAAGCTGTGTTCTCGTGCTGACATATATGTATATATATACATATTAACATGCAAAATTGACTGGTGAATATATAGGACATAAGCCAAATTTTAAATGATCAGAGGCGAGCCTTACTCAGCATCTGCGGGCTTTCTGTAAACGCCCTGTTACGGAAACTGCGTGGGTTTTCAATCTGAAACTGATTATCATTTTCATCAGAAGGTCGAGTCTTCAAGCAGCCAGACCAGTATCCTTGTTGAAAACTAGTTGTCTCCGGTGTGAATACAAAAACCGTCGCATTTATCTTACTAAGCAGTCCAACAACCTGTTTTACAAGTTATAGGCGGACACAGTCGAGGATCACATGTGAAAGAGGAGCTTATACATATTATATTCTGAAAAGCACCTGTCGTTGAATAGTCGGCACATGTTAACTACAAACTCTAGGCATTTTGGTAAATTGAAACACACAGACGCCTACATAGTTCAGTATCTGGCTACTTAAATCACGGTTCTTTAGCTGTTTCATTACCGGGTAAAAGCCCTAACAGTCGGGTAGGGCAACAGTTTAGATGTTAGGATGGCACAGAGAGGAAGAAGAGGAAGCAATGGTAGAGTCGTGGTGGGGTGGTGGCCAGTATCCTTATTGATGCAAGTAGGGTGCTGGTGATATTAATGGTGGTGTCGTAGACGAATTTGAAAGTTTGAGTTGTCTAGAGATGTCTTGAGTTTGTCAACCTTAAAACTGTACTTTTTGAGTCCAGGAGGATCTAGCAAGCACAGCAACTGGTATCAAGAACGCTATACTCGCAAAACGTGTATATATGTTGCAAATACCAGTATGCACTAAACATAAAAGGAAATAGTTCCATTACAGTTCCGCCATCCGAATAACTTCAGGCACAACACTGGCTAGCGGTTGTTGAGAATAGCATCATATGCGTGTCCAATTATAAATTCTACATTACATGTTATTTAAGCTTAAATACGGCTTTAAAATTCTCATAGGAAATCAATTTAAAAACGTGTCCGAAAGTTACTTTAAAAGAAAGTCAATTGTTAAGTTGAGTTATAAGTTGAAAAGCACGAAATAGGCTTACAGAATAACTTTAAAGAATCATTCTAACATCTTCGTTTGACTTCCATTGCAAATAAGATATTGGTTTGAAAACGCTGTCTTGTCGAATTTCCCTTCAATGATGCTGAAGAGGCTGAAGAAATGCGAAGTCTAATCGTTTAGTTGAAATCAAGTGTCACAAGTCACAGCCAGTGTGTCTCATAAAACAGGTTCAACGAATAAATGAAGCGCTCGTGAATAAGTTGGTGCCCTGCGGTTAGCTTTCAAGTACGCTTTAGAAGTTTCGAGATTACGATTGCGATTACGTTTAAATCGATCTTTGAAATTCGTTCCATTCTCTCATTCGACAGCTCCATAGATATGTCTGGAATTTTCCAGTCAAATGCAGGATGGAATTAAATTCATTTATAATTTAATCATCTATTTATTTACATTCCCTTCAACAAAATAGAAAAACAGTGAATAGCAAGCAGTCACTTTTGAGGTACCTTTGGGGTGGGGTACTACGCAAATTATTTTTATTGAGCCCTTGTTATTGCAGTATCTACTCAAATAATGACAATACCATTGTCATTTTGACAATGACGACGCTATTTCGTTTGCCTAAAAACGATCCTGAATCTCAACATAGGCCGATGAAGGGAATAACTGTGGGCCTACATATTGGGCTGCCATGTTCATTTTTCCAGTGTCGGTACACGTGTCTTAACTTTATTGAACTGTATGTAGATGTCGCGTGCGTAATGAACACAACAGCCATAAAAAGACCGACAGTCTCACAATGGGCGTTCGTCGCAAGAACACTCTTGGGCGCGTGATCAGCTATAGTGTTGGTTTTGGCGGTAGATTTAGTTAGGCGTGCTCCTAAAGAGCGAGCATGAGTTACGCCAACCTATTGTCGCTTGTCCGTACATGCGCTAGGACCTGCTAGGTAAACAACACAAAGACTGCGGCGCCAGTGTGTGTTTTTACGTTTCTAGCAGGTGCATCTGGGTTACATCCGATGATGACTAATTCCAATTCAACATCATGTCTTCAAAAGTAGAGGCGTCAGCGTGCGTAGTATATATGACCTCTACCGGATTTGAGTCTCTTGTCGTTTTGAATTGGGACCCAGTGACAAGAAAAGAGACACAAAGCAGTAACTGTGTTTCCTAGAGGTGTAAATTTATGTTGAATCCCGATCGTGGAACTGAGAAGCCAGAGGCCCTCGTGAGTTTCTCGTAGGGCGCTATATAAATGTTCGTATACATACATAATATATAAGTAAACCACACCAAAGCCCCGAAATTCACACTAGCCCTTGTGAGAAACTGAAAATGTTGATTTAAGAAAATTACTTCAAGCAAAGACAAGGATGAATCCATGCATTGTAACTATCTAATTCATTATTCATTCATTCTTGAAAATTATGTAGCGCCCTTCGAGAAATCTACACAAAGGCTTCTCAGCAGAAGAAAAAGTACTTGAGTCATTGATGAAGCCCAACTTGATGGCCAAAGGTTTGACAAGCCCAGAGGCCTACAATACTTGCGTTCAAAAACTGGGATATGTATTATATATATATATATATATATATATATATGAGTAGGCCACACGTCTTGTGTTTTAGTGCATGAATTTGAGGCATACGGGTGGAGTTATCTTCGGTTAACCACGAGACTGACTCCAATTCGTTAGTTACGATCATCAGTCTATAGCGATCGGACTTATATCCATTGGTTGGTACAGGGTTGACATCACATGCGATGATTTAGGATGGATATCGTCCTCACATGGCTACATTTACATCACGTTTCAATATATGCAGATTCTCTAGCTTTCTGTTTCGATTGCTGCAACACAGATTCAATCATTCAGTGTGTGTGAAAAATTATCGTCGTAACACACGTCGGATTTTTTCTATCGGTTGATTGGTCCAGTCGCTCAATGTGGAATCAAAAAAAGTCAAGAAGAGGGAGAAGAAGAAGTAAGTGAAGAAATGAGAGAAATAAAAGAAGAAGTTGAAAAAGAAAAGAAAGAAATAGCAGAAGAAGATGAAGGAAAGAAAGAAATAGAAGAAGAAAACGATGAGACGGCGGAGGAAGAAGGAGAAGAAGAGGCGGAGGACCGATGCAAAAAAGAAGATGACGATGTAAAAGAAAAGAAGAGCTAATTCTTTATGCAAGCCCTTAAGGCAGCTGTACGCAGTACTAGAGACTTCGGTGTTTTTTGCACTCGGCATATGACGGGTATTGGCTAGCACTATCAAACGCTGTCTAGTCTTCGCATCGAGAGCGTCTACAGTCAATGTATTCATTACCGATGAGTTAGTTAAGGGCAAGTTGAATCGAAGTTGAGCCGAAGCAGAGTGAAGTTGAGACGAAGTTGAGTCGAAGTTGAGTCAAATTTGAGCCCAAGTTAAGCCGAAGCAGAGTCGAAGTTGAGTCCAAGTTAAGCCGAAGCAGAGTCGAATCAGAGTCGAAGTTGAGTCGAAGTTGAGCCGAAGCTGAGTTGAAGTTGAGCCAAAGTTAAGCCGAAGTTGAGTCGAAGCTGAGCCGAAGATGAACCGAAGTTGAGTCGAAGCTGAATCGTAGTTGAGCCGTAATTGAGCCGAAGTTGAGTCGAAGTTAAGTAGAACTTGAGTCGAAGTTGAGCCTCGGTCTCTCGATTGACAGTCCAGCCTCCTAACCACAAGACAATCCAGTTTCTATACACGCATAAAGAGTTGAAGAGTCGTGTGAACTGTCACATGATGTAATGTTATCGGCTGTGCATCTGATATTAAGTACACTAAAAACGTCATTAATTTTTTTAATTCTACTGTATCTATACCATGTGCATGAAGGCGAACATGTTGTATTAACTTATATACTAACTTATATACTAACTTATATACTAACTTATATACTAACTTATGTACTAACTTATATACTAACTTATATACTAACTTATATACTAACTTATATACTAACTTATGTACTAACTTATATACTAACTTATATACTAACTTATATACCAACTTATATACTAACTTATATACTAACTTATGTACTAACTTATATACTAACTTATATACTAACTTATATGCGTGTGCATATTTATATGTATATGTGTATATACATCGACTATTTGTATGTATTCCAATATTTAATCATGTATGTATGTATGTATGTATGCATGTATGTATGTATGTATGTAAGTATGTATGTATGTATATATGTATATATGTATCAATCAATCAATCAATTCAAGCTTATCTGGCAAACCAAAGTAACAAGTTACATGAGATCGGTATAAAAAAAATTATGTGATTACACAGGAGACCCAATTAAGGACGGAGGGTCCTGCAGGTTAGTGCCACAAATAAATTAGGTACAAAGTACTTGGGTATAGAGGCCAATAGGTGAGTAGAGTGTTTGAACATAACATGGAGGAGCAAAGCTTAACTAATCTTAACTAACGAATATGCAACATTAAGCGAGTAAAGGTAAATTATAAATTAGTAGGGATTACATAAACAAGGTAGCTGACCACAACCGGTAAATGAAGTACGTAATGACAAAGTAATAGTTTTTTTTTTAAATCACAATTTATCTTATCAAGAATATTACAGGAACTACTGTAATCAGATTTCTCAATTATGAAGTACATGTATGCCAACGATTGTCAGAAGTGAGATTGAGTTCACAGTAATGGTTACAATTCACCAGATATAATAGCAGATTTAAGTTTGTTTTTGAATGAATGAAAATTGGAAATGAGACGCAAATTGGCAGAGATAGAATTCCAGATTCTAGGACCTTTGCATTTAATGGCCATTAGCCTGGTGTTTTTTCTAGCATAAGGAATGTACAAGGTGTTAGGATCTCTACGAAGGTGATACAATAATCCTGCATTAGGAGTAAAATAATCATGGAAGATACTTGGTAGTGAGTTGTGAAAGTACCGATGCATAAAGAGGCTTATTTGGAGCTTATTTATCTGTTCAATTTTGAGCATCCCTCTAGCTGCGAATATTTCACTGGTATGAGCGGTATAGTGAATTCCAGCCACAAATCTTATTGCTCTTTTTTGAATAACGCCTATCTTATTTAGGGTGGATTTGTAGGTAGAGGCCCATATTATTGTACAGTATGTTAGGTATGAGTATATTAGCGAAAAATAGAGAGTGGAACCAGCTTTGGCGGGCAGTACCTCAGATAGCCTAGATATGATACCTAGATTTTTAGAAATTTTAGCCGAGATGGCATCAATATGTTCTTTCCAAGAGAGATGCTGGTCTACGATAACTCCTAGAAATTTAGAAGATGACTCTTGAGTTATAGGAGTATCCAATATTTTAATTTCAGGCACGTGGGCTGGTGGTAATTTTCTGTCAGATCTAAATAGCACAAAGTTTGTCTTATCTAGATTAAATGCCAATTTATTAGCGCTGAACCAATTAGAAATATTGGTTAATTCAACATTTATGGTATTAATAAGAATTTCTAAAGAGGAGTGGGAAGCGAATACATTCGTATCGTCAGCAAAAATAATAAAAAGGAAATTAGGCGAGACGCTGGGTAAGTCATTAATATATAAGATGAGTAGTAGAGGACCCAAGACTGATCCTTGCGGAACACCAGAACAAATAGGATTCATTGGGGAGTAAGTATAGTTGCAGTAAACAATCTGATGTCTATTTTCCAGGTAGCTCTTAAACCAGTTTAGTTGGGATCCACGGATGACATAGTTCATTAGTTTCCTTAATAAAATGTCATGATTAAGGGTATCAAATGCCTTAGCAAGGTCCAGGAAGATGCCTATAGAATATTCGTTTTTATCCATAGCTTCAGTTATTTTATCGTGCATTGTCAGGAGAGGCATATAAGACGAGTGTCCAGATTGGAATCCATGTTGAGAAGAGAAAAGGACACTGATTTTATCAATGTAGCAAGTAAGACAAGTGTGCATAGCTTTCACTAAGATCTTAGAAAATGCTGGTAATATAGAAATGGGTCTGTAGTTAGAAGGGGAATTCCTAAGTCCTTTTTTAAAGGTTTCGTGATTTGGAATCGCCGTATGTATGTATATATGTAAGTATGTTATGTATGTATCTATGTATGTATGGATGCATGCATGCACGCATGTATGTATGTATGTATGTATACATGTATGTATGTATGTATGTATATATATATGTCTGTATGTATGTATATATATGTCTGTATGTATATGTATGTATTTGTGTATATGTGTTTTGTTTATGTATGTATGAATGTTTATATGTATGTATGCCAATAATTATGTAGCACCCTTACTATTCTCTCTCTCTCTCTCTCTCTCTAAACTCTAAAGCACTGGTACGATGTCATTTGCATGCGCTCTTAGGACACTCTATCAACGTTTTCAATTCATGCAGCGATTACTATTGTGATTCTTCCATTCAGAGCCACCTGATGACTGTAATCCATCCGCGCTGCCACTCCTTCGCTGTACGTCAATCCCAGTTGAACCACCGCCGCCCCGTCAGCTGCTGAAACATGGGCGAGGACCAGCGACGCCCAGCGACCAGAAACCCAGACCTACAGCTGGAGAGTCTTCAATGTCGATGGACACTGAGGTGTACACGAATGGATACAGTGAGGATGATGAGAGGGATCGCCCGGTCAATAGCTTTTCCGTACATGGTATCTAAACTAATACCATTATGTAGACCAGTGGTTATCAACCTTTTATGGCACCAAGGCACATTGGAGAACTTTTTAAATTCTGACGATACACCACTGAACTTAAACTTACTTTGGTAATACTGGAAACGGCGGTCCCAAATTACAAAACCTGGATAATTCGCTATATAATATCGGCTTATTAATGGAAATGAATATCCTTTTCGTCAGTCCAGCTTATACTTAAGCATGATTCCTTTCATCAATCCAGATTCCACTTAAACATAATTCTTTTCATCACATCCAGCCTCTACTTAGGTATAATTCTTTTCATCAATCCAGCTTCTAATTAAACAAACCTCTTTTCATCACATCTAGCCCATACTTAGGTATGATTCTTTTTATCAATCCAGCTTCTAATTAAACAGAATTCTTTTCATCAATTCAGCTTTCCTTTAGCCTGCATCCATAGGCCTTCAATTGTATGTGTGTTAACCATAGGTTTTATAATTTGGACCGCCGTTTCTAGTATCACCCTTATTTTAAATTATGTTCCGTCTCCTACTTAGGAATTCCTCATCTTCGTTCTACGCCTCTCTGAAATCTGTCATCTACAGCCTCGATTAGGCAGGGAGCGCCTCTGATTAGATATCTTAAAGGGGAGCTATAATTAATTAAGTCTGTTCGATTTATTGACTGACTGACTGACTGACTGATTGATTGATCGATTGATTGATAACCGGGTTGCATCGTGTATATTCAAATTGATCGGATCTTTCGTACACAAAAGATGCAAACCATCGAAATTATTACAGAGGTCGTATTTTGAACTTCAAAGAGCAACGAATGAATTGTTGAAGTGATAAGCTGTCTAATCTTTCCCATGCATAGTAACTGCTTGGTCCCATTTATACGACATCGGTCGTTGCCAGCGTTTTATTATTGCAGTTGAAGAGCTCTGTTTACAAGTTTCATCCGTCTGTCTATCTGTCTGTCCGTCTGGCTGTATTGCTCTGCCCCTCCCTAAGTCTTCTGCTAATCTATGTAGGCCCGCTGTCGCCCATGCACTAGTTGACTGAAAACAAGCGAGTCTCTCTGTTCTAATCTCGTGACAATCTTCACCGATTTGCCCGCAATCTTATCAATTTCAAAACAAACTCGTTCAGGCCAAGAACCTCAACTCGGTATGTCTTACAAGCCAGTCTTCACGTAGGCTTCTATATTATTTATAGGCTGTGCTCGCAACGACTGATAATTATAGACTACTTCACAAGAGGCCCACCTACATGCAATATGCAAGACCCACGTGTTTCCCAAGCGTCCGATTGCTGGCATTTAACTTTGGATATTTTCATCTGATATAGCATGCTGTTGTTGTTTCTGGTTGTTTTGTCTGTCTGTTAATGCGTATTAAATTACTGTCGTAGTATTGACCCTATGCTCCAAACCATTGATCTACAACATTCATTGATAAGACACGACTAGCATTTTTGATGATCATATATAGAAAAGTATGATCTGACCTTATCCGACATCAACACAAATTCTGAACACCACCATCGTTGTCTTCTTATAGTCTGCCTGCTTTAGACATTGACCAGAAATCAATTTGTATGTCGTTCCCTGTCCATATAATTATTTAGTTTTGACTGGGCGTCTGTGAATGAGTTCGCTCCATATACCTTGTAGGCCTACTAAACTTTCTTTGACGTTGAAGGACTCTCAAGATATTACGATCACGGCCAATGCTCAAAAACTGCTGAACACTACACTAAATTCTAGCAGCTGTTCTAACTAATAATTGATCTCATACTTAAGATAAAATGGAGGGAAAATAAGTAGTTACAGGAACTAACTTTACATCCCAATCTAGGATTCATTGTTTTTTCTACAGGTTTGCAGACTTCTGATTTTTTACCTTTTCAATCTGAAATAATATGTCTTCGGACGAATTCGGCTTCCATGGAAGGAACTGTCCCCCACAAAGACATAGATCCGGGTCAAACGATGTCGTTAAAACTACGGTCAGAACTATCGAGTAGGTATCCTCTGAAAAACGGGGACTTCGCCGCGATATGCGATAGCGCGAAGGACCGCGAGTTCTGGATGCGCTTACCTCACGAAGTGAACACGAGTTGCGACTGGGAAGCGGTCGAAAATGGTGGACAATTTAACAACCGCAATCCATCGGAGAATTTAGGTTCAGATTCTCTTGACTTGGATAGATGGAAAAACAAAAGTTTTGCGGATCATAATCGGACGATTCGGGTCCCACCGAAGCGCACCGGTAGCGTCGATATCCACAGGACTACTCCCCACGACTTTCCTAAAACGCTGAGTATATTCGGCGGAAAGAAACCGCAGCATCTGGTCGGTTTGCCTAGCTCGCTACCCGACCAGCGTCACTTCCTCAACAACAGCGTCCATGTCACCTCCAGACAGATGGATGGGCGTCTTCCTGACGCACGTCCATCCGGTCACCTCCTCAGTGGGTCTGTGTCAGGTGACCTTCGTCAGAGCTGCGAATCTCCGTCGAACGAATTCCTCACCAGGTCCTCGTATTCATCGGAATCTCGCGGCGAATGGGACTTTCAAATCGATCCACGGATACATTATATCCCGTTTGGTTGCGAAGACGCAGGAACTGGAAGACAAACGCCGGAGCCTTCTATCAGGTGGAAAAGGCAGTCGGAGACGGAGTTTGGATATACGGGTGTCATGTCGTCGACTCTATTCGCTGAAGAACATAGAGTGCACATGTCAGACATGGTCAACAAGCGACAAGAGCAAGCTGGCGACGAAGTATGGCGGCCATATTGAAATGGGCCGATCGGTGGGTCATGGTATACTCTAGAGGAAGAAATGGTTGCCAAACGGATGTATCGCTCTGCTCATCGTAACGCGAGGAGTGCTGACTCAAGCTGGATCTGTGTCGTCGATGCTCTGCTTTTGACAGTCTGAGCACTTCTGAACTTTGGAGGGAGCTGAATGTCAAATCAGGCCTTGCTCTACTCTTCTGAGTCCGTTGAAAGGGTTCAATCGGTTACTGATGATGCTTCCATAGGGGTACGCATCCGGTCAACGAATTTTAAGTAACGGGACTATATATATGTGTGTGTGTAAATATATGCGATGAAACCGTTGTTTTATGGTGGACTGCGTTGGAAAACTGCGCTCGTGAATAAGCTGGTGCCCTACGCTCGGACTCAGAGTGGCTCCAGAAATGTGGAATATATACATATATAATATTATATACGTATTTTATATATGATGATGATACATGTATATAATGTTCGGCATGCGAAGAAAGGGCGTTGCTAACAAACAACCTAAATGATTTCACACTCTATGCAGATGATCCCTGAATATGCTTTGCGTCAATCTCTAGTTTTGAATGCTCAAAGGGAACCGTCCCTCCTGTGCCTAAACATCTAACTTTATTTACGCACTTTTAAAGCGAATATCATGTTATATATTTTTTGCATGTACATTTGGCCTACCTGGGTATTTTTGAGCTCATTTAAAAACATCTACAAAACAGTAAGCGTATAAATATATCAACTTTTATATCGTGCTTCTTGAGAGTCGATGCATACGCTTCTTGGAGTGTGTCTAGCGAAGAGCTGCGCTTTTAAGTTATTAAAAGACTGTTCGACAAGCATAGTCTAGTTTACGAGGAAACAAAATGTGCCTACGTTGATGAACTGCGCTTGTGAATAAGCAGGTGCCCTGCGCTCGGATTTAGTGTAGCGCTCCAGAAATGTGGGGTTGACGATTGCGATGACAATCATGGTTGAGGTCTGGCGAGGCATACCATCGATGTGGGAGAAAATTTATCTAATTAATTTGAGATCTCGACAAGCTCAACTTGCGGCCCCTACCGAACTAAGCTGTGATGAGCAGTGCGTCAATGTTTCGTTTTGAATGCTCAAACATACATTGTGAGTGGGAAATGATCAGTGACATTACATTACCTGATATTACATTGCATCTTGTCTTCATATTACGAAACCAATAAAAATGATTGAAGTCGCTGACACCTCATTGCAAATGAGTGTGTCTCTCGGTCTCTACACTTGCTTACATATTTATTTTAAAAAATTTTTTTTATTACCGAAATTTGATACCGCCTTTCTTCTAGCATCTTTTGCTCAGAAGTGCATACACACGCCTCGACGGCGCAATTGCAGTTGTACTGCAGAGCAATTGTGCGCGAAGGACTTGTTCAAGGTCCCTACACAGTGACTGACGCCCCGGAAGAGGCTCGAACTCGAGCGCTCAGCACACACTGAACGTTACGGGCTGACCGCTCTAACCGATCGGCCACCGCCGATACGGAACGGCTCTAAGGGGCCGTCCACATATTACGCACGCAACGAGGGGAGGGGGTTTCAAATTTCGGCGATTTTGCATACGGGTGCGCATGGTGGAGGGCGGGGTCCCGAAAATATGTGTGCACGCAAATATAATTGTCTAATTATGACGTACGCAGTGCGGAATATTTCTTCATAAAAGTTAGCAAATTTAAGCTGTTAAATATGATGCTTAACAAAAATAAATAGCCTGTGGTAAAATCAATGTCTTATAGATGTAGTTAGATATTTAACCTTTGCAATGGGGTGTGGGGTAGAGCTCAAATGTACGTACGCATGGGGAAGGTGTCCACGAAATGTACGCGGTGCAACAGAGGGAAGGGGGATCCGAAAATCCGATTTTTTTGCGTGCGTGATATATGGATGGGCCCTAATGCTCTCTTTTTAGTCTTTTACTCTTCTCTCTTATATCGAACCATTAAATCTGACTCATGAAATCAATGTAAACTTGATACAACACGCACTTCGAGATTAACACCTCCACTGCCTGAACTCTGACAGTGCCAGTCTCAAGTCTGGGTGTAGTGTAATAAAGGACACTACGAGTTGCGCAATCGACGGAGGCTATATGATTATCATGTATTATAACAATGTATTATTTAGTTTAAATGTAATTGTAACTATTATTTGTTCATGTGAACATTTGAATCAAGCCGGACTACAGAATATTCAGATCGGCTACGTAATGAACTTTACATGTACGTGGCAGACCAGTAGCCGTTGCTAATCGCTTATGTAATTGACTTAATTAATACAACTCCCAGCGCATTACCAGATTCGCGCATATGACAGCAAGAGCTAGAGGGATAAATAGAGAGACAGGAAGGAGACGTAGAAAGACACATTATGGGAGATTATGGGCAAGGGCACGGCGACGGAAGCGACGGAGTGACGAGAGATGGGACAGATAACTCGGAATGATGACGGTCCAGACGGACGATGGAAGCAAGATTAGCGATTAGCAACGATGGAGAGGCAGAGGCGACAGGTGAAGAGATTAAGCAGACATCCGACAGGGGAAGAGAGGAAGGATATAAATATGGGACGAGGGCGAAAGTGAAGAATTCGCCCAAGAAGGAGTCAATATGCAAGGAGAATGCGGAGTGCTACAGACGAGATTTGCTGAGCATCTCTAAACGCATGACCTGATGCCGAAGTTGTTTGTCTGAGGGCGGATCGGGACATTTAATATTATATAAACCAGTTTGCTGTGAATATACGTTTGCATTTTTAATATATCGTAACATCAATAAGTCTTCGCTGATTCCGTGGCTAAAGGAACTTACACCCACCGAAGAGAAACGCCAGCTACCCACAACGACTTTTCACCGCTCGCCACCATATACCTTCACTGGAAGGAAGAGACGATAGACAAAAGTCATCTCTTCTAGTACACTGGGTAAAAGAGGAGGGCGACGCTAATGAACTATGTCAGAGGTCTCCAAAGTTTTCCAGCGTGGGGCCACTGACTTTTTAAAGCTCCGCCGGTCAAAAATCCAAAACTACCAAAAACTGAAATTTACCAAAAACCGCGAATAAATAACTGTAAACAGAGTATTCCTGAGGTCTGATGCAGTGCAGAATTTAAATGCAGAATGTCAATAACAATTAACATAGTTTTTCGTTAGTCCTAATTAGTGTGAGTAAAACATAATTGATGTTTTTTCTGACATAATTCTATCCCACTGCAGCTCAAAGTGAGTGGTTCCAGTCACAAGTAAGGTATTGAAATGTTCATCATACAATTGCGATCTATAGCAGAATTTTGTGTAGGCCTACTTTATCATTGAAGAAGTCTTCAAATACGTTGTGCCAAAAGAAATGAATGCACGTGCAAACTTTCTTAAGTAAACATATTGGTCAGATGGAAGGCATTTGTAGAATTCAATCAAATTTCCTTCCTTAAATTTGTCCTCCAGGAAGTCATTGGATTGCAAATCGATAGCTTCTATTTGTAAGTCAGTAGGTAACTCTTCAATGACAGAGTCAAAATAACATAAACAGTCTTATTTTACGCATAAAATCATAGAGTCATAGACAAAAATGACGTCCCGAAATGATGACATGGATATGAGCAATATGCATGTCAGAGCACAGCGACATTAAAATCATCAATAAAGAAGTACCTGGGCACATATTAGCCTACTTGGCAGATTTCAGTACGACTTGCGTATGTTTCCATTGTTTTAATTTTCCCCACATATTATGTTTTTTCAAGGAGAGTTTCGCGGGCCAGATTAGAGACCTTAGCGGGCCGGATCTGGCCCGCGGCACGTACTTTGGAGACCCCTGATCTATGTAATCGCATAGTGTCGTTAAATTGTAACTAACCAACCTTCGAGATTAACTTTGCTAGTGTTGTACTTTGGTAGTGCCAGTCCGAAGCTTGGATAAAGGATGAACTGCTGCTCCTTCGAGACACCCAATCAACCATCCGTGCCCAGCCACGGTTGAAAGGTATAGTGGAAATATGCGTCAATTGTCGCTTCTACATAAATGTAACGTAATGTAATCATTACATTGTTATATCTAAAACTGAAGACCATAGCTGAACTCGATCTGTAGAACCAATCGATACGTACGAGTTCCTAGAGACCAAGACATGTAGGACTCAGGGTCCATACTAATTAGCAAGGTCGAAGGTTGTACGATAGGATTATTATGCAAACATTTTATCCACTTGTACTGTAAAGATGGTCGTCCCTGGTCGCTAAACTGTCATCATGAGACTCTTCACATGTAACTGTATACGGTGTTAGTTTTTTTAAAGTCTGGCTCATATTTTCCGTAGAATCTGCCATCTAAACTAGAATCCATTGTTGCAGTGCTCTGGGACAAGCGTGGTTTGTCAGCTAGTTTAAAAATGTAAAAGAGGTTTCTTCAAGATTTGATTTCGTATTAATTATTGAACTCTCATAGATTGTTGAAAGAGATAATAATAATTTTCGCAGCACCTTTAAACTTGGCGGAAGTCGATGCATCGTAGCCTTTTCGAATATTAACTTGATTGTCTTCGGACAATTTTGCTTGCCGAGGGAATGGAACTACCTCGGGTAGAAATAATAATAATAGTAATGATAATAATAATAATAATAATAATAATAATAATAATTGTAATAATAATAATATCAATAAAACCATCGGCGAAGACTAGCCGATCCAGAACAATGCCCCTAATTTTTTAAATCCCGAGGGATCATATGTACCTTGGGGAAAAACATATTGATAATAATAACAATATTAATAATAATAATAATAATAATAATAATAATGACAATAACAATAATAACAAGAATAATAATTATAATAATAATAACAACAACAACCACAATAATAACAATAATAATAATAATAACAACAACCACAATAATAACAATAATAATAATAATAATAATAATAGTAATAACGCAGTTGCCTTCAGAGGCTCTTTTATGCAGCTGTAGTTTAACCAATAATAATAATAATAATAATAATAATAATAATAATAATAATAATAACAACAGTAATAATATAAACAACAATAATAATAATATACATAATAACAATAATAATAATAGTAGTAATAATAATAATAATAATACACTTTTGCGCTTTCACATCTGACAGCTACATCAAGTGGAGCAGGAAAAGCAGCAAATCGGGCAGTAGTCGCCAAAAGAACAAATAAGCCTCAATCACCCGAAGGCATGCTATTGTGGCGGTGGCACTGGAGTCCAGCGGTGCTTGGAGTTCCGAGGGTTTGAACTTTGTATTGGAGCAGGAACGAAGGCTAACTGTACACTCAAGAAAAGCTACCTATTCTAAAGACACTCGGTAGCTCTACAGCGCGGAAACGCCATCTGTTTTTCTTCAACACTACCACGTTAAATAACAACAACAACAACAACAATAACAATGACAATAATAATAACAATAACAAGAATTTTGATATTAACAAGAATAATAATAATAATAATAGCGATATTAATAATAATAATAATAATAATAATAATAACACCAACAATAATAATAATAACAGTAATAATAATAATAATAACAGTGATAATAATAATAAAAATAATGGTGATAATATTATTAATAGTAATAATAATAATAATAATACAAATAATATTAGTAATAATAGCAATAATAATAATAATAATAATAATAATAATAATAATAATAGTAATGATAATACGTTGAATCATTTGTCAATCTTCATATAACACGAACACCGACTTCAAGTTTTATTAATTTTAGAAAGCAACATATAACAATAACGAAATATAAGACTTAAGTAAGTTTCCCTAACTAGCCTCACTCCCCATCGTTTTTACAAATAACAACTCATACGAAACATTGCAAGAAATTTAAACGAAGCAAACTACTAAGAAACGAGTTAAGAAGCATTTATGTCAATTCGTTCATTCATTAATTCGGAGAATTTATATGGCACCTTTTAATAAGCCTCATGAGCGTTCCACAAGGAAGATCTGAGCAGGGCCGTCCAGAGGGGGCTGCTGGGGTGTGGCCCAGGGCACAAATGTGGAAAGGGTGCAAATTTCAGAATGGAATAACTTATTATTCCATAAAATGAACTATTTTAAAAATGTGGGGCGCCAGATTGATGCTACGCAAAAGGCGCAATTATAGTTCGGAACGGCACTGGATCTGAGTGAACTGGGGCAGATAAAGTGGTCGAGGTCACAAAGCCAAGTAAACTGTATTGGGTGGTAACATCGTTTCCTAATAGAAGCGCGTGTAGTTAACCGATGCTGTTGCTATGAGAACCAAGAGAAACGCATAGATTATTCGCCTGGATATGTCTAATAATTCATTTGGATAACACTCCAATCTATGGGAACATACTAATGAATGATGTATGTTATATATGAGGCCAAGCAGTGCAATAATTGCAGAGATGTATCAGAGCCTAGACGAAAATCAGGTAACGAATGATTTGATGCTCTTCGTTGTAAATCGCAAATGAAGTGAATATTGCTGTTACAAGTTAATTAGCAATTGTTCTGGCACATTGATGATGTCTAATCCAATTCATTAATTGGCCTTGTTTCCAGATGTCCAACTGCAACTTTGATGGATATGTCATGGCACTTGCACACACATGCATACACGTATGTAAGCGCACACATACTTAGACACGTACGCATCATCTGGGTTCGAGAACTATCTAACGGAACCGTTTGGGTGTTTGACAACGACCCCGATGACGAAACCTCTGTTTTTATTGAAGACCTTGTAGGCACAGCGCATGAGCTCCTTGACCGTCCCGTCAGCCAGGCTGTCCTCCCAGGCCTGACCGAAGTTATCCCAGCCGGGCGGGTAGTCGTCGAACACGATAAAGTTGTTCTCCAAGTTGGCCATATTGGAGAAGTTAATCATGTCCGCTCTGGCAACGGAATACACGTGACCTCCGTCCACGAACATGAAATCACAGCGGAAGTCCGGATTCTGTCGGGCATACTCCGGGACAGTCTTCGTGGAGTCGCCAAGGTGGATGGAGAACCTACTGACGAATTTGCTCGACAGCCACTTCGCTAAAGACTCTCTGTACAGCTCCCCGCCGAGCTCGAACGAGTGAACGACGGTCTGATTGCTGGCCGTCAGGAAGTAGAAGCTGCTGCCGCCTGCGTTGAACCCCGTCTCGCAGACGGCCCTGATAAACGGTTGACCGACGGCGTAGTGCAAAGCTCGGTACAACTCGATTGGGAATCGCCCTATCCTCGTCACTGTGTCCCAATATTCATTCTGCAGCTTGTGGTACATTGACGTCATGTTGTAACTGTCGGCGGGGGTTCCTGTGAAGAGCTCCTCGCAGCTGAATCCGGGTTTCTCTGGGATGAAGCTGAGCATCGCCCGGAGCTTTGCCACTCGATGACTGTAGACGGCATTTGCTGCCGTCATCCTCGTCATGCCTGGTTTAGAGCCTCCGTTAAGATGGAGAATCACGACCAACAGGCCCGCTATCCCCAGCATAATACTCAGCTTTAAGTTCGTGTTCATTCTGACGCTATTTGGACGCTCGGTCAACAATCACTGGAAGAAATCACATCCGTGGAATTATAATCGCTCTGAAGATAGTAAGGATAAGGAAAGGTAGGATAAGGTAAGACAGCGCAATAGGTGAGATTAATCTTGAGAACGTGAAGTCGTTCAGGGTCTGTACACTAAGCGTAATGGTCTCACGGGTTGTGATTCATCTGATCATATACGCAGTGGGGTGTCTCGAGTTACAGCGATTCCCGGTTGCAAATTTCTTCGCTCTGCTGGACAGGGTGTTCTCGTGAATCTATCAGCCAGAACATGCACAGAGCAATGTACGAAGCTTCGCTGTGGTCGGTCTTACCTTCCATGGTATTAAAACCGGAGTTCATTGGTCTTTTGTTACATGCACAGGTACTCTAAACCGTTTGATATGATGCCCCATCATAGTCTAAGGGCCTCTGAAAAGTCTCTCTTGTATAGACGTTATTAAAATGGAGCAGAAATAAAAAAAGGTGATTTGACATGTTTCCACAGATGTTGTGCGGTTTCAATCCGACTACGTCCCAGTCCAAAACTCAAGAGTTGGGCGGTTAGACACTAGTGAGTAGACAGGTTATAAAATGGGCTCTTAGTTTTATGAATGCTAGCCGGGTTAAAGAAAAAGTAAAAATAAAACCTTATAAGCAAAAGATAGTCAGGCTGTGAAATGGACTCTACATATGAGAACGCTAGCCGAGTTAAGCAAAAGTAAAAAAAAACCTTAGTTAAGCAGGTTAAGCAAAAGACACGTTCGAGACCTGCACGATTCGTGCAAGATATTATATGGTCCAGAATAACATCATGATTTATAAATTCACAGCTTTAACTGGATTTCATGATCTATCGATTTAATTTACTATTCCGTGCGATATGGAAAGAACTAGCAGCAACAGTTCTTAGTGTGTTTATTCTGAATAAACATGTTTGCAGACATACTCTTATGGTATCACGCGAGGCTCAATCTTGGGTCCAATCATTTTCGTCCTCAATAGAGGTGTAATGGGGCTTTCGCTTCACCCTACTGTATTAAAAAAATTGACGAATATGCGAGCCCTAACTCTCTACATGGACAGAATTTAACTCCTCCATTGGTACATGGAGATGGGCTGAACGAATGAGGCTGTGCCTCATCAGTTCTCGTCCTCCTCCACAAACCCAAATTGAATTCAGGGTCCTTGGGTCTGACCAAAGACCATGGACCAAAGGTCCATGGAGCCTCACAGGTAGCCTGATGCTGAATGCAATCACCCCTTTCCCTGGTGATGGTCTCGTTTGAAAAGACACCTCTCACCTAGCTGCAGAGCCCATCACCGGGAATCCGCGGTCCATATAGGTTCCCTGAGCCATAGAGAGCGGTCCATGAGATTCCACGAAGCTAACAACAGTCTGAAAGCAATGAAACGCATTAAATTCTGCCTTCTACGGGATTCGTCGTGGACTGTGTCAGACGCAAGCCGTGAGCATTTGCTGTCAGCTATTGAACAACATTGTTATCGGGTAGATAACATAAGGCTTATAAGCTATTATGCGACTTGCACGCAATAATTTTCAGTTTTGAGTCTAAAATACGCATTTATACGTTATACTGGAGTTTGTAATTGTTGGGACTAGAAATCAACATCAGTTCATTCATACTGTTAAAATAATATTCATGAAGCATAGCCTCATCCGTTCAGCCCCATCTCCATGCACCAATAACTGACTTAAATTCTGTCCATGTAGAGAGTTAGGGCTCGCATATTCGTCAGTTTTTTTAATTCAGTCGGGGTGAAGTGAAAACCGGCTAGTGAACAAATATCTTAATGCTGACCACCTTAATGCTGATCGGTTATCCTTCTACCAGGACCTTTCTCAACCTCCACCACATAATAACTCCATGTGCTCAACTTAATCTCCTAGTGCATGTGATGTCTTCCAACCTCTTTTTCTCCTTAGACGTTGTCAGCATCTACATAGCTATTAATTTAAAAAAATAATAATGATCATCTTTATATTTTGCAGAGCACCTATGAGTAGGTTTCTTGAAGAGGCGCTATGTAAATTATCGAAATGAATTTTGTTAAATTATAGCTTTAACTATCTATATGTATATAGAAAGAGAGATAGAGAGTTGAATTTTGCTGTTTTCGCCTAATATTTTTAACAAAAACGGCATCTTGGCATTGCAAAATTTAATGGAAAAAACCGCACTTAGCAAGTAGTTCCTAATCTATATGTCTACAATGAGATTATTTTTACAAGTATGAAATTCAGATGCTGAAATATTAAAGTAGTTTAGTTTCCTAAGAGAACTTTTATGTTCTTCTTAACTAGTTTTCTGCCTAAACGACAGGTTCTCATGTCCAGTGTCGCCATCTTCCAGTCCAAAATAATTGTTCTCGGTCTTCCTTTTTCTTGTTCCCTTCATTTTCCCCTCTTTAATGTTTCATAGTAGGAAATCGCAACTTAATAGTTTATCTAATTATACTACATCTGACTATATACCCTTAAAACAGTGAATATTTTAACGGATAATGGGCTATTATGAGAAATTCTTCCACGACTTGCGGTCTTAGGAAGCTGCGTAAGCTCCCCAGTGGAGTACGGGACGGAATGAGCTCCCCAGTGGGCAGAGTCGCAGTCGAAGATACATTGCATAGAATTTGCCCGCCAAATAAAACCACTTTATTTACCAAACGTGATTGCTAGCATCATAAACATTCCTGTTTAAGACATGCATAGCAGTTTGAAAACATGAAAAAAAATTTCAACCTTAACCACAAAAATAATTGATATAGATAAGCGTGGAGCTTCTGCGACCGAATTTTTGTAATTTGCACTGGAGCACTTATATAGCGCCACTCAAATCAGAGACCTCTCAACGTACGAAAAGAATTGTTTCTGCTGCCGAAGGTTCTTCGAACATGTCTAAATACATGTACGACACTAACCCTTACCCTGACCCTAACCTACCCCCACGACGCATAACCTGACCCTAACCGAACCTCACGAGGCTACGACAGCATGAAGGAAAGCACCCTAAAACCATAAAATACTAACTTTGAGTAATTGCGATTAAAGAGTACAATAACATTAAGACATGGATGTATCAACTTCTACTGCCGTTAGTAAATACTATGTGAGTCAGAAACCGAAATCGATGTATTTTTTAATATTCTTTAGTTTTTTCAACAGTGGAGGACTATTCTAGTTAGAAGGTGACACGGTCCCTATGTGTTGACTATGACTCTGCAATAAACAAACATGTGCTGGATAATATGGAAAATATTATTTCGCTCCCTTCTGAACATTTTAAAATTTTCAATTACTACATACCAATATCATTACACAGCCGATCACAGACATTGTCTGCAGTGCATCAGAAACTACGATCACTGATAGGCTGCCACGTTGCCGCTTCATATCCCTTCCATATTAGTCCCAGATAAGGCCCTTAAAATATTTAGAAAATGTGATGAAATTATGCTATAAATCTACCTGTTCCCTTTTACTTCAGCCACGTTAATGACAATGTCTGTGTGAAACGCTTGGGATGTGGTTTTCCAGAAATTCTAGCTAACTTTGTATAAAATGTATTTCGCTAACTGACAAGACATCCAATTTCAATGACGTAAATTTTTTTAATGACGTAAAGCATTTTGTGGTTTACTGCATACTTTCGAATAGGAAGTCGGCCGAAGTAGGAAAGATACTCTCAAACACCTCTTCCCAAATACCAGCAAGCAAACTATTTTCAATGAAATTATAAACTAATCGCTCAAAATTGTAAGGATTCTGTCACCATTTGGTTTACACTATGTCTTTTTATCATCTTTACTAGATGTTCACCCGTGAAGAATCACGGGTCAGATAATATTATAACTCGCGATTCAACTGCAACTGGCACTCGTCTTGCTGTTAACCTGCGAAAAATTAAGTCATACATTACACAATGTAAGGTTAGTCGTGAGCTAAAATATTATTCGATCCGTGATTCTTCACGGGTTAATAACTCATAAAGCTTGCGCTAGTAACGAGTTTACGACAACACACACACACACGTGAACTCGGGCAGCAACGTTTGCTCTAGCTGTTGTCTCATCGTGTTGTGTTTTATGTTTAGGAGAGATTGTCAAATCGAATAAGATGCAATCGGCAACAACGCGAGAACTTAGAACTGCGGGCGCTAGATGTGTCGGCTTCTAGAGTAAAAACTGTCCGAATTACCCACGAGGAAGAACCAAACAATATAGGGCCAATAAATAGGGCCTTCGTCATTTCAAAATAAATCGCGCCTATCATCTCTGCAATTTTACGTGTAAGTCAATCTCTGTTCGCTCCTCAAACCCTCGTTTTGTTTTCTATTCTCTCTAACTATAGTACACTACGAGGATGTCTGGTGTGCAATTGCTTGTTATGATTATTTTGTGAGAGCACATTTTTGATTGTTCATATTATGCAAATAAACATGGCCTACCCACCACTGCTATGCGGACGATTCGCAGCTTTAGGCCTACTTCTTCTGTGAACCACGCAGATAAGACCACAGAGCTGAAGCAGAGAGTGCTGCTGTGCATCGGACGTAAATCAGGATGAATGGTGTCCAACAGTCTCAAACTTAACTCTTATAAGTCGGAGTTCATTCGGTGCACCACCCTCCGGCTTCGCTATCTACTGGACTGTGGCACCTTCACCATTGATGACGCCTAAGTTTCACCAGCTGACGTCATCCGCAACCTTGGAGTTCACTTAGACAACTGTGTGACCATGACAGCTCACGTGAGCCAACTCGTTCGAGACTGTTTCTACCAACTGCGTCGCGTGAAGACCATCCGCAGATTCATCCCAACATCAACCTCCATCTTCTTGGTCAAAAGCTTCATCGTTTCCAGAGTTGACTACTGCAACAGTCGGCTGGTTGGTCTGCCGACCTGTCAGTTAGAACGAGTATAATCGGTACTCAACTCTGCTGCCCCGTTAATCTACGGCCGGACACCATCCGACCATGTTACGGATCTGTTGCGTGACGACTACATTGGCTGCGTGTTCCTCAACGCCTCTCGTACAATTGTATATCTCAGGGACTAGAATATTAATTAGAATAAGAAAATCTAGTCTGGAATGGCCCTAGTCGTCGGTCTCACAGATGAATAAGTTAGTAGTATTAATAATATTACGTTAAATGATTTGCTAATCTTCATACAACAATAAAAACTCCGACATCACCAGTAATTTTAGAAAGAAACCTGTACAATAACGACATAATTTATATATAGGTTAGATATGTATAGCCCCTAGGTGACCTTAACCCACCCTAATTTTTGCAAATAACCAAACAAAAACAGTGCACAGAATCCAATCGAAACAAGCGATTATGAAACGAGTTAAGCATTTTTGTCAATTCGTTCATTCATTCATTCTGAGAATTTATATAGCGCCTTTTCAATAAACCTCCTCATGAGCGCTCCCTAGGAAAGATCTGAGTGAGCAGGCTGGGGCAGATAAAGTGCTCGAGGGCCACAAAGCCAAATAAACTGTATTGGGTGGTAACATCGTTTCATAAGAGAAACACATGTAGTAGTCCGAAGCTGTTGCTATGAGAACCTTACGAAAAGCATGGATTATCATTCAATAGCGAAAGCAAACGCTGCCTTTCGCGTGGATAAGTATAGATATGCATTTGGGTTGATGGGAACAGAATTAATGGAAGAGTTATGTTATAATGGTGAGATATATGAGGCCAAGCAATGCAATAATTGCACAGAGGTGTATCAGAGCCTAGACGAACATCAGGTAACGAATGATCTGGTGATGCACTTGGTAGTAAATCGCAAATGAGGTGAATATTGCTGTTACAAGTTAATTAGATAATCGTTCTGGCACATTGAGCATTTGCTAATGTTTAACCCATGCCTAACACCAATTCATTAATTCACTGTTTAATTGGCCTTGCTCCAAGAAGTCCAACTGTAGCCTTGATGGGTAAGTCATGGCAATTGCACAGTGCATATATATGCATAGACCTGTATGTGCATCGTGCATACCATTATACACGCATATATACTTAGCCACGTACGCATCATCTGGATTCGAGAACTATCTAACGGAACCGTTGGGGTGTTTGACAACGACCCCGATGACGAAACCTCTTGGTCCATTGAAGGTCTTGTAGGCACAGCGCATGAGCTCCTTGACCGTCCCGTCAGCCAGGCTGTCCTCCCAGGCCTGACCGAAGTTATCCCAGCCGGGTGGGTAGTCGTCGAACGCAATGAAGTTATTCTCCAAGTTGGCCATATTGGAGAAGTTAATCATGTCCGCTCTGGCAACGGAATACACGTGACCTCCATCTACGTACATGAAATCACAGCGGAAATCAGGATTCTGCCGGGCATACTCCGGGACAGTCTTCGTGGAGTCGCCAAGGTGGATGTAGAACCTACTGCCGAAGACGCTCGACAGCCACTTCGCGACGGGCTCCTTGTACAGCGCCCCGCCGAGCTCGAACGAGTGAACGACGGTCTTATCGCTGGCCGTCAGGTGGTAGAAGCTGCTGCAGCCTGCGTTGAACCCCGTCTCGCAGACGGTCTTGACGAACGGTTGACCGACGGCGTAGTGCAAGGCTCGGTACTCCTCTATTGGGAAGCGTCCCGTACTCGCCGCCCGGTCCCAGAATTCCTTCCGCAGCTTGTGATACATTGACGTCATGTTGTATCTGTCGCCTGGGGTTCCCGTGAAGAGCTCCTCGCAGCTGAATCCGGGTTTCTCTGGGATGAAGTCGAGCATCGCCTTAAGTTTTGTCACTCGATGAGAGTGTGGAACAGGTGACTGCTCGTCTGGACTGGAGACGGCGTTTGTTGCCGTCATCCTCGCCATTCCTGGATTAGAGCCTCCGTTAAGATAAAGAATGATGATCAACAGGCCAGCTATCGCCAGCATAATACTCAGCTTTGAGTTTGTGTTCATTCTGACGCGGTTTTGACGCTAAATCAACAATCCCTGGAAAAAATCACATTCGTCGAACTAGAATCGCCCTGAAGGTTTTAAGGGTAAGAAAGGGGGGATGAGGTAAAAGACCGCGATAGGTTAAGATTATTCTAGAGAAAGGGAAGGTCATGTTGGGTCTGTACACTGAGCGTAATTGCCGCGCGGGTTTGCGATTCATCTAATCATATACGCCGTGAGGTGTTTCGAGTTGTAAATTTCTTCGCTCTGCTGAATAGGGTGGTTTTGAGGATCCAGAACATCCACAGGGCATTAACGAAGTTTCGCTGTGGTCGGTCTAACCTTCCCTCGTATTAAAACAGGAGTTTATTGGTCTTTTGCTACATGTTATTAGTGAGAGGTAACGTGGAATGTTTAATTCATCATAGGCCTACACAGGTGCTGGGCGGAATGTTTGAGATATGATTATCACTGCAAAGACTGTAAAGATGAGGGGAGTAGAATTCTTAGGGCAATGTTCAAAACGTATTGGAGGAAGAAACAGGTGTGATATGTAAGAGAGAGAAGCAATAAAGGAGACTTGCAAGGAAATTGAAGAAGGATCAGGAATAAAAAATGCTAGTTGCCATGTGTCCACAGATGTTGTGGCTCCAGTCCGACTCCGTCCCAGTCTAAAACTCAAGAGTTGGGCGGTTAGACACTAGACTGGCTATGAAATGGATTCTATATGTGTGAACACTAGCCGGGTTAAGCAAAAGTAAAGATAAACCTTAGTTAAGTAGGGTAAGTACGCTAAGCACAAGACACGATCGAGACCTGCGCGATTCGTGCGAGATGTTATATGGTCCAGAATAACATCAGGTGTTCATGATTTATAAATTCAAAGCTTTGCCAGATTTCATGATCTATCGACATTATTTACTGTTCCTGAAGTTTATGCGCAGTATAGAGAGAACTAGCAGCAACAGTCATCAGCGTGTTTGCTCTAAACATTTCTGCAGACACTCTTATGGTGTCACGCAAGACTCAGTCCTGGGTCCATTCTTCTCCCTCCTCTATACCACGCCATTAATTCATCTCATATTATCGTTTTTTTACGAACAACATCTTAATGCTGACCACTCGTTACTCGATTATCCTTCTACCAAGACCTTTCTCCACCGCCACCACATAATAGCTTCACGTGCATAACTTAATCTCCCAGTGCATCTAACCTTCTTTGCTCCTTCTACTTTCACAGAATCTACATAGCTATTAATTTTGCAAAAATAATTACGATCATCGTTATATTTTGTGAAATTAATAGCTTCAGCTATCTCTATTTGGATGTATAGAGATAGTGCAATTTTGCTGCTGTAATTTTTTCCTACGGTATCTTGCCATTGCACAGTTTAATGACAAAAATTGCACTTAGTAAGTAGTTCCTTATCCCTGTTTAAAACATGCGTAGCAGTGTGAAAATATGACAAGTAAATTTCAACCATACCACAAAAATAATTGATATAAAATAAGAGTGGAGCTTCTGCGGTCGAATTTTTTATTTGTAATGGAGAACTCAACGCACGGAAAAATAACTTCTGCGAAAGACTCTGTCTGAGTAACACATCGTGTAATGTAAGATCATAATTAAGTACGACCAGTGATTTTTCACAGGTTAACAGCTAGTAATATTGATAATAAGTTTAATAATAATAATGATATGCAAATAAGCTAATAACTATTTTATTGATGGTTATGGTTATATGATACATAGGCCTATTATATAAAAACTCTTCTTGTGATAAGCTGAAGATCCTTGTTTGATGTTTAACGCTACGCAATCATGAACTGAGTTTTGCCTACGACTACGTGAGTAGGCCTAGGCCTATTACCGGATTAATTACAAGAGGAGATAAAAACCTTTCCTATGCCTTCTGGAACGCAACAAAATCCCATAGAAGTTGCAGTTTTTTCTTACAGCGCGTTGCCTAGATTTAAAATATGTAATTGTAAATTGAATTGAATTGCTTTAATATTCATGTATTACTGATTATCACTAATAGTGCATCACGACTCGATTAAGCAGCTCGCATGGCGCAGAATAATGTAAGCTCTAGATATGGCTTCACCATTAGGGCCTATTTATAACGAAACCATTGGGGATATCGTATCGTCATTTGGTACACTACATCATATGACAGTTTTTCTAGTTGAACACTGTATAGGAATAACAAGTCTCACCTGCAGTCAAAGTACTAAAGAAAAAAAATGTCCGATTGACCAATGCAGCGTCTATCAAGGACCCAACACTGAAACCGAATGATCGATTGAGTGGTTCTTAGGCTCAGCGCTGTCGGCTGCAGTAATGGTCGAAGGTATGTTGCAGGACAGCGCCCGATTTTGTACAGGAAGAGCGTTGTAGGCCTAGTGCTTGGGCGGGGTGTTTTAGTTGTTGGGAATCATGCATTTTGCAGATTATGAAAACACCCTGACGTAGACCCTAAATCAAAATATTATATGGTTGATTTGCGTTATAGGAGAGTTAACATATAACTTCATATGCAATGCATGGCGCCGTAACAACAACCCCGCAGGACAAAACCGCGCCGCCATAAGCGCGCCGCCATAAGCGCGCCGACATAAGCGCGCCGACATAAGCGCACCGACATAAGCGCGCCGACATAAGCGCACCGACATAAGCGCGCCGACATAAGCGCACCGACATAAGCGCACCGACATAAGCGCACCGACATAAGCGCACCGACATAAGCGCGCAAAAAAACCCGACAATTGTGCGCAAGACATAAGCGCGCATCATTATAGAAATAGAAATAATACACAATATATGTTAGTGGTCAATAACGTACTGCATAATTCAAATTGAATTGAATTGCTTTAATATTCATGTATTACTGATTATCACTAATAGTGCATCACGACTCGATTAAGCAGCTCGCATGGCGCAGAATAATGTAAGCTCTAGATATGGCTTCACCATTAGGGCCTATTTATAACGAAACCATTGGGGATATCGTATCGTCATTTGGTACACTACATCATATGACAGTTTTTCTAGTTGAACACTGTATAGGAATAACAAGTCTCACCTGCAGTCAAAGTACTAAAGAAAAAAAATGTCCGATTGACCAATGCAGCGTCTATCAAGGACCCAACACTGAAACCGAATGATCGATTGAGTGGTTCTTAGGCTCAGCGCTGTCGGCTGCAGTAATGGTCGAAGGTATGTTGCAGGACAGCGCCCGATTTTGTACAGGAAGAGCGTTGTAGGCCTAGTGCTTGGGCGGGGTGTTTTAGTTGTTGGGAATCATGCATTTTGCAGATTATGAAAACACCCTGACGTAGACCCTAAATCAAAATATTATATGGTTGATTTGCGTTATAGGAGAGTTAACATATAACTTCATATGCAATGCATGGCGCCGTAACAACAACCCCGCAGGACAAAACCGCGCCGCCATAAGCGCGCCGCCATAAGCGCGCCGACATAAGCGCGCCGACATAAGCGCACCGACATAAGCGCGCCGACATAAGCGCACCGACATAAGCGCGCCGACATAAGCGCACCGACATAAGCGCACCGACATAAGCGCACCGACATAAGCGCACCGACATAAGCGCGCAAAAAAACCCGACAATTGTGCGCAAGACATAAGCGCGCATCATTATAGAAATAGAAATAATACACAATATATGTTAGTGGTCAATAACGTACTGCATAATTCGATAGTCATACGGCTTCTACTAAAGATATATATATTATATTATATATATATATTATACTTTAGCGATATAACAATTTAGATCGCTTCACAGTCTGTCTGGTAAACATTTGTTTACTTGTCTTAATAAAATAATTGTAAGCAAGTGTGAGCTGCGCGCTTTTGTCGGCCGCTTTTTTCGGGTCACAACAATGCATACGTAGTCTGTGCACAAACTCTTATCGGCCTTGCGTTTACTTGTATCATCATTTTCATATCCAATGTCCCTTTCCATTTTTGTCTGCAGTGCATGCATGCATGAACCGGAATGCGTGACGCCACGACATCGCATCAGTTTCCTGAGGTTATTAGACGAAACGCTATAGAACTTAGCATTTAGCTCTATAGGCTTTGCGTGCATGGAGTCTAGGCAGGAACGCTATCACTGTGCTATTAACTGTCTGCTCATTTTTTCTATCCATTGTCCTTCTCGTCCGCAGTGCACGCCGCATGAAATGAAATGCGTTGCTTGCTCCTTGCACACGTCTAGCGTGTGTGGCTCCTATGCACGCAGTTGTAAACGATACAATCGGCGAGGTGCTACGCCATTTGACTCCGCTTCAAAGCGTCTTGGCTGACAGATTCATAAATAAACTTCTGTCTCAGGCTGCATGTGTGCACTATTCTTTACACGTCACGAACCTCTACAAAAGAGAGCATGACGACCGCGGATCATTTACCGATAATGGCTCATGCAGGAGATTGTAATACCCTGTGACCATTCAAACGGGCGAATGGTGGATGTCAAATGAGTAGCGTAGAGGCAATGTAAATAATTTCGGTCTCTGTCTCTCAGAATTCTATTGTAGCTATACGTGGTGGTTAATTTCCTTAAAGTGACGGATTGTTTATCACAGAAGTCTATCTCCCGTTTCGGTCCTTGGTCTGCTGCTTGTCCAATGGTCGTGGTCTACTCTCCTGTGATGCCATTCTCGAGTCAAATTCAATTTCGGGTTTACAATAATTCGGTATCGAGTCGGCTTGACCCCCTCAAGTTCATTACAACAGAGCCCCCAGCAAATGCAGTCGCCTGTGCAGTCCCACACTGCACCGTGGTATTGACCTTGAGGGAGCCAAGTGGACACCCTGGGAGTCGGCCAGAGACTGGAAGCTTAGTGGTCAAAAAAAGAAGCACGGGGTCCAACTGCCCCCCCCCCGACCAATCGACAAATCGGACGCTGCATGTTCCCGACTGACAAGTACCGTGTTCTGTTTAGGTGCAGGTGCAGAATGCTATTAATCGAATCGTTCCTCGGCTCTGTGGAGACAAAGGATCTCTTTCAGCCGATGTGTTGTCATAGCAACGACTAATACTATACGCCAAAGAGATATTATTAGTGCCAGATCCGCTCATACATGTTTCTGCTCGAATCAAAGACATTATAAATAATGAATGTACCATAACCATAACTAAAGGTTTTTTTGGTTCGTAAAGTAAATGAACATTGCATCACAAACAAAAAACGAATCGCAGTACAATAAAACATATCAGCTTAACAAAATTATGTAAGAGACGGCTCAATAAGAAAAGAGAAAGAGAACCTTAAGGGACCCAAGGGATCCCGCTAGCCGGGCCTACCTTTACACAGTAAAGTTTAAATAACAGCAGGTCAACAAAATATAAAGCTTTTTTATTATCTTAACTAGTTAACTAAGTTTCTGCATGCACACAGACCCATAAATAACATTAATAGGTAATTAGTGTCAATTATTAAATAGATCAAATTTACCCAGTTAAAGTAGCAAATAGATGCTCTTTAAGTTTTTTCTTAAACATACTAAAATTGTGGGATTGTCTAATTTCAATAGGCATCTTATTCCATTCACTGGGACCCATATATCTGATGAAAAATATATCTGATGGAAAATATATCTGATGGAAAATATATCTGATGGAAAATATATCTGCTGGAAAATTCGTTCTACAAAAAATTGGTCTATAATTACACGATGAACGAACATTGTAAGGATTAGCAAACGAGATTTGAATAAATTGATTAGAGAAAATTGGCGGTAATAAATTATTAACAAATTTATACATAAATTCGTTTTATTGGAGCAATGTAATTTGGTGAAGACCTAAAATGCGAGAATTAATAAACGAGTCGTTGGAGGACCAATGACGAATCATATAGGGACAAAAGACGACTGGGATGGCTCCTTTTTGGAACATAGTCAGAGGAAATGACCTTGATGGGTAATTTGAAGCCTATATTAAATTACAGTAAGAGAGGTAGGGATGAATCGTGGCATAGTATAAGTTAAGCAGGATAGTGGTTGGAAGGAGATAGGCGATTCTAGATATAATGCCTATGTTTTAGCAATTTTTGATGCAATATTGGCAATGTGCTCCTTCCACGATAGACATTCATCGATTATAATGCCAAGAAATTTGGTAGTGCTAACTTTAGGAATCGGAATGCCCTTAATAGAAGACTGACCATCAGCAGGCGGAGTGTATTTGCGGTGCGATCTAAATAAAATGAAGTTAGTCTTAGAAGCATTTAATGATAGCTTATTAGTGAGAAACCAGTCAGTAACAAGAGACAATTCTTTGTTCATAAGTTTAATTAGGGCATCAAAGGATTTGTTCTAGGCTAAAATAGTAGTGTCATCGGCAAAAAGAAGGAAGTGGAGCAAGGGAAAGGCATTCGGTAAGTCATTAATAAAAATCAAGAAGAGAAGAGGGCCAAGAATTGATCCTTGGGGAACTCCATACCGTACAAGTTTTGAGGATGATAATTGGCCATTACAGAACACTTGCTGATATCTATTATGGAGGTAACTATGGAACCAGTTCAAAGCCAAGCCACGAATTCCAAAATTTTCCAATTTCAGTAGGAGTAGTTTGTGATCGACCGTATCAAAGGCTTTGACAATATAAATGAAAATGCCTATAGAATATTCATTATTGTCGATCGCTTTAGAGATGATATCTTGAAGATTAATTAAAGACATGGCAGTAGAATGAGCGGGCTGGAAGCCATACTGAGTTCAGCACAAAATATTTTGATGCTTAATAAAGTCTATAGACAGTCCCTATAATGGAATTGGTGCCATTTAGAAGTACAAGACGAAGGAATAGTGCTTCGTAAGTTGCATGATTATTACAATTACTTGGGGTTGAAGTACTTAAGAAAGAAACCGCCGCCTCTACCAGTAGCCCGACATTTAAATTCAAAATTATAGCCTGGAATAGTTATAGATGCAGTCAATGCAATGATTCATCAAGCTCGGTTTCCGTGACAGCTAGCACATTAATATTAAGTGTAGTGAGGATGTGCTCAATTTGGTGCTGTTTATTAATAATACTCCGCAATTAATATGCATAAGGGTAAATAGTTTGTCATTCCTTAGGATGGTAGGCGCAACAGAACTCAAGGAGTTATAAATGCATTCGGTTGGTCAAATATCAAAAAAATTATCGTCAGGATCCTAGTCACTATTATTTAATAGGGGTCGAGTGGTTGCTGTGTCATTAAACATTTCAAGTCTTGGGCCCTCAGTCAGTGATTTCAATAGATAATTCTCATTCACTTCGTCATTTAGAGACAATATAAAGTCGTTCTAATCAGGTATGTGATTGAAAGGGAAGAGTTGTACCATGTAACTAAATGCTCGGTTCAATGCTTATACGTCATTTTCAGCTTTTAAAAATTCGTTGTACGATCGTTAACTTAAATTCAGTAAATGTCAATTTACAGATTTAAAGGTTTAAAAAAATGAACTTTATAAGCATGCTTACAATGGGCAGACTTAAGCCGTGCCTTAATCAACTTTTCTTTAAATCGATGTTTTTCCCAACGTAGCCTACAGTTAAAGAGCTAAATGTAGGCCTATTTGCGTCTGGAAGTGTCTTTCCAAGAGAATTTTTTCGGTAATAGTTTCTTGTTGGGTGAAGTAACGAATTCAACGACATGATGGCGACATTATTTGAAACAAATTGAAGCCACGAATACCCATAACTACAGTATAAGTGACTAAAAAGAAAGGTTGGAGTTTTTGGTACCAACAGGTGATGTTCGAATACTGTCTATCATGTTAGCTGTCATGTAGCTGTCATGTATTGGCATGTCTTTGCAAGTGTTTACTGACATACCGGCCTACTTATGACAATTCGTGCAGGTATAGACAGCTAGCTGTAAATGAAATCAACAGTCTAGGGCAGACTCTAGGCAACACCGACAACAATAGCTTCGATTGCCTGGCGATAACTTCTTGATAGACTGCGGAACTATAGGGGAACTATGAGGAAAAGGGGAACGGAGAATTCCTCCCAGGACAATTACCCCCAGACTAGGACAAAAAGCATATATGCATACATATATATATGCATACATTACGCGAATGCATGCATGCATTCACGTGATGTATACATGCATACATACATGATGTATACATGCATACTTGCATACATTGTGATCCATGTCACCTGCCACTGATGCCAGTAGGCTTTTGGTAGGGTCTCTGGTTCCAACACAACTAAGTCATATTCTATCACGTGCCAGATACTTGCGTACCTTGAAAGTGCTCAGATGGTTGATTTATTCCAGCTTTCATCTTGATTGCGTTAGAAGCTGTTTCTAACAAATTGTGCAAATTTGTAAACTGAACATTAGTGTATGGATTTATTTGTAGGATATAATTATGTTGTGTTCATATAGATCATTGTCATAAGTAGGCCGGTATGTCAGTAAATACTTGCAAAGACATGCATACAGGCATACTTGCATACATACATACACACATGCATACATACATAGTTATAAATATTTATGACCTGCAAGGTCTGTTACTCCGCCACTGCTGATATTGTGGCAGTGCCAGTCCCAAGCCTGGATAAATGATTAATAGGTGTAATAATAGCATCATATAGGCATTTAGATGTCTGTGACGCTTCCAATGCTGGTGTCGGCTGCTAAATATCTATCCTGACAATAATATATATACATATATATATCTATTGATTGGCATCACAATTGGATATCTGTTTAAATTATGTCACAGTGTCTCAGTCTTGCAGTTCACGATTATGTGCCCTGTTATCAATGCACGTCTGTTGCTATGTCCAGTCGTTTGGCATGTGCGTCATACACTGCCGTCTCCCAGCATCTTTGACCCTGTTCAGATGGACTACCCTAATTGTCCCCTCTGGAGCAACTACAATTGACAAGGTCTAACCTCAGTCCAAATTCTGGGACCTATATTATTATTGAAATGCAAATGAACTACAGAGAGGCACTAAGCGTCAACATTTCCATCACTGACCACTCAATTGACATGGACGGACCCAGCTGCTAAACCGCTACAGCCTTTGGGTGGTTCGATATGATTGGCATGCATACTCATTAAATGGTCGACCCTGGTTTAACGTTAAACTGCGAGGTGGAGTTACCCCTTTAAACTGCGAGGTGGAGTTACCCCTTTAAACTGCGAGGTGGAGTTGCCCCTTTAAGAGTAAACGTGTACGCGAAAATTTTGACGAGTGGCCATTCCTCTTATATAGATTCCTTGATGGACGACCTACATCTGAATGTCTGCCTCTTCAACCATCTTACACCTACTACAGTCTATCATATATTTGGCCGCGCTCAGGTTGAGAGCGCCTCTGAGCAGTCACCTTGAAGAAGCCCTATGCATACATTCTCGTAATAAATGAATGAATAAATGAATGAATAACTAGACACACCGTTGAGTGGACGACCCGGAAGTCAGGCAGCTATACACATATACATGCATGCATAAGGTTCTTCGTGATATTGATGCATACATGCATGACCTAATTAGGCTGCTACACATGAATGCATCTACGTATAGGGTCCTGGTATGTAGATGCCTACATGCGTAAATACATAGCACTCACATTGTGTAATGTGTTGTGTCGATGCCACACTGGGAACAACGAGAGAGAGACAGACAGACAGAGACAGACAGAGAGAGATATATATATATCCATAGAGATCAATGTGGCAACCTACAATGGAAGATATATACCACGGTCATAGAGAGGGCTGACCAACCGCCGTCCACATCCAAGATAACAATGGCGCCAGTTGGTCTGAAGTGCAAGGGCATAGACCACTGACCGACCTCCGACGTGAACAGAAAAAGAGAAGCAGACAGACAGAGGTATGAGAAAGAGAAATAGACAGGGATTGAAAAACAGCGATATTATTAAGCCGGTGATGCTGGGACCTTTCCAACTCCAACTGGTTGGTTTATTTCTGTATCCTACAGTCGCTGACCAAAACGCCCGTCACATTGGGGTTAAAGGCCCATTCACACCGGAGCTACACTCATAACGCGTGGCGCGTTCGAAGCCTTTTCTGAACGTGGTGAGATCGTAATCTATTATGGATTTTTAAGGACCTCAGCGCCGTTACTCCGACATAAGACAGTGCTGCTTACACTATATTATAGTTATTTATTACTCAAGGATTCCTGGAATAATGTATGGATCTGGAGCCTTGTATTCCATTCGGATGACATAAGATACATCAGCAACAGCAAATGAGATGGTAATCTACCTGCAACGCTTGCGTCTGTGTTTTTTGTGTTGTCTGGAAGCCCTAGATTGCAAATTTAAGAAGAAGAAAAATTCTTAATAGTAACATATGTCATGTGTCGGAAATCTTTACTAATTATATCAAAGTCTCAGTTTCACCTTGCGCGTGACTTTGTAAGTATGCGCATGGCTTTCTTAATGCTGCTTGACTTAGTAAGTCTACGCATGACGTCGCCCGCTATGCATGACTCCGTAAAGGATGCATGGCGTAGTAGGTTTATGTTGTATGGTAAGTCACACATGACTCGATGCATCGGGCTCGGCTGGATCTGACTCTTTTGGATTTGTTTTCTTCCAAAATGTTACTAGACTGCCTCTGAGCCAAAGCATTTTCGATTTCATCCGATAGGCGACGCGTAACAGGAAGAACTGTACAGTCTGGTTGTAGCGCATCAGTATGAACACGTGACATCCGCTTCCTGCGATGATTAGAAGGTTGGCGATGACGCTCATGTACAGGAAGAATACGTACGCATCTCCAACGAAGCTGAAAAACAGTTCGACGAGGTAGAACAGGTAGACGACGACTTTGATCATTACGCAAGCAAGATGGAGGTTGCACGTCACCGAAACGACCAATGACGTGCAAGCTAGTTCCTGGCTGCATGCTAAGACCTTGGGTTGTTTCTTTAAGGCGTGCAGTAAGTCGACGATGCCTTTGGTCCGGTAGGAGATCAAGGCCGATGGCACTAGGTAGATGGCGAATATGTAGGAAAGGTTGTATATCAAGACGCTCACGATGTCCAGAGTCTTATCTCCGATTTTGTCCAAGTTCCAGAGCCTTTCGACGGGAGGTTCCTCGCACAGGATGTAGTCGGCCACGGCGTAGTTGAGTTGAATCCTGACCGGTGGGATGTACATGGAGAAGAGAGACCCAGCAACAAGAAGGCTCGTTGCGACGAGGGCCACGGGGAACTTCGGGGCCTGTCCCATGCCGAACACGTTTTCCAGGCAGCCTCTGACGTATCCGGCCACGGCGAATAACATCCACGGCTGGAGAAACTGGACGAGTCCGAGACAGACGGTGAAATAGTTCATCGCCTCAAGGTCTTTGTACCTTGCGTGGAAGGAGGCTTTCTTGAGACGAAGGAAGCACACGATGAACACGAGGAAGACCTGCTGTGCCGCGACGTAGGAACCGTGTATCCTACGCGACGTCACAGCCGTTCTGCGGTCAAGAACGATTGCCAGCAGCGACAAGAAATTGAGAATCAGTCCCAACGAGGCGAGGGTCGTCACGACGTTGATTTCGGCGGAGTGGCGGAAGTCCTCGTAGTTTTCGCTCAGATAGGTTCTAATCATATCCGTCGTGTTCTTCAGCTTCTCCATCAATTCGGTGTTCGCGTAGTCGTCGTAGTCCTTCAGAATTGGAGCTGCTGGACAGATGGTAGATGTTGGCAATTCGTAGTCCGGGTCATTGATCAGATGATCACTGTAGTTGCTGTTCAGCCAATCTTCGTCGAGGTCCAAGGCTCTTCTGAGCCTCAGGTGGATTTTCCCAATCAAGAGGATTGACATGTTGTATGTTGGAGTTGGTTTGATGTGCGCACAGATCTCGTTCATGTTTGTTGTTGGAGAAGATGATAGTCAGCACAACGAAGGGAAACATTCAACAGAAGTGAATCCGCCTCTTGGAAAGATCTACAAAAAAGTGCTACAAAAAAGTGCTTTTAGAAAGTGCTTTCAGAAAGTGCCTTCAGAAAGTGCTTTCAGAGAATGCTTTCAGAAAGTGCTTTCAGAGAGTGCTTTCAGAGAGCGCTTTCAGAAAGTACTTTCAGAGAGTGCTTTCAGAGAGTGCTGTCAGAAAGTGCTTTCAGAGAGTGCTCTCAGAGAGTGCTTTCAGAAAGTGCTTTCAGAGAGTGCTTTCAGAGAGTGCTTTCAGAGAGTGCTGTCAGAAAGTGCTTTCAGAGAGTGCTGTCAGAAAGTGCTTTCAGAGAGTGCTCTCAGAGAGTGCTTTCAGAAAGTGCTTTCAGAGAGTGCTTTCAGAGAGTGCTTTCAGAGAGTGCTGTCAGAAAGTGCTTTCAGAGAGTGCTGTCAGAAAGTGTTTTCAGAGAGTGCTTTCAGAAAGTACTTTCAGAGAGTGCTTTCAGAGAGTACTTTCAGAGAGTGCTATCAGAAAGTGCTTTCAGAGAATGCTTTCAGAGAGTGCTGTCAGAAAGTGCTTTCAGAGAGTGCTTTCAGAAAGTGCTTTCAGAAAGTGCTTTCGGAGAGTGCTTTCTTTCGAATCTGTTCTAAGCTACTTCACATCGAATCGTTTTCGTCAGTTTGCTCCTACATCACCTCCTCCTCCTCCTCCTCCTCCTCTTCTTCTTTCTCCTGCTACTCTTCCTTTCCTCCTCCTCCCTCCTCCTCCTCCCAGCCCCCTCCATAAGATCATCAACAAATAATGTTATCAACATTGTGATCATCGCTGTTATCATCATCGCGTGTTAGTCTCAAAGGTGACTGTTCATTTCGTCGCTGATCATTTAGGGTTAATGTCGTTTTTAAATGCGAAATGAACGGGAACCTCTCAATACACAATGGATCATATACGCAAATGAATACTCATGCATGCGTCTATACAGGCACGTCGTTTGGAAGTCGTAAGTATTGTATGAAACCTACATTCTGTTATTCGAGTGAATGACTTTAAATGTCTAATATGATACTTTTTGTTGTAAAATATCTAAAGAAACCAGATTGATTAATCATCAAATGAAATTCAATACAGGACAGCTTGTCTCCGTTTTGAACACATCCATAGATGACTTAAATAAGGAATAAAAGGAAGCTGAAATTATTGATCGGCAAGGAAAGGTTATCCGCATCGTTGTCTGCTCCTCTTTTGCCTATTACCAAACGTTTGAAAGACTACTCATCTACTTGTACCACGACTAGAACAAATTACTACTCTACAACTAAATGCATTTATGTGTGAATTCAATAGTAAAATATTACCTCCGATTGTTGAGTACTATTTCTTGCCCATATCCAGCAAAAGTTTCCTACATCCTGCGCTTCTCCGACAGCAATAATTATAGATTTGTCTATGGCCGAACCAAATACTCGCAAGATCTCAGTAGGATGGACCGGTCCAAATACATGAAAATATCTCATATGTGAGTTTCAAATAGTATTCGCATGTTTAATAATAAAATGAAAAATGATCTGTTGACAATAATTGCGCTTTCTGAGCACTGACCGTTGACTATTTGATAAGATGAGTTCTCGGTTTTCAATTTTAATAGTCCAGTCATTCCGCTGCTGGCTGTATTCAAAGAAAACGGTCGCCGACCAGCGAGGACATCGGTCATTTATTTTATGGTATTTTACTTCCATGTTCCACCATTCCAGTCGTCTATTAATGTATGATGCATATTTTTCGGTCCGTCCAACAAGGGATCGCGAACGGAACGCTCTGGCGATATGCAAAATTCTACAAAATGTCCTGACGAAAATTTATATGTAAATACGATCTAAGACTATTTTGCATTCCGATATAAATTTGGACATTTATAGTTCCGAAACGCACCATTCTCTGACATTCGGTATAATTACTATTATAATTACTACGCTATCAATCGCAATCCACATTCGCATCATGAAGGTTGTGTAAATTTTAGTACAAATCAAGGCACGTTAGTTATAAAAACACGTGTTCAGTCTCACTGGTTGCACTCTCAGAAAGAAACACTCACGATTGAGTTCAAAATTCTATCCCAGACGAAGTTGAACCTTAAGGCGAGTATAGGCCTATAGTTGTAGCCTAGCATTTTGCAATCAACTTTGCTCATTATACAGTGGTCTGCCTGCGATGCATGTAGCTGCATTGCCATTTATTATAATAATAGTAATAATAATAATAATAATAATAATAATAATAATAATAATAATTATTATTATTATTATTATTATTATTTATTGCCCTGAGGTAGGCCTACACATGATCCTTCAAGTATTAGAACATTAACCTAATATGTTGGTGGTCTGGAATAGCCTTATCGTCGTCGTCATCATCGTCATCATCGTCATCGTCATCGTCATCGTCATCGTCATCCATCATCATCATCATCATCATCATCATCATCATCCATCATCATCATCATCATCATCATCATCATCATCATCATCATCATCATCATCATCATCATCATCATCATCATCATCATCATCATCATCATCATCATCATCATAAGTGATAATTACTAACTTCTATGGCGTCGTTGTCTAATGCACAAAGTATCAAACG
>OY365820.1:10429626-10542126 GCA_959347315.1 Bimastos eiseni
ACTTATTTAGCAATATAGCAAAAATCCACAATAAAATATTATCTGGACCAGTAAACACGGTCATGACCATCTGTGCGGCATTAATAATATTATGAAGCAATTATTACAATAGAACTACAATTTGATGATAGTTCCATACAAACAATGAAATCGGGCAACCACAAAATCTGCAGGCGACCTGGAAACAGGTAAGTTTAAATGTCTGCATGCAGCAGACATAGATTTAAACACAAGGCTGTTAATATTTTTTTAATAAAATTATTATTCCTGCAAGATTGTTGCGTGTTTCGGAGTCTGTTCGTTGAACTAAGTAAATATCATGAATTGCATGTATTTTTGTTGTCAGGGTAAACATCCAGAGGTCATCAATTACTGTTATGATACGCAAACCATTTTTATGTTCAGCCTACCCCACCCATAATGAAAGCATCGCACAGGGAACTCGCCTCCATCCGGATGACCTGATTGGTCACTGATGTCAAACGCATATATAATATATATATATTATATATATATATTACATATATGGCTTGCGTGTGTAACGTGAAGGTTTTGCAGTATTATACACAATGAAGCCAGCTTTATAGAAGCCAGCTTCAGTGGTGTTGACGACGACGACGTTGACGATGACGATTATGATGCTGATGACGATGATTATGATGATGACGATGATGATGAGATGATGATGACGACGACGACAACAACGATGGTGATGGCGATGACGATGATGATGATGACGATGACGACGACGATGTCCCTTATCAAACTTGTCACGAACATCATACTGCAGTTGACAGTCGGCCAGTAAACGATCATATTTAATGAAAGCCTGAAATACACGGAGACAGCGAACCACAACGACATAGCTGTGGACTATCATAATCACTTGTACAGGTCTATTAAAAGCAGAGAAAGCATCAAATTTTTATGTTTCTGTAACCGAACCCAAATGGGTTGTATACACGGTCGCTGTTTGGCTAAGTATAGGTCTAATAATGATAAATTATTGTGGGTGAAAGGGCGTAGACCTTTAACGACAACACAGAGATTTCGATTTAGGGAGAATATAGTTGTAGGCCTAGTACAATGAATGTAAAAAGTATATGCCCAAACTATAGGCCTATACAGTATAATAAAAAATTCTGTGATTGCATTCCCACTGCTCACAATGCAATAGAACCCTGGGAACGCATACGTTCCAAAAAACTCTTTGACAGTCCTACAGTTCATTGCACAAACATTTCAGTAAACTGATGAGTGACAAGTAATAGAACTGATGCACGCAGAGCAACAGAATTTGTTTGGAATGGTCAAGAAACTGGCTATCCTTGTTTTAATAAAGAATTCTGGACTCTTATATGATGCTGTTTTGCCCTTAGCACATGCAGACGTATCTGGTGTCACTCGTCCTGTTGCTCATTGCCTTCTGACTATAGATGATTCGAAGTCTTTGCAGCTAGAGAAGAAGTCCAGTGGACATGAACATGACGGAGCTTGTTGGGTGTAGACACAGGAACATGCAAGGGTGCATCGGTTGCTGCCTGCAGTGGTAAAGAAAGGGAAACTCATCGAAACCAGCATTGGTGGACAGCATGACAAGAGACTATTGGCAGAGAAGAATCTGTGTAGACCTAGCTCTTATTTGTCTCTTGATCCAAAGGCCTGGCCCGATTAATCTCGTCCCGAAGCATGGTGAGGGAGAGAGAACTTGCCAATTTTACGTGGCAAGTTCTGACCTAATTTTTAAAAAAAAAACACACACACTGAATTTTTATACTGATGTGAAGCAAAGGTCATCAAGGTTTTAAAGACAGTAGAGGTTACCAGGTGTGAGATCGTTCCTTAAGAGTTACTGACTTGAGTAAACACCTTGCCAGTAAGCACTGCAGAGTGTGAAGTAGGGTCCAGTCAAATGAATATAATTCTACACATCACTGAGGTCACAAATTAATGTGCAGTGGTGAGACTTCTCATCAAGGGGTGCCGGATCTCCATTCTCCACACATTTAAAAATGAAAAAGTTAAGCCTAATATGTCAGGCTAAGTTGCGAATCTGTAAACGATATAATCGCTATATGCCATTCGGATATGGGCGGCGGTGTTTGTCCGCCCCTCCTCCACATTTTCTACCCCTCTCATTGGGTTCCCCCCATCTGTCAAAAGAGATCGCCGCCTCTGAATTCGGATAAGCATAAAATGTGTGATACAAGCGTGAATGGTTGAATTTTGAAATAAACCATGTATATAGGTAATGTAAGGAAGTGGATCTCATATATTGGGTGGTGAATTTCATATCAGAGGTTCCGGATCTCAGATCCTGCAGGATGAGGATGAATTTAACCACTGCAGCTGTCTATTGAGTTTTTCATGTGTAGACAACATCATGCATTGACTGAATACAATCTCTACAAATTTGTTATCTTTTGTTATGTGGCTCCATTGGATTATTTCACTAGCTCAACAGCTCTGCAGGTACGTGAGGGTCGAACCCTGACCTTTGAGTTTAAACACGCCTCTTTATAGATAGGCCTATTAGGCAATAATTACACCTAATCCTGTTTAGTATTTGTTCAATAAATCTGCATGATTCGTATTTATTTTAGGGAGATAGTAAGTAGAAACATGTTAGTAAATAAATGTAAATTAATATAATTTTTCGAATTTTGTAATATACTCTCTTTCACACACACACACACACACACACACACACACACACACACACACACACACACACACACACACACACACACACACACACACACACACACACATACACACACACATACACAGGTGTAGTATATATATATATATATACTGGAAAAAATAACAAAATTAAACTTGTCGATTATCGAAAGGAAATACGATCCTTGGAGCCGATGAACTGTAAGAGCCTAAGAAGTTGATGATGTAACTGGCAGGTGTGATTCGAATTCTGTGCAACCAAGCACAACACGACTTATGCCGTATGCATAGTGCCTATAAGTTAATTGAATTGAATTTGAACATTTCTCATAGGTTTGTTAAGAGTTGACTAGCTACTTTGAAATAATTTTTATACTTTGACTATATCAAACTGTTCTATGGGAACACGACTATAGGCCTATGCCTACGCCTATAATGATTTGGCGGGATTCAACCCCGCTGGGATTAGGTTAATGAGCCTAATGTGGCAAAAAACCGCATCCTGTATAGCCTACAGCTACTCAAAATGCCATCGCCCGCGCATTCAACAAAATCCCTAGGCCTAAATAGTAAATAACACTAGACTACATCCTGAAATCACTCCATTTGCTTGAAATAGCTGAACCAATGGAATATAATGTCATATCAATCACCTCTGTATATACTTCGCACTTCAATCCTCGCATCCCTCCCATCTCTGTCAGTTGTTCACGGTCCACTTCGCTCAATCTCTCTCCTCCTCCGAACTTAGGTTACACTGGTCCTAGTGCTCCGCCGTTTAGGCCTAGTTGCAGTTTATCGACGCTGTGTGATAACAAGGATCATTAGCATCGCTCTTCTCTTTTTTCAGGCTTGGGACTGGCACGGCTGGACTGCAGGCATTCTGCCACCTCACTCATCACTTAAATTTGCAAACTGCTCCATATATAGCCATAGCTGTTCCACCTCTATGGAGCAAACTTGCACCAGTATTGCGACAATTAGTTGATCATTCACATTGTCCAATCCATGTGATGTAGGCCTATATACGTACCTCATTCTTATAAACCAGACATTTTCTTCATATATGTAATTATGACTTAAATTAGGCCTAAGTTTATTTTAAGCTTTGATCGACATGTAGTCTTTGGTGCGCTCTGTTTGTATCACGTGAATTAGAAAAGATGGCGGACGTCAGGGAACCACCTCCTCTTTTCGAAGATGATTTAGATTCTAAAGAACTTGAAACTGACGACGATATATTTCAAACGGATAAGAAGGTTAAATTATATTCTTAAGATCTTAAGTTAGACTTAAATTGTATCACGAGATTAGTATCTTCCAGATTTGTACTCTACTTCTGTGCAGGATCACTTCCTGAGCCATACTTTTACTTAACTAATCAGTCTGTCATGTGATGAGCTCTTGCAGCCGCACAATTTGGGTTGTATGGTTAATTGTTCCTCAGTGCTACTTGATTAATAGATACTCAAAATAATAAGAAGCTAACTCTTTACCTAATATAATCTAGCCCTACATACTAAACCAAATCTTCCATTTCATCTTGTGCAACTGATAAATGTCGGCGTTGAAAATGTCGGCGTCTACTCGAATTGTTATCACCCATGAATGCTACATAAAGTTTAGTATTGTGTCATAATGTATAAACTCACAAAGCATAAATGAATTGTGCATTTGAGACTTTCTAACATATGTCCTATTGTCGGTTGAGATTCTTGAATGCAAAAATCGAAGAGGAGTCGCTTATTTCAGGTTAAAATTATATCATAATTTTGGCTACAATATTACTCTAGAAGGAAACATTTTACAGTGTCCAGCATGCGAAACTTTAAGCCAGAAAACAGGATTATTGTACTGCTGTTCTTTGTACATGAGCTACACTTTTCAAGAATAATGTTTTTCTTGAATTATTATAATTTCCATGAGACACATCTTTATTTACACTTATTTATTCAAATTTTTTCCAATTTTTCTAGTTTTTAGGTTGTCTGTAGCTTAATATTTTAATTATTTTGTTTTGAGGTTTTGTTTTGAGAGGGTGATTGTATAATTTGATTTTAGTCAGCTTCAGACACATCCCATGCAATACTACGAGACGAGAAACAGGATGAGAACAATTTTGAAGGTAACATCTTTTGACTCATAACTAGTTACAACTTAAGAACTCATATCACTGATAATCAGTGAGCATTAACTAGATTTAACAAATCATATCACAATAAGCATTAATTACATTTGATACTTATACTTTTATTAATTGAATGATGCCAGAAGATTTTGTGTGTTTGACGTCTGGAACGAGGTAATGCAGTATGCATGTTATTTATTAATTTGTGTTTGTAGACGATAATTGAGATTTTTGACACGCACGCCATTGCATCCTTATAACATGGATCATCTTAACATGAATTGTGATTTGGATTCAAGACTTCATTTTTGCCTTAGCAGTGAACTCATTATGACATGGCTCTAGTATGTGGCCATGCCTTTATATGATCTCTAAATAAAGTCTGTGCTTCAAGGAGCTTTTAGTGTATTAATTTAAACTGTCCAGCCATTTCTGGGTAAATGTAATTGTAATCGCAAGAATTTATATGGCTTCATAAGTTGCAAGTTGCTTCTAGGGGACTTTGTAGCATTGGCACAACTGGTAAGCACTACTTGGTAATTATAATCTCAACTGTTTTTTTTCTTACAAAAAGGATAGTTTAATTCTCTGCCTTTCTAAGCAGATTTGTACGGCAATTTTGCTGATCGTCACAATTCCCTGCTCTCTTCTGGAAACTTACTGTATCCTTCCTACAGCATTCAGTCTAACAGCATCATTGTCTGTCTTCCACTAATCTTCATCCCCTCCATTCTTCCATCAGTTATAATACGTTATGTCTTTTCATCTGTAATTAGATGTCACCGAGGAACTGTTGTCCGAAAGCCCTGTGCTTGAAAAGGAGCTTGATTTACCGAGCGAAGTCAAATCGTACCCTCGTGAAGCTGAGCCGAGTCCTGAACCTGAGCCAAGTCTTGAACCCAAGTACAGTTTGCCTGTGCCATCTGTTTCTACACAAAATCAGAATGGCTCAACCAACGATGTCATCTCTGACAGTCATCCAGAGTCAGACTGGTTGCTTAACGATGAACCAAAAGAGGTTTCCAAGGAGACGAAAGCTCCCATTGCAAAGTCGAGTGACGATGCACCACGAGTTAACGTTACGGAGTCTAGTACTATGTATGCATCTGTAAACAAACCGCCGTTTGGGTTCCAGGCGACAAGCAAGAAGGAACAAGTGAATAAAGAGGTGATAAACGAAATTGAAAGTATTCTCTTTACAGGTTTTTTAGATGTAGTTAAGTCTCTTTATGTGACATATTAACATTTTTAGTACATTTTCATTTTAATTAGTGAAATAAGGAATATGTCAGCATGTTGAATTTTTTTAAACAAATGGCGATCAAGTTTATGGTAATAAAGAATGTTTTATACAACTGAAATTTGATAATGCCCGTCATTCAACATTTTTTGCTCAGAAGTGCACATGCCTCGATGACAACTGCAGTTGTAATGCAGAGCAATTGTGCACGAAGGACTTGCTCAAGGTCTCTATAGTGACGAGGGTCGAAATCTGCACACTCAGTGCACACTGAGTGTTACAGCCCGACCGCTCTAACCAATCGACCACCGTGTCACTCAATGGCTGCAGTGTACTTGTCTTCGTTTTACTGATTCGGAGTAACAATTTTCAAGTGTGGCCAGTCTCCCAAAAGACTTGCATTGCAGCTTGCAGAGCATTTGCATCATTGAATGTTGAGAGCTGACAACTGAGGTCTTGATGTGGTTGGTTTGGTTCTACAAGTGTGAGAGCCCACCAGTAGTGGCTTGTAGTGGACATAGCGTTATTTCCTTATTGACAAACTGTTTGTTTACAATGAAGATTGAAGACCACTTTGGGTTCGTGTAGACGGTGCACTAGTGAGTTGTTTATAGGGAGCTAGACGCTCATAATAAAAGGATTGAAGAAAAAACCGGAGGACCAAGAACAATGATTGTGGACTGGATGATGGAAGGGGTTGCTGCAAGAGGATGAAGGAGGAGGCCCAGAACAGAGAGAAGTGGCGACATTGGACGTATGAACCTGCCGAAGAGACGTAAAACTAGTGAACAGATGCTCATTCACATGAAGTCGTAAAACCAGAACACGTGTGAAAAGAGGTTATTCTGTAAATAGTCAATATTTTGCATTACACTGCAGTTGTCGTGTGGTATATTCATCATTTCAGTGTTTTAAGTTAGCGGCTTAGTTACACGGCACTTAACTGAGCAGTGGTGCGTTATCTGAAGGTGTGTTAATACTTTTGCTTTACAATATTTGGCCAATCTGTTTGTTGCAGCCACAGGAAGAAGAGGCAAGATACAACATTGATATAACAATTACTGGTACGAAGAAGGTTGGCGATGGAATGAATGCGTACGTGGTGTACAAAGTTTGCACAAAAGTTAGTGGTATTTAACTTTTTTTGTCACTTCTGAGCTATTCTGTAATTGACTTAATTTGAGTCCAGCTTTTTCAGCAGTTAGGCTATACGCTCTTATGATTATTGAAGTTTTAACTTTTCCGTTGTGTTGTGATTTATGTTGATAAAATGCCAACGATTTTGAGAGTTTCATTCTTTTGAGTCATTTCTATGTTACAACCATAGTTTTGTTTCTTGAAATTTGTCATAGTTTATTTGGGCCTATTAACCAGTTACAATTTTCTGATAATAGGAACCATTTTTGTGTGTCTTGTTACTGTGATTGTATATCTTCATTCTCTTGTAGACAGCCATTCCAGACTTTAGACATACAGAAATGGAGGTCTTTCGTCGGTTTAGTGATTTTCTGGGTTTAAGAGACAAACTGGCCGAGAAACATCTGCATCAGGGAGTGATTATTCCACCTCCTCCAGAAAAGAGCGTAATTGGTAGGTCATCGAATTAATTAAATTGATATTTACCAATTAGTTTATAATGCCCACAATTAATTAAGCTTAAAATATTCAATTTGTAATGTGTCAACTCCAGGAATATTGGGATCTGCACGGACTTTTTGTTATTTATTAAGCATTTTGGTAAGTGTCTCTACATAGTGACAAAGCTCCAATCAATGGCAATGTGAGTGAATGACTGGATCAAGTTTCTTACACTAGCCATATGAGTGGCAGCTTTGCCTTTACGTTTGTTTTACAAGACGGATCCCTGATTTATCAGCTGCTATGTCCTACTGACTGTTCAGAGGTTGATTTAGCATCCAGTTCCTTATAATGTAATTTATAGATGAAAGCGAGAGGCTTGTTTATGCAGAAACTCCCAAGATGTGTAGTACCTCAGAAGCATAGTATCTCAGAAGTATAGTACCTCAGGCATGCAGTTCCTCAGATGTATAGAACTCAGAAGTGTAGTTCCTCAGAAGTGTCGTACCACAGAAGTATAGTATCTCATAAGTGTAGTTCCTCAGAAGTATAGTATCTCAAAAGTGTAGTTCCTCAGAAGTATAGTATCTCAGAAGTGTAGTTTCTCAGAAGTGTAGTTCCTCAGAAGTGTCGTACCTCAGAAGTATAGTGTCTCAGAAGTGTAGTTCCTCAGAAGTATAGTATCTCAGAAGTGTAGTTTCTCAGAAATATGGTTCCTATGAACTTTAGTTGCTCTGAAGTGTAGACTTCAAAACTGTATTGCCAAGGTTCACGGATCTCTTTGCCGAATGACAGAGATGACCAGTTACCACTTCCATTGATGCATTTATTTGTTTCAACAGGTATGGCTAAAATTAAAGTGTCCAAGGAGGAATCGGGTTCAATGGATTTTGTTGAGCAGCGACGTGCCGCACTTGAAAGGTGGGTTACACATAACATGATTTTTGTGTTTTATTGAGACAATGTTGTTTCATAGAAAACTCGTTTAATTTTGACTCCTGTTTTTCTTGATGAGGTTCTTGTAGAGCACTATGTAAATGGCCACATACATACACACATACATACACACACATACATACTTACAGAGAAGACATACATTTCTTCCTTTCTCCCTTTCATTTGCTTGCAGATTTATATATAAGGGAACTACTTAGAGATGCTGCTGCCACTGCTTGCTCCCTGACAGTGCCAGTCCCAAGCCTGGATAAATGAGGAGGGCGACACTAATGATCTTTGCTATCACATAGTGTCGTTAAACTGAAATTACTACTAGATGCTGCCAAATCCGGCACGGCCGAATAGAACAGTTTAAAATGATAATCAAATGTGTCGAAGAGTGACCTAGAGAGCAGGCGTAGCTCAAGGAGGAGGCCACCAGCGGGTCCACCACCGAAAAGCTGTCCGTCTTTGCATAGCTTTGCTGTGGGCAGTTGGGAGATTGACCCCTGTTTGCAATTAGCCGTCCGGTTATCATTATGATGCTACTTTAAATGATGCAGGACCTGCATCTCACATTCACTTTATGTGTTTTTTTATGTCTTTGCAAGCAGGTCAATTAATTACCAATTAGATGTACTGTATATTGTAGGAGAGGTTGCCTGCCTCTCCAGACCTGTAATTAATTATTAAGTGATCCTGATGATAATGGCAAGCCCCATAACCACCAAGATGGCTTTACTAATAACACCTCTTCTAGTTCTCACTATGCTGTGACTGTCGTCATCAGACAGCTACACTGTGCAAAGACTGAGATAAATGGTTACATGTGTCAATATTAAGTAAAAAAAACTATGCCCTACTTTAAAAGGCTTTGTCAAGTCAGTTTATTAGTGCAGCGGTTCCCAAACTTCTTTTTTGTTTTGCCCCCAAACAAGAAAGTGATTTGTATGCTTATCTGCAACAGAAAACCTTGTCAGAAGTGTTCTTTGGTAATTTATTTAATTGGAATGGATTAAAAATAAGAAAACTATTGAACAATATTTAGTATGCTACTGTTTTAGTTTAAATATGATATGAATAAATGTGGCATTTCAAAACCTGCGACTATTATCTGTTTCTGTACCATATATTTATTTTAAATTTGAAAATTTTTCTTGTGTACCCTTGGCATCAGTTGGCGTACCCCTAGGTGTATGCATAGTCGCATACCACTGGTTGAAAACCGCGCATTAGTGGGTTAACATGTACCGCTGTACTTATTCAAATTGGTTGAGAGGAAAGTATTGGAAAAACATTGTTGCCTGATGGCTATATTAAGTTAAGACATTCATGTAAATACAATTATCTGTGTTAACATAGGTAAAACTAATCTGTCTCATTTTATATTCAATATGTCTCCAGGTTTCTCAACCGAATTGCTCAGCATCCTGTCCTCCAGACCGATCCCAACTTTGTTGACTTCCTGGAGCTGGAAGGAGATCTTCCGAAATCAACGGGCACTTCCGCTCTGTCTGGTGCTGGCGTTCTTCGACTCTTCAACCGGGTTGGGGACAGCATTGGAAAAATCACCTACAAAATGGATGAAACTGACCAGGTCAATAACTGCTACAAGAGCTAAAAAGCCTCTTATTGATTGGATTATAATATATTAGCCTTACAGCCCAGGTTTGCATGTAATTGACTTTTGAACTTGGTAGTTTTGCTGCATCTGCACTGAAATTTGTCCAATAGCGAAACTTAGATTACATAATTTAAGTGGCTGATTTGCATAATAAAATTGGCACACTGGGGTGCATGCCTGGGGTTTTCTGGTAGGGTTGCCAGCTACTTTCTATTCCCTCTGCTGCCTTCCAGAGGCACCTGAAGATTTTCCTTTTCACTGTTTAGCTATGTTGAGTCGTGAACACCTCTGATATCGAGTGGCGCTATACAAGTGATCCATTACAATTACAATTGAAATAAATCATCTTCTAAATGATGGCTTTGCTAGAGCAATGTCCTCACCTATTGGTCAGTCAGTCCCAAACTAGGCAGAGGAACTGAGATGCAGATTAGACAAAGGTGATGTAACACATGTTAAATACAACTTTGCATAGATTCGCATAACAATCACCCAACTGTTTACATTTGGATCTTTCAACCTAAGCTTTGTGTATAAATGTTTGTCACATGTTAAGTGCTAATATAACTTTGTATACAATGTTTACTTATGATGAAAATTAATTGTCTGATTATTTATCAGTCTTGTGACTGTTTGAGCGTGCTTTATATTTTGCACAGTGGTTTGAAGAGAAGGTGATGCAGGTTGAGATGTTTGATGCACAGCTGAGAAAGCTTCATGGGAATCTGGAGTCTTTGGTGACCAGCAGAAGAGGTATAGTTATAATCTGCTATCCAGGGTGTGGTTCAATGGTGTTCGGGGTACAGACGCATGCTCATTTGACAAGAGCTTTGAAATTACAGAATTATGTGTTTATATATATATATAATATTTTATATATATCTAATTATGTATATATATATATATAGATATGTATGAGTACACTGTCAGTGGGAAGATGGGACGGCAAGGGAGGGAATTGGCCATCCTGATCCAATGACAATATAATTTACCATCAACTGTGGAATGGTAGCAATACAAAGAGCCATACATATAACACCTTGACAATCATGACATGCCCTACGATCGTGATGTTAACTGAGGCCTCCGTCACAGCATCATCTGCGTACACGGTCCCATTCATTCGTCCTTCAGATTAAGGAAAAAGTAACTTCCTACCCGCATGATGTATAAGGACATGTATTAGACCACTGGCTAAAATGAACTTGCCTCACTCACTCGACGCGAAAAGACATATCCGGAAAAGTACATTGATCTCTGAAGCAACATTGTGTAAATGGCTGCGTTTTGACAGCTGTGATACTTTTATCGAAATAAATGGACTACAATACCTTAGCTTATCATCTCATTTTTTATTTTGCAATGCTTGGATGTTTAATGTAAAATGTTTTGTTTTGGAAGAGCTGGCACAGAACACTGGCATCTTGGCGAAGAGCGTCGCAGTGCTCGGCAGTTCGGAGGAGCACTCGTCCTTGTCACGCGCTCTCTCCCAGCTGGCTGAGGTGGAAGAAAAGCTGGACAAGGTTCAAGAGGTCCAGGCAGATGACGACTTTTTCATATTCGCTGAATTTGTAAAGGATTACGTGGGACTTTTGCAGTCGGTCAAAGTACGTATAATTTAAGTCGTTTCTGATACAGTGAACTATTTGCCATTGAGTCTGTACATTTGTAGGGCCAACCACATAGTAGGGACTACCCAAAGAGCTTCACCTTCTGCTCAAAATCTCCTCATCTGTATTCTACTCATTACTGAAAATTGGTAGCCATAGTCGGACCGGGGGCGCCTCTGAGTAGATATCTTGAAGGGGCACTATATTAAATTTCATTGATTGATTAATTCATTTCTATGTAGTATGCAATGTACCAGTGGATGATTGGGTTTAGGTAAAGATACATTCCATATTTACATTCTTTGAGCAGAATAGAAGGGCAGGTTGCAAAGGAGGGAAATATGAAACGACAAGGTTTTAATGACTACGACAAGTAGTGATTTCTTTTTGCCGTGTAATGGAATGACAAGCGAATAGGAGATTGCAGTGGCAGTGGGTTGAATGGACATGCAGATGATGTCATGACATTTGATGCTTTGTAACAGCTGACTAAATCCCACACAATGCACTTCATGCAGGATTCAAAGGAAAAATAAGCAAAGGCAGACTAAAACTACTCTGGAGGGATAGTATAAATGATGTTGTAACATCACTTTGACTAGCACTTGGGGAGGCAAAGATCTTGACAAATAACCGAAGACAATTGAGATGATTTATTTTAGCCAAGTTGCTGGTGTCAAGAATCGGAACAACTTTCTTGATCTACAAGAGACCTAGTAATAGTATATCATTATTACAGAGATTTATATTGCATCTCTTCAAGGCTACTACTCACAAGCGCTCCCGACCCCCAGCACGGCTTAAAAGAACAGTTCTAAGGAGAGTATAAAATGAGTCTTGAGTGGACCCTTGGTGACAACCGCAACACCAACGGGAGCGTGTTCCAGAGCGAGGGGCCAACTACTGAGAAGGCACAATTCTGTTTAGTAGTTGTACGGGCAAATGGAACAATGAGCAGGCCTAGCTCATTAGAGTGGAGAAAGTGGCGACCCCGTACACTCAAAGTAGAGTAACAGAGATTGCGAAGATAGGCAGGGGTGAGACCTAGCAAGGACCGGTAATATCATTACTATAGAAACTGTCAGGTCAATTCAATTCATTTTATTGAATCCATTAACTTTCAGAATATTTAGTATATCTTGTCTTTTGAGTTCATCAGGCAATCGACATAGCCAGAGAGCTTTCATTGGCTTAACTTACTAAAAAGAGGATGATGTGTTAGGTTGAGATTCCATTTATTTGTGTGTGTAGGATGTTTTCCATGAGCGCATCAAATTGTATAAAGTTTGGAAAGACAATGAGGTGGCGCTGGCAAAGAAACGAGAAGTGAAGGTCAGGATGGAATTGGCACATAAGCTGGACAAGATCCAAGATGCAAGTCGTGAGATCAGCGAGGTAAGACACAACATGATGAATTTAGTTATTTTGTTGTAGTACTTTTCCTATGGTGCCTTTGTTGACATTGATTATGTTTTATTCATTCTGAATAATTAAAAGAGTATAGTCTTCATTTAATGAACTGCCTGTTCGCAATTTGGTATGCCCTTCTTTTTTTCTTTCTGCGTTTCATCTATTTTAGTCAGCTCTGGGCAGACTAGACTGGCTGTGGACCAGTTACCAATTTTCTGGCAAATTTCACTGACATATTGAGCTTTGTCATTAGTGTTCTCTACAACATATTAAGCGTTAGTGCTCATTTTCCTACCTTGACAGCTTGTTGCCAGTTTCTGCCATGTTTGGTGCAAAGCCTAAATGTAGTTTTGTTTGAGTTTTTTTTTGGAATATCAGTTTCACATTTCCTCCATGCTTCAGATTCAGGTAGTTAAATAAATTATTCAGTTAATATATACAAAATAGATGAAATACATTACTGCCACTTTACTGTTGTCTGCTTGAATTTAAAAAAATGATTGTAATATGTTCAGCAAGTTTTACGGATTATGGAATGGTAAGATAGCTGTAAATTGGAATTGAATGCTCTGTGTTTCAATATCTAAACTTGGTATGTTTTTTGGTCAATCCAACAGTGTCTGGTGGAGCTATGAGCTAGGCTTTAGACTAGGAAATTCAAATTCCTATGTCGTCAACTTCTATGTTCTTGTGTGGATCTTCATGAAGATGCCTTCCTACAACTACATAATTATATTGTATAGTCACTTTTATGAAACCGTTTCTGGATTAGCCGCTGAGAATAGGTGTATGGCCATTATGTTGTAGTGGGAGCAGCTTGTTGACAAGAGCCAGCAAGACTTTGAAAGGATATCAAAAAATATTCATAAAGAGCTGAAGAGATTTGAGCAACAAAGGTGCAAAGACTTCCGGCGAATAGTCATAGCTTACTTGGAATCTCTACTCAACCATGAGCAGCAGGTAATTTGCATATTACTGTAAGTAATTTGCATAATACTGTAAGTAACTTGCATAATACTGTAAGTAATTTGCATATTATTGCAGGTGATTTGAAAAATCTTGCGAGTTTGTATAACATGGTACATGATTTGCTACTGATTTTGCAACTACTGATACGCTACTGATTTTGTTCACTATATTGCAGATACTTTGCATAATATTTATGATTTGCATAACATTGCAGGTAATTTGCATAGATTACTGGTGGTCTGCATACTATTACTAATGGCTTATCAGACTGATGCCTCAACTGAGGTATAAAAATCAGAGGTGAATTTAAATATGTGTGAAAGAGCTAAAATTTTGATTTTATCGATGACTATTGAATGGTGAATAGAAGTGGAGTTTAATAGGCACTAATACTTTCATGAAATTAGGTAAATATTGTGAAAGTCATAAATATCAGAAAGTGTAGGTTGTTAACATGCAGGTATAGTACACATTACACTACAAACATTGTATTTTACTGCCTTTTTAAAAGAGTGATTGAAAGGTAAAATTGGCAACCGTTAAATTACTTTATGGGAAGTTCATGCTAATCACAAACAGTTCAAAAGTAGATAGAAGTTGGGAAATCTTGGCTTGAAATGAGGAAGCTTCAAAAGTAGCATTGAATAAATATGTCAAACAAGAACTAAAAGAATAGGGTCACCAAGAATTTAAGAAACTCTGAAGGATTTAAACTCTTGTGAGTAGTATGTGTAAAAAGCATTACACAATGCCAGTCCAGAGAAATAAGAAACAAATGACCCTGAATGAAAGAAAATTTGAAGGAAAGTTTTCGGACTAAGTTGTTTTTGTTTTGAATTTTCCTTTTTAGACAGGAATTACTAAGTTTGAAGGGAGTCCTGTTTTCTGTTGTAGATCATTAGGCACTGGGAGTCATTCTTGCCTGAGGCTCGCCTGATAGTTTGACGAGTTCCTCTAAATGATCCAAATTCCAGTTGATCCACGCAAGATTATTTTTTCAAAGTGCACTAATCTCACGAGTCTATATTATTACAAATGTTGTTATTATTACGATCCCGTTACTGGAGCCGTAAAGACAAGCGGAGTTCATTTATTTGTACTAAACTACATGCATTTATTTGCTAATTTGTATGTTATTGCAATTGTTATAATAGTTTTGCTTCAGAAGGTTTTTTGGACATGTTTAACTAAATGATTGCAATCAAATGGAAATAATTTGTAAGCTTTAAGTAGCAGATAATGATGATATTAGGCAATGCAGCAGATTAACGCATGTCATCAAGCCGCTTTATACAATGAATATGAGGACTACATGTAGTTATTGTAGTTGAGCTCTGACCCTGTCAGCTACAATGTAATGTAATGGAGCACTTATATAGCGCCACTACATGGATCTATCATATTTCCCATGTGCATCTGTATATTGGGATCTCAATAGCTTATTTCAGATACTTAAATCTCTGGTCATTGAAAGTGAGAATGTCAATATGGTCACTAACTAAAGCATAGCATATAAACGAGCAAGAATGATAAATATTTGTGATGGGCAGAGGCTACAGATTATTCAACCCTTTCAGACCACGCTAGTATGTGTGTTGGTTGAGGAATTCGTGCAAAAAATGACTAGATGACTTGACTATCTTACCTTATTCTTCATGGTAAAAATTGTGTCTGTTTAAGGTTGATTACAAATTTGTACATTGTATGGATATTTGGTTATATTACTGTGGTAATTTGTAAATAGGGAAAATTTATTTACAGATATGCAAGTCCTGTTTTGCAATTTGAGTGACAAGCTATGCAGAGTGCATGAGTCTTATTTTGTGATTGGGATGATAGGCTTTGTGGTTTGCACGAGTCTTATTTTGTGATTGGAATGTCAAGCTATGCTGACTGCAAATCCTATTTTAGTGATTGGGATGACAAGCTATGCAGATTGTGCAAGTCTTATTTGGTGATTGAGGTGGTGGGAAGCTATGCAGACAACACAACATATACAAGCTTCAAACGTGTCGTCTGCCTGAGAGTTTCGTAGTTAAGAGTGAGTCTCGTTTTCATTGCTGTTACTTCGTATCGGGATTGATTAGTTGTTCGATGCCTATCTGCAGTTATAGTCGATGAGCAGAGGGTCTGAATCTGGTTGTGTGTTAGAATTAATAGCTGTCAAACTGATAGTTGCATTTCTTGCAGGATAGTTTTTGTCATCATTCAGTTAAAAGATGTAATGACAATGAGCACTGCCTTGGATGACCATACAAAATTCTACTCTTTTCTTATCAGATTGGCTTGGCTCTCATCAACATTAGATGTCCACTTCAACATGACGTATACATCTATTTAATGTCGGAAGTATGTATATAAATATATATATATACTTATGTATATATTTATATTTATATATATATTTATATATATGTAAACCAAGGGTGAATTGAAATATGTGCTAGAGCTAGAAAGATGCTAGATTTTGTATTTTATCAGTCATTACTGAGAATTGAATAGAAGTGGAGTTTAATAGGCACTAAGACTTGCATGAAATTAGGTACAATTTTTTGAAAGTCAAAAATGTCAGAAAAACTTTGGTTGTTCACTTGCAAATATAAAATGCATTACACTATGGACATTGTATTTTACTGCCTTATATATACACACACATATATATTATATCTATATATATATATATATATATATATATATGATCACTGTCTATGATGCCTTGTGCTTCTAGATGATGGCGGCTGGAACTCTGAGCCATAGATTCTCTGCTTGTTATATAATCTCTATTGTTGCTCTTTTCACAATACCATTGGACTTTTATTTATGTGTTGCCAATCAAAACCCCTCCGTCGAACTGATGCACTTATCGGATGTATTGTCTTGTGTATTGTTACTTGAAATCAGTTAACGACAATTGTTTCTATATTTATACTTGCATTATGTTGCTAATTGTCAATCAATATAACCTGAATGCGTATTGCATGTGGCAGATTAAAATTTGTGTAGAAACTGTTTCCATTGTGTTTATTTCTTTTCACTTCTCAGTTGATAGCCTACCGGACTCGCAACTCAGAGTTCTGGGCCTAAAATTCCAACAGCCATATCCCAATGCGAATAGACTTTTTCCCCCAGAAAAGTAAAGTCTTAAGAGTAGCATACAGGCGAAAACAAAATAATACACAGGTGATTGAGTCGGTATTAGTAATTGTTCAGTTGATATAACTTTGTTAAGAAAAGAGACTTAGGCCTAACCAGCTAACTAAATAAAATCTTACAAGATATAGGCGAACGAAATAGCATTCATTATTCAGTAGTTAAAAATATAGTTGTTCAGTATCACACTTAAAAATCGCTGTGTGCTAAGTTATTTATATAAACACGCAGTTTACGTTTTAAAAAAAACGTTGGGAAGACAGCGTAGTTCTGCCGGAACTCCATGCAGTAGCTTAATACATGAATTAATTAATAATTATGCATGTCTACCGTGAGGTGTGCCACCTTCGTTATAAATAACGTATTGACGCCTTTGAGGGACAGAATGCCCGATGAAATAAACGAGTAAATGATGGGATTCTGTAGCTTATATGAATGGACGAACGAACGACTGCATAAAAGGACGAATAATTGAATAAGGAACAAACGTGAATGACAGAAATGAGAAATGAATGAACCAACACTATGAAGTTTTAATTCGATCTGGGTCGCGTGACTACATGGGCTCTCAAACAGTTGGTGCCAAGTCAGTCGACACTGTGCAAGGTGAACAGCGTCGACTGACTTGGCAAACATGCAACAGCGTTTGTGAATAGCCTCTATGCACTGGTCAGAAACATTGCAGGTAAAACCACACCCTAGAATGACAATGCACACGTTGGGAGGTGTAATCCAAAACAGTTACTACAGCTTGATATCACCTTCAGTTGATGAGGTAGTGTTGCTTTATTCTGCTTAAAGATGGATTTGGATTTTCAGGTATTCCAATGTAGGCTATTCTGTAGGCCTACGTACGTGTGTATTCAGGCTTCTCAGTAGCCTAATTATCAAATCGTTTTATTTGCTCCCATCATTATAAAAGGGTATGCCCATTATGTCCATATCATAATCAGCAGTTAGCAAATTGGGAACTCAGAAGGGTCGCAAGACCCACTAAGTAGGATCACCTTTATTATAGTTCAGTTTAGTGGCAACAGTGTGTTGTTATAAGACTATACAGGAGTCACAGTTACAACTAACTAACATCTTGACTAACATCTTGACTAACGGTGAACCGCGGCTGGCTATAACCGTTACAACAACTTAATAGCTCATTCGCACCAGATATGAATGAAATTTATTATGTGAGTATAGATACAGATTATGTACAGCCTGTAGGCCTATAGACACAGGCATGATCTAGATTGTGTCTCACGAAAGGTCACGAAGTTTCCTTAATCGATGCTTTCGAAATGACTTCAATGTTCTGCATTTACGACGGTATATAATTTAGTTAACTTTGCTTGAAGGAGTCACAGTTACAACTAACTAACATATTACCGGACAACCCAAATCATCGTATCGTATCTTCAGATTTATATAGCGCCTCTCGAAGAATAATCTAAAAAATTATTTATAGGCAATCTCAGCACAGGCACCCAGAGAAAAAAGAAGTACCTTTAAAGAGTGGGAAGCCTATGCATGGAGAGAGAAGTCATGCAGTCATTAGTTTAGGCATTAGGGATGGAGGAAGGTCTTTCCAGGTAATAGATCGACCCACAACAGCAAACGCCCGGTGTTAGGCAAAGGCAGTCTTATAGTCCTAGGAACAAAATGAGCAAGACGATCAACAGAGCGCAAAGAACGAGATAAAGTTGTACTTGCAGATAACAGCTTTCGTAAAATTAGTCAGAGATATACGCCGCCTAGTAACGACACTCTAAAACATCACATATTTTAGCGCAGAGATCAAACGCCTCTGAGTAGACATCTAGAAGGGATGCTATATATAATATAACTGTACGATTACATTACATGCAAGATAGATTGTAATGCGAAAACGAGGAAAAAACCAGGCACCCAAATCCTAAGAATACGCGAATCTCCATCCTCAAAGTCTTCTTTCTCAGTCGCAGCAGCAGCAGAGACCCGAATGTCATCTCCAAGTATCAATGACGATGCGTCTCAAGGAGATGATAATCACGTCTCTCTTCCCTCTGAAGCTTTTGATTGATGGCTGGATTGCATGTTAGGGCCTACTCCAGCATGTGATCGTGCCAGAGAGGACGCGGTTTTTTCGTCCAGTGCTAGACGACTGTTGCAGTGCACCTGTCTGAAGTGACTTCACATCATCAGCATCGCCTTCATCGTCGTCGTCATCATCATCATCATCATCATCATCATCATCATCATCATCATCATCATCATCATCATCATCATCATCATCATCAACAACAACATCGTCATCATCATCATATCATCATCCTCTGAGTCATTGTATTAGTGATCATCTTAGTCATCATCGTCGCTGTTATCCACGTCGTCATCATCATCATTAACGTCATAAGCACCATCATCACCGATAGTATCACATCTTCATTAAGATTATCTCTGTCATTATAGCTACCAATACTATTATCCCTATCGTTATCACTATCGTTACCAATATATCATCATCACTATCGTGATCGCTATCGTTGTTACTATCCCCATCATTGTCGCTATCATCATCATCATCATCACCACCATCGTCGGCGTCATCATCATCATCATCATCATCACTATCACCATCATCATCATCATTATCATCATCATCATCACCATCATGTTCTTCACATTCTCAGCATCTTCACCATCATCAGTCTTCACGCTGTCGCCATTACCACCCACCACCACAGTCGACATCGTGATTGGGATTAACTTGAAGCGGATACCTATGCTTGGCGCCGCAATCGACTTGGATGTCGGCTGTCTAGATGCTGTTTATACCGTTGCCTGGCAACCGGCATCTTGCATCCGGATCGATATATCCACGCAGAGAAACAGACGGTCAGGCACAACGACAGGCAGTCGGCCAAAGACGCAGAGAGACCGGATGGGGAGGGCGTATTAATTACCGCGAAGAAGACACACGTGTCTGGCGGCGGAGATGGCTGGCTGTGACAACAGAGACGTGTACTTCAGGTGAAAATCAGAAATGCTGTCTGACTGGTTCGCCTTACTTACCGTCATCATGACCTCTGTTGTCGCGCACGGAACGGCAAGTTTGCTCGGCGACGCTGACTGGTTGGCAGCAGACGCACGCCTGGGGCAAGAGCTGAGTGGATTTGACGATTGTACTCGTCCGTCGCAGTGTTTTGACCAGGTTTCGTTGTAACGCTTACCGATTACTAGCATCTTAGTGTGATAGATTCGTTCAAGAGACGACGAAACATTGCTGGAAGTAAAGGTGATGCTTTTGTTGTGTTGCAGCCTTTGAAACAACTGTGGCATTGAGAAGGGAATTGAGTTTTCAGAACGGGGTCAGCGTCGTGCAGTCTTTCATTGGATGTTGATAGCTGCAGTCAGCCTATACAGGTGAGGTTTTAATATTACTTGGAAGGGCCTCCTATTGGATCTATGGCTCTTGCTTAGGAAATCTCTATCTTTCCCCTTTCTATTCTACTCTGAAAACTGTCTTCTTTAGCCGTGGTTGGACTGGGAGGCGCTATATCAAGTTTCAGTGATTGCTTGAATGATTGATTGATTCCTGCGGTGTCGAAATGGACCCATTCTATAGTGTAATAGCGATGGTCGTTTATAGTGCTGTGTTGTTGTGAAGTAAATTGAATGCCCAGATGGAAATGTTTTCGAAATTTAAGTTAAATCTGTAATCAATCACCAGTCATAGTGGATTTTAAAAGCTTAACTCATGTGCAAAATCAAACCATTATTGCAAACGATCAAAAACACTATATCGATTTAATTTATTCCTCTTCAGCTTCTGTACTGTATTTTTACTTAATACTTACAGATTTGACTTTTGAGGAACGGAAAAGAGATTGATCATTGACGAGTACTAACACTTGCAGCAACTAAAACTTAATTCGATTTAACACGCAACCATAGCAACGATGATGATGGAACCACTATCCGTCTTGTCTCTGACGTCAGCGATTCGTTCCCTTGACAACGCATTGAAGACGCACCTGATGACCCTTGATAATCTGGTTGATGATACGAAGCCTGACCATTGCACAGAATCCGATACAAAGAACCAAGTCTCCGAAAAGTTATCCAACGGAACCTCAAAGACGGATGATACGGGAGTTATGACCCAGACAAAGCGTAACAGTAAAGTAAGTGCCGGTGACCGTGATACATTTGTAGTTATTTTTAGGGTCTTTGTTCATTTCTTTATTTATATTTTTATACTCTTACTATTCATTTACTTTACTCTATTACAGGGACGTCATTTGAGGAGGGGCAAGGGAGGGGCATTTTCCCTCCTCTGAATTTCCTGATATAGATCATAGTGCGTGCAAATTTCCATACAAGGTCATAATTTAATAGCCATATTAATCATAAATCTAATTTAATTTCATATATTGGCATTATATCATATCACAGGTGCATATAGTTGGATAATTTCACTTTTTTAAAACTGTATCAGCGTTTTTGTCGATACAAGATTTAACAATTCGACTCTTTTGGTAACATTGAAAGCGCCAAAAACAAAAATTAAACAAGAAGAAAAACACCCGTCGCCACAAAAATTCTTCCTTGACAAATCATTTTTACTCCCCTGCCCTCCGTCGCCAAAAAATTCTTGTTTGCCCCCTCTGAAAAAAGCCGAAATGACGTCCCTGCTCTATTATTATCCAAATCTTTTATTGTAGTTATCATCAAATTTCCTATAGACCTAAGCGTTGCAAGTGTTCTTGAATAGTCGTATAGAATCCACACAGCAGATTCGAATGCAAAATTGTTGGATCGCAAGTGCAACGCTCTATAGAATAAACCACGGCTGTTTCTCGATTTTTATAAGGTAAAATAAACAAATATGCAATAAATGATGTCCGAAATTTAAAACAAGTACAGATTTTATGGTGTATAATTCAAAGCATGGGGATATTATTTTCATTACCAGCTACATGTACCTACCCTGTTTTATGAATTCGTTGACCTCTATAGCGACAACGCAAGCGATAACGAGAACCAGCCTATAAACAGGCTTACTGAAACAAAATCGTTCGGCAGAGGTCAAGATTTAGAGTCAGGCAGGAAGGCAGCCAAAACACTGTAAGCTGTTGATAATAAATTATTAACATGGCGCAGAGAATGGACTCGATGAGGGTTATTACCAACTCATTGCGTTGAACCCAAAACTTTGTAAAGGAACAGCTGAATGGCAATGCTTCTCCATATAATGTAATGTAATTACATATTCATGTAGCGCTTCTTTGAGAGAATTAGATTCTATAGCGACTCTGACCGCCATAGAGGCTTTCGTGGCCTAAGAGTGGATTACTATCTATTATGCATTACCAAAACGACAGTATCACATGACCGAGTAGCAAATGAGCAATTGCACACTAAGGACTTACTTAAGGTCCTCACACTTGTAGAAGCCTTTCTATCTGCAATTACAAGACGAGGTTCTAAGTAATAGGCCGCCGTAAAGATATCTGACCAGCTTCTATCTCCGGAATTTCTGTCGGCGGGCCTGACCCTGCTGAGGCAGCTTAGGGGGTGAATTGTTAGCCTAGACTCACTACGACAGCTGGTCCACCCTCTTATTCACCCCCTGACCTTTCCATTGACAGTGTACTGTAGATGTACTCGTTGTGGCTTAGTTATCTACACAGCGAGCCATGAGTGGCCAAAATCTCGATAGAATATTTCTTTCCTATGGTGACGGTGAGGATTTTAATCATGGACCATGCGATCGATAGTCCAGCACTTGACAATCGTTTTTTGCGTCAACCTATTATTGCAAATTGAAGAACTATTTACAGACAAAGGCGACGGTTCGCGTCGTGTTCACGAAGATTGGAGTCATCGATACAATACACGATCGATATTCCGCCGAAGTCATGATTCAGTCGAAATGGAGGGAACCCGCTTTAGATGGAAAGAAAAAGGTAGGTCACTTAGATGGAAAAAAAGTAGGTCACAGAACCTTACCGGCTCTTCTTTTAAGTTTTCTTATTATACGTTTTGAATACAGGACCTCAATTTCTCTCTGACTGTGTCAGGTGCAAAATGCACCTATCCACTTTTCGACCTGGACCCTGCGCATTGTTGTTGTTGAGTTTTTAACGACACCATTCCACATCGAAAATGATTTGGTGTCGCCCTCCTCCTTTATCCAGGCTTGGGACTGGCACTGTCGAAATCCAAACAGTGGTGGAGTTCCGCCCTGCACGTTGTTGACCTCCATGTATTTATATACAAACATTGATGTGTACCGATTGCGTATTTATATCTCCATCCTATGTGCCGACTCCAGAGCGATTTGAGTTCAAAGTTGGCGTCAGGTGCCTGTGTAATACGTATCAGAATGATCATAGAATTATAACCACGCTTGATGGTTTGAATTGCTTTCCATTGCCATTTCAAAAGAGTCAAGTTAGTATACTTAGTTATAACTATTTTGGTCCACAACGGCTGTACCAAGAGGTTGTCTCGTTGGTCATTATTCTCTTTATCTTAATTTGAAAAAGACAGCATCGCCAGCGTTATGTATTAATTAAGCTCGGACATGTGAGGTGCAATGGCAAGAATAGTCCGCCGAATCAGCAATTCTTTCCAAGCATATGGCCCCAGGACCAAGAGAATTAGAATGCCTATTCTAATCCCATGCACATGGCCCCAGATGACCAAGCCACATTCACAGATTTTCACTTAATTGAGTCAGCATGTAGTTGTATGTAGGCCTAACTGTGTATTATAGACACTTAACTGGCGTGCTTTAGCATCTCACAAAAGCTCTATCTGAGATAACCTATAAGTGGAATAAAGTTATTTAATAAATGTACGGTCATCTATCTGAAACCATTTTCGATTTACCAACAACTGACATCACAGGCAATAGGATATCGCATAATACAAACTTAAGATTTGATGGTATCTATGAGTAGACTTACATGTATATACAGTTAGGTCAGTAGAAGAAAACGATTTGTATTGCACAATATATAGCCGAGGTCAAAGAAAATGGTTCTGTGCATGAGTTCAATAAGTCGACGGCGGTCACATAATATTTTGAAATGTCCAGGGAACTAGAATGTCTAGTAATGTCCTGATGAGTATGAAAGTCACCACTGGCGGGCCCTCACACACGTATATCTCATCGGTCAACTGTTCAACATAGGTTCCATTGATGTTATGTGGACAGACGCCAGAAGAGGTGGATTGGTCTGAGTTCTGGGATCCGAAGTTGTCCATTGAAAACGTGATTGGAGAAGCAAAGACGAGCATCTCCTGCAGTCTCTCCTACGACCTAAACGGCAGAGCGACCGTCTGTCAGACGCGCAAGGTCAACGGGCAGTTTTTTGAATACATGGAACTCAACCAGTTCCCCTTTGATAGCCAGGTAACTGTCATACATAGTGGTTAGAAATTTATATAGCGCAGCTGTACAACACATTGCATACATGGAACTCTATCAGTTCCCGTTTTATAGTCTGGTAACTGTCATCGTGGTTTGATAGTTAGGCCCCCCTTGTACCGGTTTAAGAATTGTAATAGTATACATCTCCAAACTTCTAAAGCTCCATTTGAAAGCCAAGCGCAGGGCACCTGCCCATTCCCGAGCGCTGCAGAAATTTATAGGGGTTGTCCGTATGATGTCCGAGTCCGAGGTGATCTGTTCAGTGTTAACTGCAATTAACAATATAAAGTTCATCAGTTTGCGAGGAGTGTTCAGTAAACCAGAAATTGGCGAATCAGAGGCTCCTGCAGGCTGTGTCTAGACAAGAGATTCCAACGCGGGGTTGATAACACTGTATATATATTGCGTTCGGAATTGTTCAACAGCATTGCTTGGGGTCTTCAAGAACGGGAGGGAACGTTGAATGCACTTCATAGTATCATAATGATAATACACCTTGCATTCGATGCTCTGCATCAAAATGGTGTGGCAATCCAACCACTCCATCTTCTCTCTTCTGCTTCTTGTCCTTCAGTTCCGTCGTCCAGGTATCTTTCCATCATCCAGTTAAGCAGGTCATGGTTCTCAGTCTCCTTGAAGCATTGAAATCCCTCATCTGTTATGCGCCTTTGTTTCATTATAATTGTTCAAAGACACGCTTCCTTTGTTGAAGGATTTTTAGGTTGCGGCACCAATATTACATCAATCTAGCCAGATAATCAGTTAAACAGTTAATTCCTGAACCTATCGATACGAATGTATGCTCAATGGAATAATTAACCAAGCAGATAATTATTAGTGAAATAACTAAATATTTGATACAGTCGTTTATCTGAAAATGAAACGACATCTTGTTACTGCTGTGCCCGTTAACGTATTGAAGAAACGACTTTATTGCTATCAGTTCGGTCTCTTTATTCCTTTGATTTGAACGGTAATAGATGATATAGATAGATTGCAATAGATAACCTAGAGATGAGATTACTAGAAGAAAATTCTGTAACCCGCCAGTTAGCCAAGAAGGCTTCGAAAATTGAATATCTGTTTGATCTTCTAAATTTTAATTTAATTTCTTCCGATTATTAACCAAAATTTTTACACACTCATGTCATGTGTAGGCCTACTTCATTGATTTTTTTTGGATATATTTTATTCAAATTGATGGCAATAAAAAAGACGTTTGATTTTGACTGACTGAATAACTGACTGACTGACCGACTGACTGACTGACCGACTGACTGACTGACTGCTTGGTTGGTTGACTAAATGGCTGGTTGATTGCTTCCTTACTTGATCGATTGATTGAAATGAATGATTGAATCAGGACCTGACGGTGACTGTCGTCAGTGAGCTGGACACAACGGCGTTGGAATTGGTGGAGGACCCAGATGAGTGCAGTGGCATCAATTCGAGAGCCTTCAGCGCTGAGCAGGAGTGGTTGCTGAAACAGAAGCTCAACCTTTGGAAGAAGACGACAACGAAGACCGTCAACAAGAAGACCGTCACCTTTCCTTGCTTCTGCGTTGCGGCCAAAGCTTCGAGAAGACCTCAGTTCTTCATGTGGAATATCATCGTCATCATGGTAAGATCAGAGATTTGGTCTCGAGTCGCGGTCGCGGTCTTGGATCACGTGGTCTTGGCTTTGGATCACTCGGTTTCGGTCTTAGTCTTGGTTTTGGTCTTGGATCACTCGGTCTTGTGCCGAAAACTGGGTAACACATGTCCAGTTGCGGTAAAGGTAATTGTAATCGTACAATCGAGATTTTTCCGCGCCCACAGAAGCGGGAACCAGGTTATTCACAGGCGCTCAGTCAAAACAGAATCGATAGATATGTAGGATTAAAATCGGATCCATGTCAAGATCCAAAGTGCCAGGCAGACAGACAGTCAGACAGATGCAGAAAAATATTTGTGAAAGGCAGTGTGACGAGATAGTGTGAAATAAGCAGACTAAAGGCGCTATACAATCGTTCATTGGAAGTTCCTATTGACTACAGACAGATACGCTCAATAATGCAGGGTATATAACCAGTAACTGATCATATATTGGTAATTGTTTTAACGCTTTTTCAACACCCTATTCGGGGTATTTTGATCCTAAGGCGTCTGGTTTTAAGGTGCAGGGTCATTGACCCACTGACGGAGAGCACGCAAACACCACCCTCATCGCCATGGCAACTGTTTCGGTGATTCGGGTATTAAGTGACTCTTTTATGATTTTGTCGATGCGTGTTGTGCTCACCATGAAACTGCTCTTCCTTCTTCTCATTCCTCCTTCGTTTTTTTCATTTCACGCTCCTCAAACTCCATCACAGACTCACAATTCATTTGGTACCGAATCCGTTCACATTCTAGACAAAACTCTTGATAGGGCCTACTTGGAATAACTCAAAATCATTGGCTCCAATCAGAATATTTTGACAATCACTCAATTTCTGTCGTAGCCTGTACATCAAAAATATCTGTTTCATCAATAATATTCATGTTTTGTCGAATGTTGGGCTTCGCGGACTATTTCGTAGCGTTCTATTACATTACATCATGATAAGTAAGTAAGTAAGTAAGCAAGTAAGAATATTCTTTATCAGACTACCAGCAAACGCATAGTAGCTTACAAAAGCTATAAATAATAGCATCAATTTTAGATAAGATTATTCACATAAAGAAAGTAGGTAAATATATTGACTAACTCCAGCAATCAACAGTAGCTGCAAACAGACCAAATGGATAAGCAATAAGACTCTAACAAATCAGTATTTTAGTCTCAGGTATAAATAATAGCATCGATTTTAAACAAGGTCATATAACATTCGCATAATGATGCAATACATTACATTACAATACATTTTGTTTCCGTGCATACATTGCATGATAGCAAAAGGACGTTCCTTGCCAGGTGCAGGCGTTTAATAGACATAAACCTTCTTTTAAATTCCATCTGCTGATATATGCAATGGCTCGCATGGCGAACCGGACAAATTAATTAGCTAATTAATTATGGGTGGCGCATTTATTGAGCTGCGACGCTATCATTGCTTACGAGAAACTGGCAGTTAGTCTTCTAATCACGCAACCTGCAGGAATATCTGTTCACTTTGCCTTGATTGCATGTGCGGTCTTAAACGGGGGCTATATAATTATGTGCTCTCTGCTTCTTCTACTGTTATCGGCCGTCTTTAAAGTGGACTCAATCCGTTAAACGCAGCTTAGAGTTGACAACTGCAACTAAAATTACTCAATACACTGCTGCCTTTTTCCATCCACCCTCTAACCTCTTACCACACTCTGTTCAGGGCGCAACTAGAACATTTTCCCGGGGGGTGCACATATTGCAAATGCCGAAGGCGTGAAGAAGCGTAGGCCTAGTAAAATCACCCACCCCATAAAGGAGAAAAACTCATCGGAATTATCGGAATTGGATCAATTGCTTGGGTCAACTTTCTAGCCAGAGGATGCTGAAGCACCTCTCAGAACGTCTCTTGTCGCGCCCCGCCACTGTTCTCCATTATGCTGCAAAGCTTATAAATAACTGTTTATCTCCTCGTGTCACGTGATCGCGTCAAATCCAGCACTTCCCAGCCCTTCTCTCTCACAGACCCGCATTTCCATTGCAGCCGGACCGGTACCCAATTTAGCCTACAGATTATTTTTTTTTCAATCATCATAAATGTTTATTGAAATTGATTACAGCGCATTCTTAGACAATTACATGACTCTACTGAAATCAAGAATCATATCCTTGTTTTGTACTAAGACTTTTCAAGCTATCTGCTTTTTGATTCACTTTCGGCAACTGAGGTCTCTATGAATCGGAAGTTCGGAACCATTCTAATGACTTTCGTTGCTCGTCGATCTGGTGCTTTGCTGCACTAAGCTTCGATTAGTGCTTTATAGCTTGAGAGCTCGTGATGGCGATTTCAATTGCAATAGACTTCCATAGCGCCGTAATCAATTTGTTAAAATGAAAGCGTATCTGAAACCGATATATTCCGCTGGAGTGGCTATAAACGCGACAGATCAGGTGAGGCATAATGTGCTATGAAAATGTACATAGATATGCGCTCCGTAGGTATACTTTCAGATATATTATAGTATGTGTATATTTATACGTTGTAAAGACATATGCGAGTTGATTGGTGCAGCTTCAGTTATCCGATTCTATTGATCGGATATTGCCGGTCGTGCCACAGCGTAAATGAGATGAGGTGCGTTTCTGGTAAGAGTGCGGCAGCATTGAAGAGATCGATAGTATTCATCAGACACGCACACATGTCATGGTTTTGGGTGGGAGGAAGCAGCGAGAAAGACATGGATAGGTATTAAGTGGGAGCGTACGAGAGGGGTAGGTATATGTTGAGGATTCAGGAGAGGAGAGGAAAATATGAGGAATGAGGAAGGAGGGTATGAAGGAAGAGGCGGAGGATGAGGAGAAGGATTAGAGAAGAGTAAAGATGAGGATAAACAGGAAGAGATCGTGGTAAACACGTGTATGCGATCAATGAGACAAGTTCATTTCCTCCAGCGACCAGTCTGTGTTAGGTACTTACATGAAGTTGTAACATCTGCTTAACGTTTGTCTCTTGCTTCTGCATCCAAGACAAAGAGAAAACCTGAAAGTATCCACTCTATCTCACGGCTACTACGTAACTACACATTTTTCTGAGGGCCTTTATGATGTCTACCAGGTTCTAGGTATATGTAAATAGTACTGTAAATGCAAACAATTTTATTTATTGAGCGTATGACCTTGAGCATGCTCATATCTTCAATGAATTTATCGGGTGAGGTCCTTCACCGCCGTTGCCCATTTGAATGAGTGCCACACCGTTCAAGGTCACCGTGTAGGGACCGAACTAGCCCAACACGGAAATCCTTGAAATGGTTTACCATTTGCACAACGCGAAGAGCGCAGCACACATATATTAAACCGTTCGCCAATAATTATTATCTTACCTCATTCGACACGAATAGATATATCCGGAACAATGCAGTAATATCTAAAGGCAACATTTAGTTAGTTTGTAAATGGCTAGGTTTGGCAGCTACGATATTGTTAAAACGGAATACAATACAATAGGATGCAGACTATGGGGAGGGAAGAACTTAATAACCACCGGTTGAGACAATCCTTCCAGTGGATCGTCGCACAGTAAATGAGATTATTACATTGCTTTACTTTGCGCGTGTGTAGATGGCGATCTGTAGCATGGCCTTCGTGTCGTTTTCCGTTGCTCTGAACGTTCCTCAGTCGAGACTCCAATTGACTTTCATCCTCGTTCTAACGACCGTCACCTTCAAATTCGTCGTCAACAAAAGTCTACCCAAGATCTCGTATCTCACTTACATGGTAGGAAATTCATTCGCTTTTCTAATTGACGCCATCGTTAAACGAAACGAAGGTAACAGCGCATGCGCACTAGTAGAAGTAGTATTAGAAGCAATTAACCGTAGTCAATGCTCTGCATTTACGACGGTATATACTTTAGTTAACTTTGCTTGAAGGTACCTATTACCGGACAACTCAAATCAACGTATCGTGTCTTCAGATTTATGAAGCGCCTCTCCGAGAATAATCTATATTTAGAGGCTATATTTAGCTGGAGGTCATTTATTCGTACCCATCGACTGCCGCTATGAACTCATGATGATTATAATGGTGCTGCTGCTGATGATTTTTGATAGGGAGGAGGGCGACTCGTCCGTAGAATACATGTACGTCCTATTTGAAGCCAAATCAATGCAATTTTCTTTGACCTATTTGATCTCGGTCTCCTATATTCGGATGCTGCACGAATTTGCATATATTTGCATAAACTTGCACGAACTTGCACGAATTTGCGTGAAATTTCCTGTCTAGGACAAATACATTCTCGGTTCAATGATCATATTGATCACCATCTGTGTGTGGCATGCGATCGTCGGCTCCATCATCTTCAACAGTCTTCCGAAGGCTCCTTCCACGCCCACAACATCCTCGTCCACGACAGCGTCCACGCCATCTTTCCTGTCCACCCCGTTGGACGACCTCCTACAGATCTCGACCGTCGGGGGTGACTACCCGGCCAGCAACACGACCGGGTGTCCCGCTACCGCCTCCTCGGCCAAACCCGGACCGGAGTGCCTGCTCGTCGATAAGATTGCTCTGATTGTGTTTTGTTCCATCTATGTCCTATTCCATCTGACATTTCTCGTACTTATCATCATCGCCGTAAGTCCATAACAGAGATTCCTATCACTATAGAATAGTAATTTCATAGCGCCTAAATTAGCCCCTATGGGACGATTTATTGTTTTCTCTTTAGTTGTGTGAATGTATTGTAAGCGTTGTAGGAATTACAGGTTGTAGAATAGTAAGTTATGCTTAACGTAGTGCCTCATGGACGACTCTAGTTTTCTTCATAGTTGTTGTAATATGTTGTAGTAGTGACAACACTTTTAAATTAAGGAGAATCTAGAAGTCCTGTGGCCATCTGGACGTTCTTCTTAGATCTTCATCCAGTATACCTCCGCTTCTTTTTCTCTTCATATTGGCCTATTTAGTCTTATATCAACTGAAAACTTATTGATCGATGGGCAACGATGAGTTGCATTGCTGCACTAAGACAATTATCGGACAACTGTACAACATTTCTTTAAAATAGGGCAGCGGAAAATAACGATTAATTAATTGATTAATAGTTAATTTATTTTAACGATAAAATTTTTGTTTAACGACTAATCGTTTAGATTTTACTACCCATCACTATCACATACAGGAAGTATGGAAGCAACAACGAAACATGCAAACATTGCAATATGGCGGCGGATGGTAATCGAGCCATTAAATTTAAACATATATCAGGTCGATTAGATGAACATTTTGGATTTAAGTTATTGGCTAAAGGAAATAACTGAGATGTTTCAGAGCCCGATAAGACAAGTTACTTCTTCATAGGACCAAGCTCAGTTATCGGCAGAACGTCCGTAGCTTAAAGACGCGGCCTTGAACTAAGGGATGCGCTCTGATTTGACTTCCAACAGAATTGTATTGTATTGCATTTACATATTTCTATAGCGCCTCTCCGAATACAACCTAATCAGATGCGCTATCTGTACGAAAAACCGCGTGGGAAGAGAAAAGTCTTAAGAATACGGGCAGAAACGGAAGCACTCAGAGTTAAAATCAAAGAACGAGTTAGAGAAGCAAAGGACCAACCGACGCACACGAGCCATATTGAGCGAGTCCGAATTACCAAAAGTTTACGCCGATCTAAGGAACTAAGAGGGCGACGAGAGACAGCCGAAATAGAGGAAATGCAGAGAAAGACGATTCGAAAACATTCCGCAATGGAGTTCTGAAGAAAGATTCGATAGATTGAGAAAGGGCAAGTTGATTTGCGGGGGCCGACGATGAACAAAGACCTGAACAATGAACAGCATCAGCATAGAGGTGCCCCACTGCAGAAGTTTCATCAAAAACGAGAGGTGTCAGCAGTGAACTTGGTATTGAGAAGTCAAGCATAGAACCCAGTGGCACTCCAAATTTGAATTGATTTGTTCGTTGTAGGCAAAATCCAACGATGCACCGAATGTTGAAGAAACTGACGGCGGAGGCGGTAGCGGAAAAACAGACGACGACTAACAAGGCGATTCAACGCCAGCATTCAACGGTTCAGACAGGGTTATAAATCACAAATGCTGCAGGCCATAGTCAGCGAATGTAATAAATACTCTTGTTGATGAAACAACTATTCATGCTGGTCAAATGAATATTCATGTTGATCAAATAAATATTCATGTTGATCAAATGAATATTCATGTTGGTCGAATGAACATTCATGTTGGTCCAATGAATGAATATTCATGTCTGACTATGTACATTCGTCCTTGCGTCCGTTGAACCCTTCAGTCTCAGACTTCATCAACGACATTGGCAGCCGTATTTCATTATTTCTATTATTTGTGACAGACGATTATCAATCTTCCTATTTGAACATTTTTCTATCAGTATTCAACGCTATGACCTTCGTGTTTGCGTTTAAGGTGCATTTCTTCAAATCCCGAATGAATGTTAGGGTGAAGATAAAGATGATGAAGAAGAAGAAGAGAATGATGGTGATGATGATGAAGAAGAGGAAGAAAAAGTCGCTATTTGTATATCGCCTCAATCTTGCCGAGGCCGACGGGATAGGGGGCTGTTGACCACCGTGTTCATCATGAGTTAGAAAAGACAGCGACCTTAATTGCCAAGCAGCCATGTAAGCGACGGCATTAAAACGTTGGATTATAATTGAGAGTCTCTGGAATAAGAACATCGTTTTTATTAATATTATTATTGTTGTCGTTGTTGTTGTTTTTGTTGTTATTGTTATCATTATTATTATTATTTTTTTAAATTATTCTTGTTGTTGCTGTTGTTGTTGTTGTCGTTGCTGTTGTTGCCGTTTTTTTAAATTCCCAGCTTCTTAAGTCTGTTGGCAACCCGTACCGACATCGTATTCTACAAGATCGATAGAATTAAGCGAAACGATGATTTGGGCACCACCGGCCGCCACCCATCCCTTACTTGTAAGATAAACATTGACCTTTCAAAGGGCCATCGAAATATGCGCCATATATGGGCACAAGCAAAACCCACTCCCGACAGCTACGTTATAAATCTGCCGTCAAATCTCACGTGACTTTTGTAACAACATTGCAACGGCTTTGGGCTTATAAACAGATAATCAAGACCCAACACAACAGAAATTCACCCGCCAATTCATCTAGTTATCCAGGTATCAATATTTCCTTATTTGAATTGTTGACACAAGGACCACCAGAGTTGACCGGATATCAGTCGATACGGTCCACTCATTTCAGATTTTCGTTATGGTTACAGTATTACATAGCTAACTCTCCTCTGAAACTTTTAAAGTAGCTGTCGGGAGTGGATCTTGCTTGAGACCATCTATTTCATGGCAAAAGGACCACTAGAGTTAGTTAGCCAGGACAGATGTTACCAGTCGCTTCTAAAACTATTTCTCGCATTTGCAAAACACATGCCAACTGTTTCTTTTTCGAACACACAGAATTTAAACCCACATCCGCTCAGAGGTCGTCACTTTTTTAAACTTTAAAAATTCACACCACGATACCATGACTGAAATTATTCCAAGCGGGTATACATAGGTTTATGCATCACGGATAAGATGCATTCACCTCTTTTGCAAAGGAAAATATCCGTGCTGTGATGTCCTAGAGAATGATCGTAACTGTAATCGTAATAGAATGGTCGTAATTGTAATCGTAAGAGAATGGTCGCAATTGTAAACCAGAGATAATGGTTGCAATTGTAATCGTAAGAGAATGGTCGTAATTGCAATCGTAGCATAATGGTCGCTACTGTAATCGTAAGAGAATGGTCGTAACCGTAGTCGTGAGCCCTGGATGTCTAAAGCGCTACTCAAAACAAAGGGCACAAGCATATTCACGGGTGCAGCCTGTCTGTCTGTCTGTTTGTTTGAGTCTTTCATTACATCTGTCTGTCTGTCTGTCTGTCTGTCTGTCTGTCGATCGCGACATTTAGAGATTAGTTTGTCAGCGTCGATGCCCAAGTGAGCTGCATTGATTCATTGAGTCAGATGGAATCCTATTCTGGTTGCCAGACCAGAGGTCTAGGCGGGTGCCGTTAATTAGGTCGAGAATTGAAGGTAAAGAATCAGATAATGAATGATTGAGCAGGTGAGACTCTAGAACGGAAGTCACCTTCTGACGACGCAACAGTAAGTGCCGAAACAACGGAGACAGTCACTGCAGGCATCCGTGCAGGATCAGACACCGATGATGAAAATTGTTTGTCTCTGTTTTATTCTTGTGGTTCGGTGGAAAAAACGCGATGCCTCAGTGTGTCATATGTAATGAAAAGTTATCAAAACATTCGATGAACAATAATAATAATAATAATAATAATAATAATAATAATAATAATAATAATAATAATAATAATAATTATTATTATTATTATTAGTAGTATTATTAGTATTATTATTATATAATACATTTAGCAAAATTCATTAGCAATATCATAACCAATATTCTAGTCCTAGTAATCGATTCTAATTAACTATATTATCAACGTTTTTACACGTTTTTTTTGCTGGGGTACGCACGAAAATATTTGTTTAGTTTGGGGTACAACAAAATGAAGGTTAGGACCGCTGCAGTTAAGCATTGCAATTCATTTTATTAATTCACTGTTTCATTCGCTCCGTCGGTTCTTGCCATCAAGCAGTGCAACCAGTCCAAAGCCTGGATAACTGAGGAGGGCGACGCCAATGATCTTTGTTATCACAAATAGCGTCGTTAAACTGCAACTAACTTAACCAATCGTTCGCTCCACCGTGTACGCGTCGGTCTGTCTGTCTGTCTGTCTGTCCGTGTGAATATTTGTTTGTACAGTGTGAAAAATTGTCATACATTTGTTACACATAAATTCGGTGATTTGTCTGAGCTAAGGTTCGTTCGTTTGTGAGTTTATTTTGGGACACAAATTCACGTGGGATACGTCTTAAAATCTATGACGCAGTTGGACGTCAATCTATTTTGTCCTCTGCTCGACCTACCCATGATCGTCAGCCCCATATATTATGTCAGCGCTGCTATCATTGTGAAGGTTGACTTGGAGGAGTGTCTTACTGCTTCTGCTTGTCTCTGTCAATATGTCTGTCTGTCTATCATTTTGTTTAGCTGTCAGCCTGTCCTCTGTGTGAGTCTTTCAGTATGTCTGCCTGCCTGTCTGTCTGTATGTCTGCCTGTCTGTTTGTCCATTTGCCTGTCTATCTTTTTGTTTGTCAGAATGTCCATGTGAGTCTTTCAGTGTATATCTTATAGGCAGTATGCCTGCCTGTCCGTCTGTTTGTATGAGTCTTTCAATATATCTGTCTGTCTGTCTGTCTGTCGATCGCGACATTTATAGATTAGTTTGTCAGCGTTACGGGCGTCGATGCCCTAGTGAGCCTATCAATGGATTATGGCCGCAACAGCAGCAGCAGCTCGCAACCATGACAGTGCTATACAAATATCGGGGCTCGTCACTGGTCCGTGACGGCGCAAAAGCGACACTTGGTGACGAAACGCGTGCTCCATATTCTCCGGATCTATTCTCCGCCGTTTTTAGAGCGCACTGACAAACATCTTAGACTAAAACCCGTACAACGCTCGTGAATAAGCTGGTGCACCGCGCTTGGCTTTCGAGTGGTGTGCTTCAGACGTTTAGCGATTGCGATTGTAATTATACTTCGTCGACATCTATAGGACTACAAGTAAAACGTTTTCGAAAGTTACCAGCATTATTTTACTGCAACTTGCTAACACTTTTATACTGAGAGTACCGGTAATATTCATAGTAATACATTGTAGTTTTGTTTACCTGAATCGACGCTGAAATATCGTCCAGTATTTTAGGTATGCTTCCGCTGGTAAGCTTATTTTTTTAAATTTAAAATTATATTTGAAGTAATATATACATATATATATTTATTTATTTATTTATTTATATTTAATGGAATTTGTGTAAAACTCAGGTCAATATTTCAGTTTAATCAACTCATGACGGAATATCATAAACTTTTGTAAAGAGCGAACTCAAAACACTCGTGAATATATAGAAGAATAATCATGATCGTAATCTCCACACTTCTTAAGCTCCATTCAAAAGCAGGGAACCAGATTATTGACGAGCTCTTACAGAGATGCGATATATGCGTTGCGTGATTTAGAACCTTTAGTGGCCATATATGGAGCGGAAAGTTGGACGTTAAGGAAAGACAAAGAAACAAGAATTGGTGCCTTCGAAATGAAGTGTCTGAGACCTGTCTTAGAGATATGTTGGAAAATCATGAAAACAAACGAATGGGTTGTTGGAAGCTGCAGATGTGGAAAGAAAATTCTTAGGTGCTGTAAAAGAATCGAAGATGGAGTATTTTGGACATATTATGAGGAAAGAAGAGGGAGGTATAGAGAAAGAGATAATACACGGAACTATAGATGGTGTTAGAGGAACTGGAATTTAGGGAAGACCAAGAACAAACTGGCTGGATAATATCAGAAAATGGACGGACCTGTCCACTGCACAGGTAATGAGGGCTATAGAGGATAGGGAGAAATGGAGATGGATTGTGCATGACGCGGCCTACCTTCGTACCGAAGACGACTAAAGAACAGAACAGAACATAATGACCTATTCCGAGGTCCTTTTCGACCTGCTGCAAGTCCGCAAATTACACGTTTGTCTTTTGGTTGACGCCTTGAATTTCCACTAGACTATAAACAACCCTCATGATATGACGCAGCGCTCGTGAAAAGGGTCATCTGTGTCTAGTTCTTAAGTAGCGCAGTGGATACCTTAGAGATTACGATTACCGAGCGGGATGCATGGAATGTAAGGCCTACACCTGTAATGTTCACGATACGTGGACATGGATCAAACTATGAAGTCAACGATTATTAGCTAATCGTAGCCGTAAACTTCAAATTTCTAAAGCGTTCGCCAAAGCTAAGCCCAAAGCACCTTTCTTTAGAGCTAAGTGCTTCATCGTAGGCCCTATCCTAGAAATCCATGGATGCCTAAGAAACTCCATTCCTGGCTCTAAACGCCTTACTACAAATATCCAGTTGTTAAAAAAACCAGAAGCTTCGTAGTAAATGATGCTCCCTCTCTCTCTCAGTTAACAAAGACGTCGTGCATGTAGTTCTCCGCTCAGCCCTTCTCAATACACTTTGCCCATTTTGGCTTGTATTGTTAGTCCTGTTGGCCTACGTTTAAGAATTTTACCTGTTGCACTAGGTGACCCTAACTCGCGGGACTATTGGACCATAATTTGGTCTCCCGTGTATTCTACTGTCAATTTTGTAGCCTCAATTATGTTTCGTTTTGATTACCAATTAAACACATTTGAATTGAGTTAATTTTTAAACACTTAATAAATACACGGAGCCACGTTTTATCCACCACAGCATGTGACATCTTCATTGGAGATGGCATAGATTATAATATCTTCAAACGCCTTAATTTTAAGCTACAGATTATAGCATCTTAGACAGCTTTCGAGAGCTACTAAGAAGAACGTGGGCAAAGGCTTCCATGCACAGACATAGACACGGCCAACAGCTTAACATCCAGCGAATTCCTCAGCTCACTTCATTGAATATAGTAGTGGTGAACACACTTGGACGCAGAACTGAAGAACCGAGTTCGAGATCCGTATCCCCCTAAGGTTGACGTCTTTCCTTCTTTCGCTAGGCGGCGGCGTTTATCAAAAATGAGATGTATAGGCTTACATAGCGTAATGGGCGCCTTGCGTGGCTGCCGACGGTTAAACTTGACTCCTGTATTAACTCGTCATCATGCGTCTATACTGTACTTACAATCCTACTGCAGTTTGTCAGTTTGAAATTAAAACGTAAATTATCGTTAGTGTTATTACTACTATTATCATTATTAAGTAGAAGAATAGCGCGCATCATATTTCAATGGACCACTGTTGGATTAATTGTAATTTTGATACAATATCTGCTTCCCCTAACAGGATATTGTAATTTCTCAGTTCATAGCCTCTGCTGCTGCTGCCCGGTGCTAGCTGCTGTTTATTGATAATATTTTAGTTAAGAATTAATTAAGGTTATGTTATATTACTTTATTTTACAGTGCACTATATATATATATATATTGTTAATTTTATTGAGTCAATTTATCAAGAATTTACTGTCAACCGATTTAGTGATATATATATATATTATGTATATATGTATTATGCTACCATTCGCTAATATTTCATTTATCTGTTGTACTTAAGGGGTTCCTACATAACGGAGAATAATCTCCTTGAAAACTCCTGTTGATCAACAGTCTAAATTAATCAGTGATTTCATTTAATATGCCGGACTAATAAAATAATTAGTGATCTATTTTCTTTGTTCAAATGGTTCATAAATGTTTATTGATGGTTCAATAAAACTCTTTTGATTTAATTTGATTTTCTTTCTGACTATTTCGACAGCTCCTGCCTCCAACATACTAACAACCTACTCGAGAACAAAATGGGGGAGCTGGTCGGGATAAACTCGCTGAACTCCGCCGTGGGTACGTTGGAGAGGCTTCTGCGAGACCACATCGCGAGCATGGAGACAGTGACCGAACCGAAGCAGACGACGAATGACTGGAGGATGGGAAGTTTGAAGCGACGGACAAGCAAGCTAAACGCAGCCGATGCTCCCAAAGAAATCAGACGCGAAGATAAGGTGAGTGACAGACGACGGTCGAGGTAGTCTACTCGCCCACAATTCTTTCCAGATGCTCCATCAACCGTCATCCGATTGCGAGATTGTAATGTATTTTAATTTAATCTAATCTAATGTAATTTAATGGTATTTAATGCTATTTAATTTAATGTAATATAAATCTACGAAAATTTCTCAGCGCCCACAATACCAAATCAAGTCCGAAATAGCGAAGTTTGTCGTACCGTTCCGGTACCAGGTCGAAATCCGAGGGGTCAAGCCAAGGAGGTTGATACCGACGCCGCCTCGTCTGAATTCATTACCATTAAAATTACATCTCATTACTATGTCGAGTCTCTTCCCTGCAATTCATTATTGCTGACGTCTAATCCAGTCGGTCAATACGCTTTCTGTCTTGGCCATCGAAACTCCGTAGCCTATACTTGCTGCTGCATACATCTTCTTTTGTTGTCTGATTTAGACCTTCAGCCCCCAAAGCATCGTAACCACGTGACTTTAGAGCCACAATTTTCTGTGTGGTCGAATTAGTGGTTGTAAGCGTCATCATCATCATCGTCATCGTCGCCCTCGTTGCCGTTGTCGTCGTCATCATCATCATCATCATCTTCATCATCATCATGATCATCATGATCATCAACGTCGTCATTGTCGTCGTCGTCATCGTCATCATCATCATCATCGTCATCACCATCATCAACATCACCACCACCACCACCACCACCATCATCATCATCATCATCATCATCATCGTCATCGTCTTCGCCGCCGTCGTCGTCATCGTCGTCGTCATCGTCGTCGTCGTCGTCGATGAGCCCGCAGTGGTTGCTAATGATGATACTATAATATAGTTCATACGTGTATGGGCAGAGGCGGCGATCACCGGGGGGGTTCGATGGGGAACAAGTCCCCCCATTTTTTGCAGAGAGGGGACACGTTGTACATGGGTCCCCCCCACATATTCTACCTCTCTCATTGGGTGTCCCCCATCTGTCAAACGAGATCGCCGCTCTGTGTATGGGCTATGAGCAAAAGAGCAACAATATATTTCCAAATTAGTTTAACCATCTTCGAACGTGTAAAACACTAGTCATTTACATGTATACAGTACTATACTTAGATGCATAATTTTGCATAATATGAATAATGTATGAATATTAATGAGCCAAAATTTCGATAGTGGCGCCGTAAGAATGTTTAAGGATGAGGAAGGTGGCGCTGCTAAGCAATGAATGTAAGCAGTCTATACATAGGCCTACACACACCACACATACATGCATACACATACATGTACACGCGAGCTCGTACTAACACACTCACACACTTAAAAATATAGGCCTACACAGTTTTTTAGGTGTGTGTGCGTGCAAAGATGGTACTGCAAATACGTAAATAAAATTACATTTTTTCTGTGGATTAATTCTCACTAACAGGATAATGTACAAAATTGTTATATATATATAACATATATATATATATATATATATATACTTTCATATTTAGAGCTGTATGGTATGTAGGTATCAATATATTTCTTGTAGAGAATTCGTTTGCAAGCATTAATGCCGTCGTACGGCTTTCTGCCTGCCTGTGTTAATAACATCATTTCATTCAATATTGAAGTCCGGACAATAAGGTCTACTTAAACAGATGAGCCGTATAGCCTACGTTTAGGCTTTCAGCGGCTTCGCATCAGCGCACATATAATAGGCATTTAGACCTACAGGAAACGATCGATACGGCTGCTTGCCCGTTTGCTCCAAGTGACTGCTGCAAATTATATAGCGCCATTTTGTTTTGCTGTGCATGGTCCTACAGCTTAGAATAATCGTGTATGGAATAATTCCATCTATAGTAACAATGAGGTATAGTCGTATTGGATATAATTCTTGCACTTGGTTACTAAGAATAAAATAACCTAGATATATATTTTATAGATACAGTACATTATGTCCGAAATTAAAAGACCCCTAATGGTGACATTTTGAAATTCCAAACCGTTTTAATCCTGACATAATTTGTGTTCAAAAGTATGTCATGATACGTCCGTAAATTACAGTTTTGAAAAGGAAACGGTTTGAAATTGACGTTCAAATGTTTATTGATGTTGCCATAATCTTGTGTTAAATACTGTTTTAGCATTGTATTATTCAAATTTTAAATTAAATTAAACTAACATTTGTGATAATTAAATAACGCTTAAACCTAAAAATAATATTCAAATTTCTTAGATAATATTTGGGATCGTCCAAAACACGTGAAATGTTGATGCAAATGACGTTATCTTGAAGTGACTATTGGATCCTTATTGAATCCTTTGAATCAGTAGACCTATTTGAAGGAATAAGGCGGTTTGGTTTTGGAATTGAAAAATCTATTAATATTTGCTACTCAGCTTCGAATTGCTCCTTTTTTCGGACGCAGTGTATATCTACATATTTATATATACCCACCTAACAGTGTCTGTACTTACATAACTAAAAGCAACAATATCGACCATTTCTAAGGCGTATATATATCAGTATATAGTCTAGATATATATTTACATACATTTGTATATAATGTATATATATATATTATCATTTGATACTGCTTAGACAAATTATGTATTTTATAATTATAGGTCAATCAAGACCTACGCAATTTGCGTAGGTCTGCAGAATAACATTAGGTGGATAACGCTAGCGTGGGTCTATCGTGTTCTTCAATATTAGTGGGCCTGTAACAAAGTACAGACCCTGTGCGCATCATATCGATAGGGCATTATAGCATAGACACGATTATCGAACGCAAATGTCTGCCTATCGGGTATAAACCATAGTGGGTCCTCCTGCTAGACATGTGACATACAGCAGAGCCTGTGAACAAACTGGTGACTGCTGCCATACGGTCACCTCGCTTCAAGTGTGCTATGTCATCGGACAAAGGGACACGAGGTACTGCAATTGCCCGTCACGTGGTGGGTGGGGCTGAGACCACCGTTGCCATAAATAAAGGAACAAAAGACAATGGCGTCACAGTGACAACGGATACGCTTCGTCGACTGCAACAATACTTGTCGCCACGTTGCCAGTGGCAACGTGCAATGCCATAAGGAGCATTTTAATGCAGGTTGTCAGTTCGGCTGCCTCGCTTGGGTTGGCGGCGACGCATGATTGGACGCGGAGTTTCCAGAGAGATCGATTCGGCAACTGTGACTGTATGGCCATCAATAGTTATACATATCTATTGATGACCAAGGATCATCCTCTCTACGTCTATCCGGTCCTTTATAGTGAGACTCGACTGCACCGTGATACCATCGTCTAATGCCCTAATGTGTGTCGGAGTTCATGTATCTGTACAAAAAAACAGCAACAGAACCAACAACAACAACAACACAAACAACAACAACGTTTATAATAACCATAGCAATAATATTAAGATTATGATGATAAAAATACTAATAATTTTTATGCCTTATAAATTGTTCTAATGCAGTGCAATGTACATCTTCGAAAATTTCTCAGTGTCCACAAAAACCACGTAAGGGAGATCAACTTATTCACATGCGCTATATCAACTCAAGTCCGCAATACCAATTCTCTCGTCTCTTTCCGGTGCCTGGTCAAAATCCGGAGACCAACCGTTCCAGATCATCCATTTATTTTGTCCCAGGAAAATACATTGTCACCTGATGGATCAGACCTACCTCAGTTATTTAAAATAGAGCAGTATTGAATAGTAATTATAATAATAATAATAATTATAGGAGAAATTATAATAATAATGAAAATTATTATTGTAAATATGATTAAAGTAAAAATGATCATCTTCAAGTCCCTGGAGGAGAAGAAGCCTACCTCAGGTCAAAAAATAAAGGATAAATAGAATATGATGATGATGATGATGATGATAATAATAATTTTAAGCATTAATTTACATTAAAGACCCTGATGATGATGAATATAATAATAATAATAATAATAATAATAATAATAATAATAATAATAAAGATAATAATAATAGTAATAATAATAATAATAATAATACTAACAACGACAATTTACATGGCTATACCGCTACAATAGCACCTACCAAGCGCAACTAACAAGCGATTATAATACCTGCAGATTTGCCATTCTTAAATCACTCACTTTTCGTTCTTTAACCATATCTGGATAGGTGTTTAAAGCGGCGCTACATGAATGCCTAGAGTGAATGATTGTATCGAATATCTACAGACGCATAATATGCAGCCCAGATACTTCACAGCATAGGTGGCCCCCACGTTCTGAAATCGACTGACCTGCAGCAATCTAACACTCTCCATGCCTCTGTTTACAGTCGGTCTAAAAGCGTTCAATTTGATCGTCCACGGTCTTATTGAGCAGCTCTGTTGAGTATTTTGAGGAGGCGTTATAAAAATAAGCAATATCATTATACAGAATTGATGAGATTATCATTAAATGCTTTGGACAAGGATACCACACAAGACAAAACCTCTGTTCTATTCTTGCATCTGTCTGTCTGTCTGTTGTATGTATGTATGTATGTATGTATGTATGTATGTATGTATGTATGTATGTATGTATGTATGTATGTATGTATGTATGTATGTATGTATGTATGTATGCATGTATGTATGTATGTATGTATATGCCAAGCAAATTTCTGTCGACGACAACGGCCTCTGTTGTCAAAAGCTGTCGTTAAACTCTGGATCCAAACAGCATCGTGCTCTACTGCGATTTGTGGTCGCTGTGAGATATCGCATTAGATATCACAGTTATCTCATATCTGTGTGCGATGTAATATGCTTTGTAACTTTGTTTTGGATTCGTTTTTCTCTGAATCGATGCAGTAAAAGCAAGATAAACAACAGCGAGGGTGTGAGACCATCATGACTAATATCGTCAGTGGGAGATAAACCGCTGTTTATCCATTGGTGCAAAGCAATCAAAATGAATTTTGCACGGGATATTTTTCTGGCTATGCAAATGTTTTAATGCGTGGAAATATCGATACGCTGCAGTGTCAATATGTAACCGCAGTCCGATGTATTATGAAAATCAATACATACATCGATACATACTGTAAATAATTTTATGATGCTGATGAGTTTAAATGGAACACCTCTGTCCTGTATACATCGTTAGGAACAATCGTAATCGTACTCGTAAAATACAGACTCTAAAGCGCCCCTCGATAACCAGTTTATTCACTAGCGCTGCGTCAAGGCATGGTGGTTGTCCGAACGGTTATCCGAGGGAGGTCTGAATCCAGTTTCCAGGTGGTTAGAGGAGGCTGAGTAGCTGCTCAGGCGGGTGTCGTTTATTGCAGAATTGGAGGGTGGATGATCAGTTGAATCAGGGCGACAGTTCTTGATAAGATTTACTTTGATTTCGAGTGGAATGCCTTAGGGGTGATGGATGAAAGAGCCTGAGGCAGATGACGTTGATGGGTGATTGGCAAAGATATGGAGCAACCGAAAGTGCGGAATTCAGAAGGCAGATCGCTCCAGAGACGTGGCGCATTGGTCGTTTCTAATCATTCTGAATTCACAGACTTAGAGGTACAGCACCGGGGGAAATCCGTGATCCTCCAATGACCGAAATACAGATAACAGAGAACGAAAGAGAGGACTTTAACCCAAACTTAAGCTACACGATGAAGTCCAATCCGAATATATATAAACGCTTATCTGCTTAAGGGAATTTTTTAGAGAGCTCAGATATTGATTGCATAATGAATATATATAACAGAAGATTTGATAGAGGATAAAAGATTTGGCGTACATATGTATGTATGTATGTATGTATGTATGTATGTATGTATGTATGTATGTATGTATGTATGTATGTATGTATGTGTGTGTGTGTGTATGTATGTATGTATGTATTGTACGTATGTATTGCTTTACAATTTGCGCAAGAATTTTCATTTTCTACATGTTTAAAAGGTGATTTTAAATTATATGTTGAATATGTGTTAGATATGTGTTATATGTTAGAAGTGTAGTCAGAGGACTTGTCTGAATGTTCATTGAATTATTTATAGGCCTATTTGATGACAGCAATGATATCTCACTTACAGTGGGCCACATTTGACAGTAACGTAGGAAGAGTTATCTAGTGTAATATCCGATGCATACGAAACATTTTCATCGTAATCGTAGTCGTAATCTCCAAACTTCTAAAGCGCCACGCTTAAGCCAAGCACAGGGCACCAGCTTATTCACGAGCGTTGATGGTTATTTTCCTATTCATCCGTAGGTGACGGTGTCCGTTCGTGTGATATTCATGAAGATTGGAGTCATCGATACAATACACGATCGATATTCCGCTGAGATAATGCTTAAGTCTAAGTGGAGAGAACCAGCGTTGGATGGAAAGAAACAGGTGAGGACATCGAGTTCACTTTCATTGAATTGATGTAGATAGGAGGAACATTTATTCTAACATTAGTTTAGTAACAGTTTCAGTTTAACGATACTTTGTGATAACGAGGATCATAAACGTCGCCCTCCATTCTTATCCAGCCTTGGGACTGGCACTGGCAGAGTGCAGGCCGCGTTGGAGTTCTTAGTACATCAGCGACAATATATATATAATATATATTTATATAATATATAGTTATCCAGCCAAATGTATGTGTGTGTGAAAATGCCAATGCTTAGGAGGCGGACAACATAGACTGGGAGGCCTACTGGAATCCAAGGTTGTCGATATCAAACTGTGTCAACGATCTCAAGTATAGCAGCAACTATCACATCATCTTCGACAAGAACGAAAAGGCAACGGTCTGCGAGACAAAACGATGCAGTGGAACTTTCTTCGAATTCATGGAACTCAACAAATTCCCGTTTGACGCACAGGTTCCACTTGACTAAACTCACTCGATTAGTATTGGATCATTGAAAATGGTAGGAGGTACATGCATAGGCGTCTACCATTGTTAAGCTACATTGCTTGCGTTATCATTTGTGTTGAATTCTGCGAATGTAGGCTAATTGCATTTACTCTTGCATTAGTTGACGTGTAGCTAATAGATAGCAATAGTATTAGCACACTTTTGCTAGTCAACTATTAGAGTTATCGTTAATGTACATGCACAGATGAAAGCATACATAGCGACAAACATATATACATACATACATACATACATACATACATACATACATACATACATACATACATACATACATACATACATACATACATACATACATACATACATACATACATACATACATACATACATACATACATACATACATACATACATACATACATACATACATACATACATACATACATACATACATACATGCATACTTTCAAGAAACCTACTCAGAAGGGCTCCAGCCCAGCCACGACTAAAGAAAAAAGAATTAACCAACAACCCCATGCATCTCAATCAAATAGTTGGCTAGATACCGCAACATGACTAAATTATAATTATTATAATTATTATTATAAATTATTATTATTATTAATTACACATACATTGCATTGTTTGTTATTACCATTGCAGCGTGACATTGTATCATTGAAGCATGACATAGCCTCATTGAAGCGTGACATAGTATGATTGAAGCGTGATCTAGTATCATTGTATCATGACATCTCATCATTGAAGGATGACATAGTATCATTGAAGCGTGACATAGTGTCATTGAAGCGTGACATTTTAGGACCTAACGATCACCGTTACGAGCGAGCGTCTGGCAAAAGAGTTGGAGGTCGTTGATGACGTTTTTGAACCGAGTGGTGTGAACTCGGATGCATTCAGCTGTGAACAGGAGTGGCGTCTGGAGCCAGCGATCCACACGTGGACCAAGTTCACCATCAAGAAGTCGAACAAGATAACTTTCAAATACCCGACCATCTCCGTTGCCGCCAAGGCCTGGCGAAGACCACAGTTCTTCATCTACAACATCATAGTCATAATGGTTCGTAGTACTCAAGTTCTTCATACATAGGCCTATATATATATATATTTATATATGCATCATTATGGTAAGTTTGGTTTGTATAGTTTCCAGTTTCTCGTAGTCGTGATGTTGCGCTATTTTGAGTACAGCTATTATTAGAATCGCCATCATCATCAGCAACAACATCATCATCAACGTAACTATCAACACTACAATCATCATCACAATCATCATCAGCACCACCAAAGTAACCGCTATCGACGTCATCATTATCATTGCTTTCCCTGTTCCATCAGGATTTCTCTAGCAAATGAGTTCTATCGTATGTTAATCATCACATGTGTTCCAACACATGTTATTCATCACATGTGTTCCATCACATTTTATTCATCGCATGTGTTCCAGCACATGTCTTCCGTAAATTATTTAATGTTTGAAAAGGAATTTCGTTTCTCTGTGCAGGTTTCAAGCACTTCGTTAAAACTCCTAATTTGGATTTTGTTTTTGTGTAGTTTTCCATCTGCAGTCTGGCATTTTCCACTTTTACGGTAAAGCTGGAGGCGCCAGAGTCGAGACTTCCTCTGACCTTCATCCTCGTCTTGACAACTGTCACATTCAAGTTTGTCGTAAACAAGAGCCTGCCACGTATTTCCTATCTCACCTATCTGGTATTTATGTTTTATATATACTACTTGCATCTTAAATTATACATAATATACATAGATGATGATGATGATGATGATGATGATGACGACGATGACGTTCGCCTATTGTAGTAAAATACCAACTTACCTGCCGTGCAGCATAAGGAAGAACCCGGTGTGAGAATCTTGAGGAAGTTCTTCTCTTAAAAACGATCAGTGTCAACGATGTTCTGTCGTAAGGTCGGGTTTACACTTCAGAACATTGAAACGAATGAAATATCAGATACAGATTTAGCGCTATTGTGCCTCTTCTAGACGCAGATGGCAAAATAATATCTGCCGCTCTGACCAAGTGCTCTGCTTAAAATAACACCTAAATAGCGCATCTGAATACTAGTACCGAAAGAGGCGCGATATAAATTCTCAGATACGATGCGATATTTAATCAATGAAACTTATTATAGCGCCTTATCAAGAAATCTACTTAGAGGCGCTCCCACTCCAACCACGGATACAGGCAGCAACATAGTGTATTGTATTGCTTTCATTTCATCTCTGCGCTCGTGAATAAGCTGGTGCCTGCGCTTGGCTTTCAAGTGGCGCTTTAGGCTTGTGTATGGCGGCGTTATATAAATTTACAGATCATATCAGACCAGTCATTCGCCAAGGTTCAGTGTAACTAACGTAAGCCTAATTATTATTAATGAATAAACTATTTTCTCAAGATATGTATCTATAGTTGATACTTTCTATTGACTCGATTATAGCATCCTGAAGATATTATTTGCGAGTTAGGTCTATATATGTTAATGATGCGCGTCAGTTTAATCAAAAGCTTATTTAGAGATAACTACATTGAAATGTGAACCCAGCGCTGTTAGGTCATTGACCAATTTTTCGGTAATTCTGATGCCACCAGCAGCTGTCTCGGTCTCAGAACCCCCCATCTGGGATTACCTACCGGTTTATCTGCGCTTGTTACCTCGGACAAGTCAGACCAGGTTTTATAAATCACTCACATAGTTTTTCTTTATAACCGTGGCTGGGCTGGAAGCGCTTCTGCTGAGTAGGTTTCTTGAAAGGACGCTATATAAGTATCCAGAATGAGTAAGTAAATTACATAATATGACATAACATAGTTTTTATTGTTCCCAGAAATACAGCAACACGTGATCATATTGAATGATATTGCATGAAGATTCTAATAACGTTGCAATATATACATCGACATAATTAAAAATAAATTAATGTTTATATGAACGGACAACTACATCTAAAAATGTTGCAACAAGTAGACCTATTATGTTTGTTTGGTAGGACAAATATATTCTGGGATCTATGATCATCTTATGCTGCGTGTGCGTCTGGCATGCAATCGCTGGTTCGGTTCTGCACACATTAACGATGAACACCAATTCAACAACAACAACATCCGCCGTTGATACAACAACTCCTGCCACCTTCGTCCAGATACTAACCAGCGTCTCTCCGATGACGGTTGCAACAAATTCGGCGAAGTCCTGTACTGTTCCGACGGCTGCGAATAAGATTACTTCGAGTCCTCTGGCCAGAACGATCGATTACGTTGCATTTGGGATATTTGCCGCCATCTACGTCGGATTCCATATCGTATTTCTCGTCCTCATTGCTTGCTCGGTGAGTACTCACTGAACAGTTACGTATCTTTCAATATGCTGACGGTATTCAAGGCTGATTTAACCTTTGAAAATATGTATATTTAGCAATGTAATCTTGACACCACACGCATTGAAAGTTACTTTCTCCAAATAAATATTTGAATTCAACATTTGGATTTTCAGATATTGAAAGCAGACATTACTGTTTTGTAAAAAAATATACCATAAAACAATTTTTCAACCTCTATCCCAATAACTAGGAAGCGACAAACGACGTGTTTTGAGCCCTGGCGTGATTGATCTGGCTGTAATTATGTGAATCTATGATTGCTCTTTCAGTATGCGTAATTGTAATTGAAGCTGAACATTTTTAAAGCGCCGCTCAAAATCAGCGGCGCTCCCGACCCAAGTACTATATAGTCTAGATTGCTCCATTGAGCTGCTAAAACTTTGGGTATAAGCAGTGATTGAATTGTCGGGGATTTGGTGGGTTCAACCCCCTTCCCCGTTCATTTTTCAATCGCCAGCTAATTCTCAAAAATTACCTTGGGGTGTCAAGCAGATCCCAAATCAGCTTTCAGTCGCACCCACGCCTACAGTTACCCTCTACAATTCAGTTCGAATACCGGTTTAGGTTCGTAATAATTAGAATCGGAACATCTGGACACGTGAAACATTTTCAACCCCCTCCCCTTCGTACAAATTTGACAATAAATTCAAACCCTGGTGAAAGTTTGGCACTGCAGTTGCGGAACTTTATTTCAACGTCCACATCACACGAACAAATGGCGTTCCATCCTCCCGTGATTATTATCTGCTTGTTTTAGACAAAATCAAATGACGATGAAGATTCAACTACCGACGCAGATGGAGTATGTATAAATTAATCATAATTTATATATATATATATTGACTATAATTTATGTATGCAATAGTGAGTATTATCTAGAAATTTTCAAAAACGCTGGTAGGAAGCTAAGCACAAAATACCCGTTTATCTATGATCGCTGTGCCGCGTCAGAAGGGTTGTTCAGAGGTACCGGTGAGAAATGGGGACCAGCTCTATACACATTCAGCGCCTATTCAGCCCTAGAATCAATGGCGTTTCCTACTGCATCGAAATTTAGTAGGGTTGGTCAAATTAAGTTTAATTATCAATGCGAATTAATTTGCGGTTCATAAGAATTCGCCTATTTATGCGGCGATTGGTTCTTTTCAGGAGTCGAGTTCAGTTTCTGGAGAGAGTAACAAATCGCTGCCCACAACAGACAAAAGTCCATTCGCCTCTGGAAAGCCTAAAGCCGACTTCAACTACGGAAAGCTGGCCAACCCCCCTCAGAAGTGCATGACCCCCATCGCTGAATGACCTCCTCCCTGCCAACCGCTTTGTCGATTCAGAATGACCTTTGATCTGCCACTGCCCTTCAGATTAAGCGACCTAGCACCCTCTATTGACTGGGGCAGGAAAGACGAGCAATTAGGTTGGAGATAATTAGGAATTAGCTGTGACTTCTGCGCACCTGCGGTCTCATCACAAAGGAACGATGCCAATCGTTACTGGGATCAGAGGGTCGAAGAGAACGATTCCTCATGATGAAGAATCGGATTTTGTCACCAGTGTGATGACGCTCGTCGATAGCAATAATGCCACACTGCTACTGCATCATCATCGTCATCATTAAATTAATTATCATCACCACCACCGTCATCAAAAACAAAAAGATCGTAGTGTTTGTGACACACTGATCGATTGTCTAGAGCGGTCAGCCTGCAACGGGGCGAATGTGGGTTCGATCCTCGTCTGAGGAATTACTGCGTAGGGACCTTGAGCAAGCGCAATATAACCGCAATTGCGCCGTCGAGGAGTGCGTGCACTGTTGAACCAAATGCAAGTAGGGCGATATAAAATTAAAGTTGTATTGTATTGTTGCCATAATCGCCATGAACGTCCCAACTTTGTGGTATTTCATTACGTCTATGCGATCAGTTTAGCTATTTCTTCATCGTGTTTTTGTAACCGTTCCTGTGACATATATATTCCGTAGATAAATCAGCGTTAACACAAAGACAGAGTACATTAGAACCTGTATAGTCATTATACTCTTCAACGAACGGGAATCGTGCACACTGCACAAACGAGACGGACACAAGGTGATAGTGTTCGAGATGAGATACTGCAGAATGATCCTACATGTATCGGATACCAACAGAAGATATCCAACGGCGTAAAAGATTACAAAACAACAAAAACATCGTGCAACAGATAATGGAAAGAAAGCTGAAGTTCTTTGAGCACGTTTGTAGTGTGAAAAATAACAGACTAATCGATCAGGTGATGTTTTGGGCGTGACTGATGTTACGGGAGAAAAGGGCAAAAGGCAGAGACTAGTGCCGACAGGATATGTATATGCCTACACGCACTAATTAGCCTGATGGCTCAGGACCAAGATGAATGAAAAAGAACATTGACACAAGCGAGGCGATGCGACTGACACAAACGGGTGATGAACCCACGGACGAAGGTGATGATACCGTAGCCTTGTGAACTCGGGCAACGTCTTGTTGCTTTTAGCCCAATGTATATCCTATGTACAGTAGGACAAGCTGACATTCGACACGACAAGCGAGTGCCTGCCTGATGGACGTATCTCCCCAACATCACGCATTAGCTCGTTCACGTTTAACGCCCAAATGACCATTCTTAATAAATTCACAAAACGTCCACACTTTAGGGCTAAGCGCAAGTAGGCCTACAATTGCAAAGGCTCAGCTGCATGCGTCCACTTGCTTGGCGTCACACGTTTGCATATATTATAGGCGACAAGCTAACGATATCATTTCGTCGTATACTATGGGTAGGTCTGCCGGTTTTAGTCAATACATACCTAGACCGTATACATACACTTTGTGAGCAGGTATTTTGGTTAAGGCGTGTGCATCTATTTATGACGTGCAATTGTCATTGCTATAGTTTTTTGAACAAACATTTGTTGGAACTCTACAATGCTCTCTTAAATATTTATAATAAAGTTTGCGATTGTGTGTTCCGCTATGTCATTATGCGCCCGGTCTGATCGTCATTTGAAATGAGCAGCGTCCAAAATTCTATAGGTCTGGTCGTAACCTTAGTAGGCCTAGGCCTACGTCCATTTTTGAACTCTGACGGAAACTCTGTAGTAGAACTGCCAGATGAGCCGTTATCGTTATATCGAAGTTTAGAAGCATAGCGTCAACCCTTATATATCCAATGCATGGAATAATTAATCTAAGTCACTTACTCGTTGTTCCAATTAGGAGAGAGAAGTTGGGGCGAAGACTGAGAGGCAGAAGCAGTAGGGTTTGGAGAGGGGAATGGACCGGTGTCTAGGGACAGGGAGACGAGAAAAGATTGTAATGTGAAGTGAAGGGATGAGATGTGGTCCGAGAAGAATGAACAGGAGCTAATCAGCAGAGAAATATGATGGGAGATTTGCAATGATGAAGAGACTTGACAGCGGTCCAGAGTCCAGATATGACTTTGAATGGATGAGTTGTTTAGTAGATGAATGAGGAGTGCAATTTTTCTTGGAGGCAGCGATGAGTTTGTGTGGCATCTGTGTGATGTTGATTTAAGGGTATTGATGGCTTTTGCGCTTGATGTGAGACTGTGTTGCTCTGGTAGATGTGTTAAATAGTAGTTAGGCTGAGACGCCTAAAAACCTACATGGAAGGTTTCAAAAGCTCGGAATTAGAAAGTGAGCTAAGGGTTACTGGCATGTAAGTTTTGTTTAATGACGAGTTGTGAGGGCATGTTGAGGAGGTCGGAAAGTATGTCATTGTAATAAGCTGCTTTCAAATGATGTAAAATGATGCCTTCTCTGCTCTACTGAGCGAGGCCTGCTCATTGTCCCATTTGCCCGTACAACTACCAAACAGAATCGTGCCTTCTCAGTGGTTGGCCCTTAGCTCTGGAACACGCTCCCGCTGGCGTTGCGGTTGTTGCCAAGGGTCCGCTCAGACTCCTTTTATACTCGCCTTAAAACTGTTCTTTTTAGCCGTGCTTGGGTCTGGAGCGCTCCTGAGTAGTAGCGTTGAAGGGGCGCTATATAAATCTCTGTAATGAATTAATGAAAAGGTAGGTCATCTGTGGAATAGAAAGGGTTGAGAACAAGCACTGTTTCAAGGTTAGCCATGATTAGGTCAGTAATGCTAAAAACAGAATGTGGCCTCTTAATTCTTCTAGTATCACGGGCGTAGTAGAGGAAATGCATGAATGGCCTAATATGTTAGCTAAATGACAGGACCGTCTGACACGAACATGACGCCTAAATTACGGGCTAAACAGCCGCGTCGAATGACACACAGTTCGTCGAACTAATGTCTTCATACAGAGACGACATACGTTATTGTCATGAAAATATTGTAGGATACGTATTATAATATATTCTCATTGGTAGTAACCCATACATCGTTTCTTTTGTCAGGCATTCGCTACTAGTGAATGAGGAGTCTGTATTACGAAGGCTTACAGCTTGGACGAGACTCTTGATAATTCTTCCTTCCTTATTCTTGCAGATAGGCGTTGTAGTCTCAAACCCAGACCACTTCACTACAACGTATTTAGATATCCATGACTAACGCTAACAGCATCTCGAGTTTAATTGCCCTGCGCGTACGTGTGTATGTAGACACGGTGTACCCTCTGCTGAATGGGGCTGAAGGAAAGAGGGTGTGCCTTCTGCGGGACAAAGGGTAAGCTCCCTCCTCCGCGTAGTTCCGGCCGCAGCCTGCAATTCCGGCCATCTGCCTGCGATGACTCATCTACCCCTTACGACCAATTTCGTTGTATACAGGACCTCCCTAATCGGCACTTGGAGTTAATTGTAAAGGCTTATAATGCCATAGATACCTTTGAGCATGTGATCTATCCAGGAGATATCTGATAGGGTAGGATTTCATTGTGAGATCTCATCTCGATCAAGGGAGAGGAACGAGTTCCTTCCTCACTTTCCACTTCATAAACAGGCGAAATGGCGAACAGATTGGAAACTCCTCCACTGTTTGGACTTTGACAGTGCCAGTCCCAAGCCTGGAGTAAGGAGGAGGGCGACACCAAATCATCTTCGATATGGAACGGCGTCGTTAAAAAATCAAAAACGCATATACGAACAGATTGGACATACCAAGCCAAGTTGATTTAAATGGTTAGGACTCTGCAAAAATGCCATATTTATAAGCCATCATTTTACACGCACCCATACATAGATCTATGCCGATGAATAAGCTGGTGCCCTGCGCTTAGCTTTCAAGTGGCGCTTTAGAAATTTTGAGATTAAGATTACGACATATATACGTGGGTGTACGTACATTTTATACAATTCGATCGTGATCAGGTTCTGGAGTATCTGGCCTCCTGTTATGAGTTTTGTTGAAAAGTCGCTGTATAAATGATCACTTAGGCCTAAATAATGAAATGCGATAATTTGGCAACATTGTTATTACTGTTATTGTTATCGTTATTACTATTATGTCCGCATCGTCATAGTATTGAAATAATAGGCGGTAAATAGACAATCCACCATTATATGACATCACATCGCATAGCCATAAAGCACTTTGCAATAGGCCTATAGGCCTATTTAGGCCTACCTATAGGGCCTTACCATATTGCAACATTATAGAGCTAACGCTTTTATTCTACGACTCAAGCATTACCGCGGCTCTAGCCATCAAGCGCTTACCACATATAAATGATTGTAAACCGCAAAGCTCTCTCTCTCTCTCTTTCTCTCTAGACTGTTACAGGTCTATTAGGCTACAATACTAGCCGCCAAAGTTTCAACTAGGCCTACGCCCATGTCTGGGCTAGTAATCTAACAAACAAATTTAAATTTTAAATAGTGGTCGATGAAAGAAACCGCCATTTCCAAAACTCCCAGAACTCTTTGCGCCAATTTTTCAAAATATTGTGCATTCGGTGAGCGCGCTAAGTTCCTTAATAACCGTTTGTAAAAAATTTCCAGTAACACAAAATCTTTAAATTATAAGGTAAATTAAAGTATTTTCTACTGATTTATTGTCTTATTCATGATGCTTACAAGATAACTGTTAGAACAAAGTATTGCGGACATAGCTTTCTCTGGAACTGGATATTGTATTGTATTGTATTTGAGCATTTATAAAGCGCCTCCAGTAGGGTGAACCGTTCAGAAACGCCGCCAGTGCGAAAGGCCTCGCGAGAAGAAGTAGGTTTTGAGAAAAGCAATAGAGGACGAGAGACTGCCAGATAGAATTTTAGAGCGAATGGATGGCGAAATGGATGTCCACAGAGAGGGACCAACTGAAGCAAAAGATAGAGACTGAGCCATAGCTGTTCTAGGTCGACACCGATCAAGTCTATTAGATGAACGAAGTGCATGGACGGAGGAGGAACCTGAATGAAGCCGAAGTATTACATCAAGCAGGTATCACGGAGCAAGACCCCGCCGAACCTTGAAGATTAGCCTACTGAGAATTTTAAATTGTTTCCGAGCATGGAGAGTGAGCCAGTGGAGTTCATCAAAAATGTAGAGATGAGAGAGTAACGAGGAAAAAATAAATGCCCTGATAGCCTATATATGGTCTATGATGATTGAAAAGTATTAATTTAGAGCCCACAAGTTAACGGCGACAATTTAACTAAGATATAAGCACATTTTTAGACTGATCGCATATAGGCCTACTTCGGATTTGTACAGTGCAACTTTAGGCCTAACGTTAACCCAAGCTGGTCCTTTAATTGGCTCTCGCCCTGGAAACAGTCTTGCCCTAGATCTGCAATCTTATTTCTTTATGTCTGTGCATGCACGGTCATGCGTGCTATTGAATGTCCAACTTCAGGTTTACAATTATCGATTATCGCAATCATAATCGTACTCTAAAAATTTTCCAGCGCCCACAGAAGAGAAGTAGCGGGAACAAGCTTATTCACAGGCGCGATCTTGTATTGTCAATATTGACCACATGACAGAGCCTCACTGTGCACCATGGCTACGTACGTCGCTTTCAGACGTGACAGTGATACTTTAAATTTTTTGATTAAGCACCTGTGAATAAGCTGGTTCTCACGACTTGGCTTTTGTGGGCGCTGTAGAAATGCTGGGATCACAATTATGATGATTATTCCTTTGTGTAAAGTCCGCTATGATTGGATTACATTTATCTGTTTTTGGTTCAGCAGTTAGTTGCACATCAAGGAATCTATATTAGCTCTTGTAGCCTAGGCCTTCCCAGAACAGATCTCGAATAAGTTCATCAAAGTTAGGTCATCGACTTTGTATCGCCACCTTAAAGTCCTATTGGTACAACTGCTTACAATATTCCCAGCCCACATATCCTTGCGAAGTCTTCTCTACTCATCCCGATTCTGTTCCTGTCACACTCTTTCGCCACCCCCGGTCATTATTGATCTCACGCTCTCTGAGCCATTTTCAACATTGCACCCTGTCTCTTAAACGATCTTCCTCACGAATTTCGCACTTCTTCGGTCATTCCACCTTCAGTACCAATCATTCACCGCACTGCCTCAGGCTGTTCTATCCATCACCCGGCCTTCGGACGGCCTCTGTGACGTGACGCAGCACTCGTGAATCAGCTGGTGCCCTCTGCTTGGCCTTCAAGTGGCGCTGCAGATGTTTGGAGAATAGTCAAAATGCGATCGAACATTAAAGAAATCCACTGCATGGATGCTGCTATATTCTCCGCCCAAATTTCCCAGAATGCAATAGTGTTGTTAAAACAAACTCTCTATGAGCCTGTTCTTTAGTCTTGGCACGCGTCGCCATTTTGTGTAAGAAACCGCTAGTTTCATGAGGCTTTGGGAGTTGCAAATTTATCCTGTTAATTTGTTTTAAAAGTTTTGCGGAAAAATGTCGGCGAGAACGAAGAAAACCACAACCACAACTACATCGTTTGTGAGCAAATCTAGTGGTTCGGCGACGGCTTCTCCCGCGTGTTCGTCACAGTCATCTCCGGGACGTAACGTGCGACCACCATCGCCAACAATGATCTCCCGCGTGCAAGAAAAAAATGAGTTGGCATCCCTAAACGACCGCTTGGCGACCTACATCGAACGGGTTCGGCAGCTGGAATCGGAAAACAGCCGTTTGACTCGTATGGTCCAGACCCAAGAGGACACGGTTACCAGAGAAGTAACCGGCATCAAGGGTCTTTACGAGGGTGAGCTGGCCAGTGCAAGAAGGTTGTTAGATGATACTGCTAAAGAGAAAGCAAAACTACAGTTCGAAGTGGGAAACTTGCGCAAAGAGCTTGAAGATTTACGAGACAAGTAAGCATGCGCCCCTCATATTAATAAGCAATGCATATGTTGTTTGAATTGATTTTGATGCACAAACGAATGTAGAAATATAGATATTTTTATAACGACTGGTGTAAGTAAGTTGCTTATGATTCTGACTGGTTTACTGTCAGGCGTGTGTAGCTCCTCGGGATATTCGAGATATCCCGATATGCAGCTCACTCATCAGAAAATATAACAGAACCGGTCACCTCACCCCAGAAAAGACAAGTAGCGATTAATCTATCTGAACATCCCTGCCATGCTAAGTTAGATTCTGAAACAATTTCCAGGAGTACTTACCTTTGTAGAAATCAGTTGTAATTTAGTGTTTGCAGTGTCCAGAAATGTCCAGAAGATGAGTGTCTATCTGAAGTGATGCCCCTGCCCAGAAAATACAAGCTATAGAAACTTGGCTGATGAAAATTGCCTCCAATTATTACTAGGTTGTGGGTAAAATGCGAACTGGCGAACTGCAAACCGGTAAAATGCGAACCGTTTGCGAACTTGTTTTTGATTGGCTGCCAAAAGTCACGTGACCGGTTCGTGCCTATGGTTGCCATTTATATTTTTATTCATGCGGCCAAAAGTTTTCGGCAATTATCTGTAAACGATACTAGTTATGACCCTGAACCCTATCTATTAACTAGACTAACCCTAATCCTAACCCTAACCGACCCTCACGATGCCTTAATCTGATCTGTTCACGTTTTACCGGTTCACATTTTACCAACACCCTTATTACTACATGTAATTTAAATATGCCAATCATGGTGCACCATCAATGTTTGTTCCGGCCAATGAAAGCATGCCAAAGATGTTGTATATTTGAAATTCTTGAAATTTTATATCGCCCTTCCAACATCTTTTTGCTCAGAAGTGCACACGCCTCCACGACGCAGTTGCAGTTGTAATGCAGAGTAATTTTGCGCTAAGGACTTGCTCAAGGTCCCTGCACTGTGACTGACGCCTCGGACAAGGGTTGAACCCGCTCACTCAGCGCACACTGAGCGTTACCAGCCGACTGCTCAAACTGATCTGTATTTAAGTACCATGGGACCGATATTATTGAAAACTTGCGTATCCCGTTGGTATGTTTTAGCCTTCTTGTTAATGACTGCAGTAATGTACTACTTTAACATATCAAATTATTCAACTAACTACTGCATTAGTCAAGTGCTTAAATTATATAGCTCACCCAAAATCATGTGCATTCCAGGCAGAATGTTCTGATGAATGAATTTCTTTAGTGTAACTTCTTGTTGACAGGAGACATCTACTAGAAAACAATATACCAACTTAGGACTTCTACTGAATAATAACATAGAGCCTGTGCCCGACACAGATGCGATGATTTGGGGACGCTGAACAATGGAGTGTGACTGCATAATTAAGTTGGAATATAGAAATTATAAGTTACCCAAATTAGGTTACTGCTTAGGTTATGATTTAAATCTGAATCATCAAATCCTAAGGGTCAGGGTCACTGATGGCAAATGCATGAATGTAAGTCAGAAAGACATGACTTGTATAGTGTTGCTGGAGAGGCATTTTGTGCAAAATTCTATAGTTCTGAGGATTTATTAAGTACTTATACCTGAGCTCATTGATTTAAGCACTTGACGTGCTGCTAATGTATGTTTAAACTCTCTGTGGTCGGTATTTAATGGGATCATACATGCAGGAGGGTGAGCAAAGTAAGGAGGCAAAGGTGGTGTTATTGGTTGCAATAATAAGGGCTATTTAAAGTAGATGCAAAGAATTGACTGAAGAAATAATACAGGTTAAAAATGCACATTTGATTATTATCCTACATTGCATAAATTACTGGATGACAGGAATTTGGCCTGTAGGACCGACTCCACAGCACAAATGTAACATTTCTTCTGTGTTATTATTGCACTGTTCTGTTTTATGGTTTACTGACAAGTTCAGTTGCTCAACAGGATTTGATATCTCTGTTCAGCTAACTGTTCATGCAACTGAAACACCAATGTCAGATATGAGTCATGAACAAAGGGGGTGACTCACCAGGCCATGCATAATAATGACAGAAGGATGTATAGCTAATTAATACCCCTCCCCCCCCCATGGTGACTCAGAGGTGCCATACACAACAGATCACTCAACATGATCATGATGAGTTCTGTGCCCTGATGGTAGGTCCATTGGCTTTTATGCCACTCCCAGATGAAATGAATCTGGTGGCTTCCCAGTTCTTCCTCAATGTGCCTTCCTCAATACAGTTATGGGTGAGCAGCTTGTCCTAGGTTTCTCTACTCTGATTTGAGGCCAATTCAAACCTGTAACCCTTCAGTTACAAGGCAAAGAACTTGCTGCTAACACCACTGCATCCAACTCTGCTTAAAACTGAAATAAAGGCTGAAAATAAGAACACTTCAATAATAGTTTTTCTGAGAACAGCTGAATTGGAGTGAAAATTAAAAAGAATTTTTTGCCATAGCTGCTACTAAAATTGATTTATTTATTTATTTTATATTTAAGTGCCATCCATGTTTTAAGACAAACACGTCAATGTATACTAATGTGATTGATTAAAAATGCAAGCTATAATCTAGTGTTGTTTAGGCATTGTGATCGTTTACAAGTTTTATTTGTAAAGATCTTTTGAAGCAGATTACAATTTGAAACGTAACGTCAATGACCATTTAGTCATAAAAGTGCAAATTTCATTGTTTTAGTTTTCTAGCTTTTGTCTGTCTTGCAAGCAAACTTCACTGGTATAAAATAAATTGTAGTTTTGCAAGACTCTTAGACACTACTGATTAGTTTTGAAAATAAGTGTATGCTGTTAATTTGACCTTTATTAGGGTGGTGAGGTTGAGGTCAAATTTGCCACTCTTGTATGTATGTATGTAGGACTTCATCATCTGGAACTGTCTTCTATTAGGGCTGTAGAGCTGCATTCATTACTCCAGTGATCATCCCAACTTGGTTGTTATAAGCCACGGAAGTTTTTTTCTTGTGAGCACACCTGTGTTGGTTTCTTGAAGGGAGCTATTTAAATTCTCAGTGTGAATGTCGAATCAATTGCTATGTATGTTTTGTACAAGACACATTGTGTACTGCAAGCCCTGCAATGTTTAACGCAATCCTCTGATTTCTTAATGGTTGGGAGTGAGGATGCATTTTACAGATTGCTGTATCTTAGCCATAGTGACCATGACCTGGTTTTTGGCTTGTCATTCATTTTATCTAACATTAAGGATCAGTTTAAGTTGTGTTCTATTAAGGATGTGACTCTATAGGACCGATAAAAATGAATGTATGCTGCATATGTTGATTCTCTGTCTGTCAGTTTTTCTGACTATGTATGTTGCTGCTGTTAGTGTTAATATATCACGAGTTATGCTAATAGTTGAGTGAAATCTTTTGCCAGGTTGAGAGTGAAAGAGAAGGACCTGACGACTGCTGAAAGTCGTTTGCTTTCGGCCGAGTCTCAAGTAAACGATCTCCAGGCGCGACTGAATGACGCAGTTAATCAGCGTCGTCACTGGGAGGATGAGTACAACGTAAGTGTTAATTGCAAGTTTGATTGTCACACTGAAAGTGTCGATCTCATCATTTTTTTGTGGAGGATTTTGCTTTTTTAATAACTTGCTGCAGTTATTAAATTTACGGTTTATTTATTTAGTGTGAAGTGTTTGACAATTTTGGAGCTCGAGGATAATGCTTCATTTGAGCAGTAGACGTGTGTAAAAATTAAATAGTTTTACCGCATTTATGAAAGTGTGACTAAATGCTGATATTTTTAAGTTAAGGATGTATGTAGAAGTTATTATTTATTTGTTTCTTCATGTGAATTTTATTATTTATTAATAATAATTGTAATAAGACTATTTATGTGACGCCGTAGCATAGACGAGGCCAATGAAAACGGTGTAGTTTAGTAAATTATTTTGAGTCCTTCAGTTTCGAAGTCTCCTCAGATAATTCCAATTTATAGATTACTTTTGATCCGTATCTTACTTTAGTTGCTGTCTTTATTCTGGGTTTACAGAAGATTTGAATGTGTGCAGTTGATTTCTCTTAATGAGATAATTTTATGAATTTCGTAGAAACTAAAGAAAGAGTTTGACCTGCTGGTCAAGAGCCTGGCAGCGGCGAAGAAGCAGCTGGAGGAGGAGACACTTGCTCGTGTTGATCTTGAGAACCGAATGCAAAGCTTGCGAGAAGAACTGGCATTCAAGAACCAAGTGCACGAACAGGTAATGGTTATTTCAATCGCTCTATCCAATTGCTTTTATTAGGATAGCTCCTATACTGTATGATTCAGAATTGGTGTTGCTCAGCCACCAAATGGATCTGCTGCCCTATTTTGTTTTTAAAGTGATCATAAATTGCCCACTTGTCATAAGATTGACTGTTGAAATATGTTACAATCTAAAATCAGTTTAAAATTCTGGTAATCTCCTAGCAGTGAGAGTTTTGACATATGAAATTGATTGTAAATTAACTTTTCATGTTACAATCTAAAATCAGTTGACAATTCTGATGATCTCATAGCAGTGAGAATTTATTAGAATGTCTGGTGAAATTGTCATAATTGAACTGTGCCTTTTGAGCAGGAGCTGAACGAATCGGTTCATCGCACACGGATAGTCGTCGAGGAGACTGACGGGAAGCTACAGCAGGAGTACGACAGTAAACTGAAGGAAGCGCTGCAGCACATGCGCGAAGAAAATGATGAGCAGATTCGGATCATGCGTGAAGAAACTGAAATGGTCTTCGAAAAGAAGGTATGTTTAATTTGCATTGTAATGTAATCGAGCATTTAGATAGCGTCCCTTCAAGATATCTATCTACTCTGCGTTGGCCTAAATACATGTTAAATATCATATTCATTCATTTCAGCAAGCATGTGGCTATGTTGTTGCCTTTGAAGCTTCTTTTAAATGTACTTATAAGATTTTAAAATATTTATATACAATCGTAATATTCAGCAACATGATTTCCTGCTCTTAGATAGGACTTGCTGAATGCATTATTGATTATGTTCAATGTTCCGTGGAAGTCCTTGTGGATCTGTGAGTGAAATGAGGCGTGTGAAATAGTGTTGTTTTCAGTTAAATTAAGAAATGCTTGAAGAAATTCTGAACTAGTAAAGGAAGTGGTTGCTAACCACCTAACTATAAGTCATTCGTTACTGCAGCGTTTCCCAAACAGTCTAACAAACTGATGTGTTCCACGGAACCCTGTGGTAAATAAATGGAGGCCTCTTGCTTAAGATTTGAGTATTACTTCACATGCAAGAATTTCATATGTCATCAATATTTGTGTTATTTCTCTGCCTTTATTAACCTAATCTTGGCCTTTACCTATCACTGTCTGCATTCTCAAGCATTTGTACGTACAACAGAATATGTTTAGCTTCAGACAGAGGTTCCGCCAAAAAGATCAAAAGGGTTCCACTGCCAAAAAAGATTGGGAAATGATGCGAATAATTCTGTAGCCACATACTGTATAGTTGTATATGCATTTTTATTATACATGCGATCTGTATGATTGATTATTTATTTATTCCGTGTTATACTATTCAGATTGCTGAACTTCGTGATCTTGCTGCCAGGAATGAGGGATCATCAGAGAGAGCTCAGAGTGAGCTGAGAACCTACAGGAAACGTGCTGATGAATTGTCCAGTGAATTGTCAAGACTGAATACCCTGGTATATTTTACAAATAAAATCATCTAATACATGGCTTCAGATGAATGGTCACACAAACTGAGTTATATGTCTGAAGCTTGTTTTTGATCAAAGCTTAACGATTTGAAGCATGTGTAAATGTTGGACTCTCTGTGCAACATTTTCTTTTATGATGCAATTTGATTACAGATGTTTCAGTTGTGAAACTGTTCAGTAGTGCTTTGTCGTAATATTCTTACTTGGGTACTCGTTATTAAGGCCATTATTTATATAGAGCGTCTTGTAGGGGTTGTTTTCAGAGTATCTGTTTAATTCTGTAGACCCTTCAGTATGAGGCTCGCATCCGTGACCTTGAGAACCAGCTGAAGCGTGAGCAGGACTCACATCAGACAGAGGTTGATGCTCTGAACGGTCAGGTGCGTAGTCTTCGGGCATCCCTTGAGGACCAGCTCCAGGAGTACAGGGATCTTATGGATGTCAAGATCCAGCTGGATACAGAGATTGCAGCCTATCGAAAGCTTCTGGAGTCCGAGGAATCAAGGCAAGACTAACATTCCTTAATTGTTGCATTTCTTTCTGTTAAAGATAGTTGAAGTGTTTATCCCTCTGTGTTTATGGAGGTCTAAAAAAACACGACAGGAGGAATACTGCTTTATTTATTGCTCCTTTTTCTTTTGATTAAGTTTTCTATATTTCTTTTTCTAGATGCTTGCATTAGTGGCAGTGTTCTGTTCATATTTTATGTCCTATTTCGTTGTATGTGACGTCACATTATGATTGAAAGATTTCGTTTATACGTTAATTGTTTTATCTTCCATGACCAGTGATTGGTCACTGAATCTTGTCTATGCGTTCTTGACTTGCAGTATTGTTGGATCAGTGACTTTACAGTATTTATTAATATCCCTATAGATATGTTGCATAGATTTGTAATGTACATCTTTGTAATGTAATGGAGCACTTATATAGCGCCACTCGAATCAGAGACGCTCACGACTACACACAAACTAAACAGAAAAATGGAAAGTCTTGAAGCACTTTCGGAAGATCAAAATGGTTGTAGCACAACAGCGGTTGGTGACTTAATATCCAAGCATTGTTTGCTTACTGATGAGCAGACGTTAAAAAGGAAGTATATTTTAGAAATGGTTCATTAGGTAATTAGTAGGTTCATCGCTAATAACTAAAATTGGTGTCTAAATCAGTTGCCATTAGGGGTTATGCTGTAAATGGGAGCTGAATTTGGAATCTTTGTTTCTAAATGCATTACTGTAGACAATTGTGTGTACTTGTGTAAGTTTCGTGTGGAGGGAGGTTTCTCAGGTTATATTTCCATGTGTTTTAGGCTGAACATAACATCGGAGACTGGTACGCCTGGCCGCACTCCATTCCGCAGCGCAGGCGGAGAGTCGAGCAGGAAGCGCCGGCGTGTAGAGGAAACATCCTTTGGAGCAGCCCAGTCTGGCTTGAGCCTAATCAAGCAGGCTGCTTCCAGTGCAGGGTTCGTAACATCGACATCTGCGAAGGATGTTGTGGAAGTGTCGGAGATCAACCCAGAGGCGAAGTACATAAAGATATTCAATTCATCAGTGGACAAGGTCAGTTGGTTATAGAATGAGTTTGCACAGTTTAATAAAGTATTAATACCGCTGCTATTTGTGACTGTTAGAAGAATATTACAAGTTGCCGTTTCAGTTATAAATTTACTCTAGTTTCGACCATGTGTCTTTCACTACTGTGCAAGGGTGAATTAATTATGATTGCTTAATATCAAATTCCAGAGTTTCTGCTCGTTTTTCTCTGTTTTTGATGATGAGGATCTTTGTTTATTAGTAATGCAAGGTTGGCACACTGCAACCTAGTCACTAGATATTTAATTACTTGATGATGAGGGCCGTTCTAGTGAATATGTTTAAACAGTACTCGTGGGATAATGTTTTTATCATCTTTAACTCTAACAGGTAGGAGAAAGTTGTGTGTCCTAGGACGAAAGTTGTATTATTGATAATTTTATTACAGCGACATTGAGTTTTATAATTTGCTTGTTACGTAAGATGAAATATGTCATGTTCTGTGGTTTGTGTCTAAAATTTTCTAGGAAGTGGCGCTTGGAGGTTGGCAGGTGCGACATGTGTGTGGTGACAGTGAGACATCCTACAAATTCCATCGAACCCTTCATCTGAAGCCCCAGCAGTATGTCACAGTAAGTAGACCCTGTCCAACATCATGCTTTGATTGTCTGCGGACACCTAGAAAAAACAGGCATAAATTGTATTAATTGTGATGTAATGTATAATCTATTCCTCCCTTAATCTGACGTTCGAATGCTTTTTTCCATCATATTTCTTGCTGTGGCCTGATTGCTGACAACTAAATGAATCTTTCATAAATTTAATTTGGCTGCAGATGTTCACTAGAGATAATTAACTATCTATTGGATATAAAGAAGGCATCTTCAATTAATTTTGTTACTTTCTGTTGGACGATTGATTGCAATCGGCTATTGTGACGTTTCCTTTTGTGATTGTAAATGTGGTTGCTATGACACATGATGTAGCTAATAATTTGAATTAAATAATTCATTTTATTGCTTGTGTCAATTTTCGGATGTGCACCTTCTCGGTGTTTTCTGTTCTGCTGATAATGTTGTGTTTATGATCTAAGAAATACTTAAGGTGTGGACTATTATCACTTGCTCAACAAACCTGACAAAATATTTGTTGGGTCTTAAATTGTGAACTGCATATTAGTTGTCGATAAAGCAGTCTTGAAAATTTCCTTTTATCGTGTGAGCAAGGGGTGTTGTCAAATATTCCATTGCTGCAAACAAATAAAATTAATCGTGAATTGTCCACATACATTATTCTTGTTTGCTTTGAACACTTTATCGACAAGCTGCATGGTTTTTGCAGCCACTTTTAGTAAATGCCTGTCGTTGAAAGTTTTATGGTTGCATGTCTGGTTCAACTGGAGTAGTGAATCTGTAATATTTTGTGTGGCCGACCGGTTAGAGCGGTCGGCCCGTAATGCTCATTGTGTGCCAAGTGAGCGGGTTTGATCGTCGTCCGAGGCGTCACTGTGTAGGGACCATGAGCAAGTCCTTCACGCACAATTGCTCTGCAGTACAACTGCAATTGTGTCGTCGAGGCATGTGCATTTCTGAGGAAAAAATGTTGAAAGAAGGGCGATATCAAATTTCAGAAATAAATGAATAAATAGATTTTATGACGTCGACTGAGGTGCTGTATGCTGCTCTAAAAGGTCTTTAGAAGTTAAAGGATGTGTTGTCTTCTTCCTTTTAGGTGTGGAGCTCAGACACCAACCAACAGCACTCTCCACCAGATAACCTCGTCATGAAGGGCCAGGCTTGGTACACTGGAGATGAGATGAAGACGACACTCCTTGACCAGAAGGGCGAGGTAATCGATCCTGAACTGCACTTTTTGCTCGGCAGATCTGAGCCATGTGAATGTAACATCAGAGCCTGCCATGTTAGGGTGGCCATAGTAATAGATAATATACTGACGTACAGAGTTGAGGAACTGAGTTCGATTCCCGTATTCCGCATAGGGTTGACTTGTCCTGTTGTTGGCTTGCACATCTTGTCATCTTGTGCTTTCAGTTTGGTGAACTCTAGCGACCGTCATGATAAACCTTCTCCATTGCTTTCTCTCTTAGGTCGTGTGCCTTAATTCCTCCAGTTTAATTCCGGTTCTTTCTTGTATCCCGTCCATCCATTTATTTCTTGGGCGCTCTTGTTTTCTCTTTCCTTCTCCGCATGCCAACATCATTTCCTTTTCCATTCCATTTGATCGCATAACATGTCCAAAAATGTTGGCTGGCAGCATTAGCTAAATTAGATGTATAATGCTATGGAAACCTTGCATGGCTGAAGACAGTTAAATTTGACTCTGTAATAATTTTTTATCATTCATTGATACTGTGTTTGTAATTATACTGATGCTTGCGAGTTTGAAATTTGAGGACAATTATTATTATATTATTTGATCATTTCTAAGTGCAGTCAGTAGCAGTCTTCCTTCTCAAGTTTCCAACTCTCGGTCTCAGTTTTTTTATATTTACAGCATTTACCTTTTCAACCACTTCAAAATAATTATGCTTAGTTTAATTTTTAATAAAGCTTTTAGGAATTTGTTCAGAGTTTGTGAAAATGGTATTGCTTATATAAATAGGAAATGGCAACAATGGAGATGAAGCGTGACACGGTTCGTACAAGCACCACGTATGTTCGCTCGGGTGCTGATGAAGGCGAGGAGGAGGAAGTGAGTTGTTCGTTTTACGTTGTTTTTTGTTATAAATACATTTTCAAACTATTCTGTTGTTTATATTTTCTGATTATATTCAAATTTTTTTATTTAAGTAGGATTTTCAAGCTATTAGTTTTTTTCTTTTGCCACTCTCTAAATATAAGATATTTCAATTTGCTGCATTAAATGACAATTGTTGAACTTACTGTTTTGGGTATGGATGTTACTAAAAGACATTTTAGGATGTTAGAGATTATTTACCTGCCATCTAGTTTACATGTCGCTTCAATAATTTTTCCCCAAACAATTGATTTATTAGCTCCATGCTGTAGTTACTGTTTACGGATAAGATTCACGATCTATTTTTGATGTAATGACTGCATTTTGTTCATTGAATAAACTTGTTTGTACCATTTCAGGATGACCAGCAGCCAGCTTCTGGTTCGAAAGGTGGGGCCTCCAGATGGAAAACTTGGTCACTGTTCAGCGTCCTCCTCAAGTAGACACATTAGCGGTCTAGGTACGAGCTCACACGACTGTTTTTTCCTCACTACGATATTTGGTTTATGTGTAATTATTTTATGTTTTGCATCCATCTGTTGGTTGAAACTTAAAGTCACTGGACCCACAAAGTGAAATTCCGTTCCTTCTGGGTTCCGTTTGTTTTCGAATATTAGTTATTATATAATTAGCTGAACTTCTGTATTGGTACTATGACTGGTTTCACTTGTAATTGGTTAATGGAGAAATCGTGTTTACTGGAATCAATAAATTGAATCGAATGTAATATTTATTACATTCATATTAATATATAGAAATTTCTATAATATGCTTCTCCAATTTTATATTTCAGAAGACCTTTATTAGACTGTAGGGTGTGAGATAGTTTAGTGACTGGACTTCAAACAAAGTGCCAGAGGAGAAATCTGTGTAGTTTTTGTTGTAACTGCCAACTGTCGGTGAGAGGATGAGATGGTGTGGAAGAGGATTGACTGCCCAATCTCATATGCCAAGGCTGATAAAAACTAAGTTGCTAGCACTTCACGCCTTTGCTACCTCTCCGGATACTGTAATGGACTGTTCTGATTGGACTGTTTTATGTTTTTCCAGAGATCTTCTTGTGGAGAAGACCAAGAAATGACAGATACGTGCGCTTATTTTAACATAAACATCATTTTAGAAAATAAACAGATAATCTGACTGGTTATGGTATTAACATGTTGAACATTAGTTTTGTGTTACTATAGATTAGAACATTTACAGATGTCTTGTGTAACTGACAATTTGGTGGACGATTTCCAACAGCAAAATGGAAATGACACTCAAATCATATCTACTTCGTAATTAGACAGTGACAATGGCCACTTAATAGTGGATTGTTACCTATAATCTTGTGCATTTCAACCGGATTAACCACAATAAAATTCTCATAAAACCATTTTGGAAAGCCAGTGTATTTGGTTTTATTCTAAATCCTAAAATTTTGTGTGTGAATGCCTGCCAAAACTTCAATTACTGATGTTGCAGCAGTCTAAATCGTGCTAGATATGGTTCCTCGTTCTTTATCTGTCAGTGAGCATTTAATGGCTGGTAATTTTCGCAAATTGAGCAAGCACCAATGTTCAACGCTGTAAAATGGAGGCTCAACAATTAATGCCACATGCTTAGAGGTTTTGTTGATATGTATGTACAACCAATTTGTTTTTAAGACTGTAAGGTTGAAATCTCGTGTTGAGCAACTTGCACAGATGATGTACCAGTGTTTTTTTCATGATGTTTTTGGCCAATATTAGATGCTAGCTGGAGTTACAGTGAGGAAGGGTGTGATAATGCACTGATGTCATGCTAATTTGCAATACATAATTAGGATATGAAGACACGTAATGACATGGATCATGATTTCATGGTTACAATAGCTGAAACGAGCTCCTTTTTAATAGAACTCTCGAGTAGTTTGATATGAGATGATGTTGGTTCTGATATTTTATCTATTTTCCATCTTGCACTGTTGTCGTCAGTCTGAGCGATTGTCTTCCAATACTCTTAATATTTTCACCCTTTACCAGCAGTACATTTATGAAAAAAAATATTTCTGTTCATTCATTTGATCAAAATGCAAATTTATTTTTTTAGTTTTTAATGTTGCAGAAAGTAATCTAATTAATTGAACTTATTGTTTGATTCTATACACTGTCAAGGTGTGTAAACCAGTTTGGCAACGGTAATGCATATATTCAATGCTTATTATTATGAAGATTAACGGGTGTCAAGCTGGTTGTCTTTGGCGAAAGTGTAAAAATGACAATTTTTCCATGAACAGAACACGGATTAGTTTTTTTTACATTTCTCTTGGTATGTTTCGTTTCTTGCTTTGCTGTAAATGTGATGCTTTTGTGACTCAGCAAATTAGAGTAGAACCAGTTTTGGAGATTTTATTTGTCGCTGTTTAAAGATTGATATATTAAAAATTTTATGTGATTCCTTTGGTGCTTGCTAAGATACTGGTTCACTGAGAGAGATATATTAATGCTTTAATGACAAGAGTCTGATAATGGCAACTGGGAAACCAGCGTAGCTCAGCATTAATGTGTTGATGACAGGCATCTTGATTGGTATGATCTTTGGATTAAGTGTATGTAAGACTTTAGTTGAATAATATTTTTATTGCGTGGCTGGTATTATGATAATCGATGTCCGGGCAACTGTAAAAACTTTGTGAAGTCAAATTACATATTTCCATTTTAAAAATCTTGTGAAGATTGTGAAAACTTAGTGAAGTCAAATTTTAATTTACATGTTTCCATAAGAAAATCTCGTGGAGACGCCCAACCCATAATCATTTCTTGTTTACAACAAAATTGTTGACCTTAATTAAACTCCAGTTTGCATTCCACTGTTTGTATTTTCCAATTTCCAAGGACTGAGCTAATTTCGTGTAAAATTTTGTGTTTGGAAGATTGCGAGTTAAAATTAAAAAAATTTTCTTTCAATGTGTCCACAAGTGCAACATTTACAGCAAAGGTGGAATGTGTAGAGTAGCCACCACATACTTCAGCTCTTGATTGGCTGATGACCGATATTTTCTTAGAATGATAGCAGCACGATCGGGGATGATGAAGTAAACAGCTTCTGTATTGCCTTCTTCTGTTTTGTTGTTAATGCTCAGAATGAATGTGAGAACTTTTATCAAATAATAGTGACAATTATGTGCTCATGGAAGATAGCAAACTTACTGGAATTGATGGTTGGAATATTGATTTAGCATATGTGTCCATTGCAATGTGTTTTGAATTTATCGATATATTATGTAAGTGATTTCTAATTGAAAATAATTAAAGACCTTCATTTGTAAACCTTCACTTGCTGTGCTTTTAAGTTTGTTCAGGGATTGTGCCTAAGAGCAGTGGAATGTTATTTAAATACAGAACACTGGTGACAGTTTGCTTTGAAAATGATTGACAGCTAGCAATAAGCGCCAACATTGGATTCTGAACTATAAAACGGCGACTTTATGTAGCTGTCCTAGATTTTGTTAGAATCTGGCCGTTTGATTACCATGGTTCAATTTGTGGGTAGACACTTTTTACCGTTGTGGTAGAACAGATCGTGAAGTTTTTAGACATTGGTGGGAAAGGCAACTTTTTGTAATAATCTTTGAAGTTTATGGATTTTATTCATAGTTATTCACAGATTGTTAATTGGGAAATAGAACGATTTGGGAGATTTATCAAAATTTATATTCGTACGGGAGTTGAATTGGATCAGAAAACCTTTGTAATACAGTATTTCATTTAAGTAACGTCGATAATGTGGCCGATTGGTTGGAGCTGTCGGCTCGTGGCGCTGGGTGAGCGGGTTTGGCCCTTGTATGAGGCGTCATTGTGCGAGTCCTTCGCTCGCAGTTGCTCTGCAGTTGCGCCGTCGGGCGTGTATACTTCTGAGCAAAAGATGTTGGAAGAAGGCAATATCAAATTTCAGAATAAATAAGGGTAATGCTAGATAGTATCAATGCCCACGGCTAATCACAAGGGACTACTCTTCTAATAAGTGGAATTCATTTGGCTTTATGTGAATTATTTACTTGTCTGCTTAGTGATTTTAATGACCACATTTTGGTGACTGAAATTACAGGGATATTTCTGAAGTTTGTTCTTTTTGTGTTCATAATGTTCCTGTGTGTAAAATCAAATTTAAATAATAATTATCCGTGTGCTTCTTTTTTTGATGTTCATTTTTGTTCCATAATTGTTCACATTTGTAATAAAAATTGAAATGGTTTTACCAGCTATTTGTAATATCTGGAGACCTGACAACCTCAACTATTTGCTATTAATACAAATGTCAGCTACAAGACGAAGTTTCTCAATAGATTCTTTTTTACATTGGACATTCTGAAATGACTATAATTATATTATGTAGAATGCTTTTGAAGCATTAAAACTTTCTATTCTATTTATGGATTTATAAAGCGCCTCTCACGGTACAACCACAGTATAGGGGCGCTCCAATACATACACTAATAGATGCTTCTAAAACATCCCAGATATTCGAAAGCCTTGCAATTTATCATTGTCCACGTTATATGTTGGGAAATAGTATTACCTTTACAACATCTTGAAGTTTATGGAACTATAGCTCTTCAACAAATTGAAAAGCAGAAAGGTTAAATGTAGACTCCTGAAAGAGGAGTTGACTTTTATGTTTGTAGTCTGATGATGTTAACGCATTGGTGCTCTTAAAGAACGCTCATCCTGCCAAACCCTGCTCGTTTTACGAAATCTTATTTAATCTGAATCATCAAACAGTTCAACCAGACAAAACACTTGGAAATAAAATTCGATGGATTATACAACCATTCAAACAGACTGCCTTCTCTATTACATCGACATAATGTTGCGCAATTATATACTTATGAGTCGGCCACTCTTATAGTTGTACAGGCTATTGACTACATCTAAATGTCTATCTTGTTTCGAAAATCAGGATCCGAATGAAGTTGGAAGGTACAGTTGCGTGCTAATGAATGCATCCGATGCGATTGGCCATCTTCGTGTCGTCTTCTTTACTTCTTCCCACCTCGCATCATCTCGATTAGTGCTGCGCAAAGGAAAACCTCAACAGTTACAATAAGTTTCAGTTGAACCACCATATGAAGCAATAGTGCACCAACCGGGAGGCGCAGTCCAACCAGAGACGTCACTGCCATAACTGGAAATAATTGAACGAACTGTACGAGGTAATCCGGGTACTTACATCGGTGGATGATGGGAATGATGGAGGACGGATTTCGCTCTAGATTGCCATATCGACCCCCATCGGTTCGATCCACCGTAGGCCCCTATCGCAATACACGATAACCTCAGAGCTCAGCTGCTCAATCGGAATTGGTTAATCAGCTGGCAGATAAACCGTCCGTTCGTGTGTGTGCGTGTGTATGTACGTATATATTTGTGTGAGTGTGTGTGTGTGTGTGTGTGTGTGTGTGTGTGTGTGTGTGTGTGTGTGTGTGTGTGTTTGGAGGTGCATGTTTGTTGTGCAACGGTTTGATAGATGAACGGATATTCACTTATCCATTGGATCAGTCAGAAAATTAGAAAGACAATTAAGTCCGTTGAATCCACTGGAAAAATATAGAGAGGGGGCAAGAGAGGACACATAATACATACACTTATTTATTTTAATTGAAGGATTTATATAGCGTCCCTTCAAGACATTTACTCAGAAGCGCTCCCGGCAACCCCGGCTAAACAGGACAGTCATACATACATAAATAGGTACGTACGTACGTACCTACTTCACAGATAGTCAGCCAGAGCAAGAAGTAGAAAGAGGGAGAGATAGGCCCACAGATGGATAACGGAGAGATATCAAGAGAGGAAACTAAGGAGAGAGCGACAGAGAGGCGTCACAGTGAGACAGACAGACAGAGAAACAGAGGGACAAACCTAGACATAGGGGACATCTTGCTCTTCTGTCCAATCAGACTGAATTGCAGTCACGCAACAAGTCATGCATCAAGTCATGCAACAAGTCATGCAACAAACACATACATACACATACATACATACACAAGCATATATCTATAATATATATGCACGAATACATACACACATACATTGATGCCTACACTCGTGCATACAGCCGGACGGAGAAACAAGAAGGCAGATGATCAAGGAGAACAGGTAAGAGAGAGATAATAGGCCTATGTTGTATAGAAAGAATAGGATAAAATGGCGTCGCTAGGATCAGAGGTCAGAGGAGGCAGTTTGGATATGGTGTGGGAGATGGGCTACTGCATCTCCTCGCTAACCCCCAAGATTTATTGTAAGTAACAATGTTCCAATAATCATTTTTTAACGATGCCATCATAACATGCAAACGTGGTCCTATTCAAAGCTTGAAATCATCGCACATCACACATAGATCATACACACTCCTGCAACAATCCAGAACGCTTCTGCTCGCGGAATCACCAACACTCCCAACAATACCATTTAACCTATGTTCTCAAACCACTTCATTTTCTAACAGAGTCCCTCAGCGTACCCAGTACGAAAGCGCATCACGTACAAGGCACTTCAGACCTCTCTACCCTCTTACATTCGTCAGCTACTCACCATCCAACCGCCAGGGTATATCCGCTCAGCGTCATATCTTTGTCGATTTCAGTCTCCAGTCTCACCATAAAATTCTGCGATCGCTCCTTAGTACACGCTGTACCAGCTCTTCGAAGCGATCGTTCGGACTTTCAAAAGACATCCGTCAGTTTGCTCATCCACATATTTCGCCTCCAAATTGTGCCTCGCCTCTTCACTCTCTTCTGCTACTTACCACTCACGGCTGAAACCCGAAATCTTTTGTCTCCTCGGTTTGACCTCCTTGGATTTGGACCTGGCACCGGAACAAAACTAGACGCTTGGCTATTGCTGACTTCATTTGATATAGCGCCGGTGTATAAGCTGGTCTCACCGAAGCGGCTTTTATGGGCGATGACAAACTTTCGGAGTTGTTCTTTATATTAGGCCTACATACAGTAGGCTAATGCAAATTTGTGCGGAATGATGGCAACAAGCTGTCAGCAATCTGCAGCAAGGTTGTTTATGCCAGACGTCTCAGATAATTTTTCACTTAAAGGAAAAATATTTCAATTAAAAATTAAGTTAAAAAACTCAGGGGAGGCACGCGCCTCTGCGCCTCATTGGTAGCGATGCCACTGATAGGATCAGAAGTAATACAATACAATTGTTATTTGGTATTGCACTTCTTACAATCAGTTCAGAAGTGCACACAGCGGAAATGCGGTTATGTTATATACAACAATGGGGGATCTGTGAAATAGATGGCGCCAGTATCAAATGTGAGTAAGCTACCCGAGGTAAAATTGTGTGTGATGTATGTTTCTTCACGCAAAAGTAGTCTAAAAGTCAAATTATAAAATAACTACATATTGCTGAGTGCCAAAATTCAAAGGAAAAGAAGGAGCAACCTATTAGATCTGAGGGTTTAACCTGCAGGCGATATTAATAATTTTCTTGTTCGCGCAGCGGTAAATGGAAAGTCCGCTGTGATTGGACGTAAAAAATGAGACATAGGTTGCCCTCTCCTCTCTCCATTTCTAGTGTTCAAATTTATGTATTTATCCATGATGGAATTACATTTTAATTCTTACGCCAGTCATTGATTGGAACAACATAAATAAACAACGCATGGCCAATATAATATTTTTTCTTAGACCTATTTGCCTACTGGCGCCACGTGATTCTACTCAAGGAACTGCCCACAGAGTCCCCCATTGTGCGTGAAGGACTTGCTCAAGGTCACTTCAAAGTAACTCTTCGGACGAGGGTCGAACCCGCACTCTCCTCGATACAGGCCGACCGCTGTTGGGGCCACCTTGCCCCATACAAAAGATGCATGATTCAAGAGCTAGACAAAGTGAAGGAAGAGGAACTGGAAGGCACTTCGTGGCGGAACGGAAGAAAGTCAGACAATCACCGCCTTCCTATTGCATGTCGCCCGATTGGGACGACATGCACTTCTGGGCCCAGACGTCAACACCTGAGGGCGGTCCGAGTGAATTACTATTGGACACTCGACGGACACTGAGCTGAGCGTGACTGCTTCACACTCAATGACCCCGCAAACACAATCACTCTGATCATCGAGGTTAATTTCTTTTATGGAGGTCAACATCCCCTTCCTCTTTCTCTCACACGCCCTCTTGCTCCTCTTCTCTTCCTATCCGTCTTCCTCAGCTTCATATAGTTCTCTTCCTACAGCCTATCTTTCCTCTCCTCCTGTTCCTTTTCGCCATCTTTGACTGCCCTCGGTCAGCCGGTCCACCTCCTGCTATTGCTGTTTGTGCGTCTGTCTTCTTGTCTTCCTGTCTCTATGTCGTTGTGTTTGGCCTAAGCATCTTGTGTCGTCGCATAGTCACTCATCAGCTGAGCGCTCACTCCTGTCATTTGGCTCTTGGTGCTTCTCGTGACGGTCGTCGTTGTCACCTTCAATAGCTAATCATCCGTCACTCTTAGGCCTACTAATCAGTGCGAGTGTATAATCGAATATTGACTATAATTACCACTGCCTACATCAATCATCATCACCATCATCATCGCCATAATATTTCTTCTCTCTCGTCCACTTGCTTCCATTGTCATCATCCTGATCATCATCGTCATGACCACTGTTATCACTATCGTAACCATCGTCGTCAATACCACCACCACCACCACCATCATCATCATCATCATCATCATCATCGTCATCGTCATCGTCAACAACAACAACAAGAGTATCATCGTGATCATCATCATCATCATCAACAACAACAACAGTAGCAACAGTGTCATGTCATCATCGTCGAAGATGGCAACTGTAGTTATTGAGAAAAGCGGACATTAAGTCACCGAGAACTGAATTTAAAACTAAGCCTACGGAAGAACGTCGGACAAAGCCAATATTAGGCCAATATTAGGCGTCGACAAATGGAGGATCATCTGTTGTCCCATAGTGCTTCTATGCATTCGTCTCAATTACGAACAGATTCTCTTGCATACGGCACAAACAACGTTCAGACGGGTTCGCTATACACCGTCCAACACGCGACGAACTATTTGCTAAATCAATTAAGCGATGAACACGGCTTCTTTTACATACAGGCCGAGCGAGAAACGTGGCCCTATCAGATCAATACGCTGGGCTAACAAATGATATTACGTTGGGGCAAATGTGAAAATTTATATGATGCATTTCCTAGAAATCTTCGAGCGCATCCCTCACTATCGGGTTCCTAGCGAGCTATTTCGTCAGTATGCAAAATAACAGAATTCTCTCTAAAACTGAGTCCCGGCTTGCGGAACAGGTCGCTGTTGTTTTTTTGGCAACGTGAACGATGAATGATGACGCCCGAATTGCAGACAACAATTAGCATTGTATCGTATTGTATCGTATCTTATAATATATATAGCGCTTCTTACAGTACAAATTAGTCAGAAGCGCTCTCAGCGTGACAGCTCCGAGGAAATAAGATATTCTTCAGGCAATGAAGGGATGAGGGTGGGAGCCCAATGAAAAGCTTGCTACGGATTATGGGGGTAGATCATTCTACATAGAAAGGCCCACGATGGCAAAGGCACGGTGGTAGGTCATAGCAGTCCTTGCCCGTGGAACAAGAAGATCAAGTCGATCCGCAGACCGGAGAGGGCGGGAGGAGACATCAGACAGAGGTATTCGCATTATTTCGCGGATATATTTCAATGGCTAGACCATGTTGAGTTCTTAATACTAAGACCTTGTATTGGATACGGGAGGAAATTAGAAGCAATGCATGGTGCAGTGAACGCGTGAGTCGTGACGCTATGCCACGAGATGTCAATGTCGGCAGCATACGATTAGACATCCTCTGGTAATCTCTCCTCTGACTGATGCACGGGATATCCATTGTTTATTACCATCGACTGAAATTGATCCGATTTGCTGGATCGTTTGAATAATTGCATTTCTGCTCCGATTTGATTAAACCTGATTGGTTCCGGTGACAGCGCTAACTAAACGCTGCTGACTGTTCATTATTAAGATAGACGTTTCGAGGAGTAATGTCGTGATCTGCCTTGCACAAATGGCACGTGTTGCATGCATTGAAGCATCTTTGTCAACGTGTATTATCCTGCTTGCGCGTAGCTGTACGTCCCATTGTGTGCGTTAGTGTTCGTTATTGTTTGCGTGAGAGTGTGCTTGCGTTTTGTTTGCATGGTGTTTGACCGTGGTCATTAGCCAAACAGACATTTTGGCTTATTTGAACTGGCACGAAGCTGACCAACACATTAGCGTTGGTCAGGCGACAGTACAAAAACGTAACTGATCCATTAAGCCCTGTTCTTCTTGGATGCCAGGTAAAAACGCGGCCTTTCATATTTCGTTCGGATATCCGCTGCATTAAGAAATCTGAGTGAAACGAAGTATGCAAAGGCACACGAAGGAACACCACCTGTGTAGCCCCGCGCTGCCAGTACCCTGACAGTGCCAGTCCTAAGAAGGGGAGGACTACCCTGTCATCCGTGTTATGACACCGTGTCATTAAACAGCAGCTAAGGAATCCGGTGTCACTTACGCTGGACTGGGCAACTGACCAGTGGAAGTGAAAAGTGTTCGCGCTTCAAACTCCAAGCCTCTTGTTTTGTATAGAAGACCTGTCGTTAGCCTAATGAACATATTCAGGTAAAAACTAAACATGTATTTGCCCAGAAACGTAAGGTTCATAGTTGCAAAATGATAGACAAGATATTCAGATGTCACACATGGTCTTAGCGGAACGATGCGAAAGCTTAAGACAATACACATAATCTTCGTTTTTTGTGTTTCTGAATCGCAATTGCGACAGTGTTAACGCATTAGCCATTAACCCTTTGATGACGAGCGTGTACAGTAATGCATGGGAAAACTATGCAGCTCGTAATTAGTCTTTATAATAATCATTTGTGTGGTCGATTATCCCACCAGAAGCATCTGGTTAGTGTAGGCTACATGTGAATACAGAAGAGTCGGATACAAGCCAAGGACCTACGAATCGCAAATTTTCAATCGAATCGTATCTCGAATTGAATTAGGGAAAAGGTTCGAATTCGAAATGAATCTCAATCAAATTGGGGTAAATGTTCTAATTGGGATCGAATTGGGACAAAGGTTTGGATTCGAATCATCGAATCTTAGTAGAATCAGCGCTTAGGCCAACCAATTTTACATTCATGTATAGAGTGTTGGCCTATAGAACTGTATACTCGACTCCTAATAGTTCATGCGTACCACAATGACACAGTTTTCAATAGAAACTAGAAATCAAGTTAATTAACAGAACTCAAAATGACATGAATATGTTTAGAATTAAAAACAATTATGCTGTTATTTTCTGGTTCTATGTTCATTAAATTTAGTCGTTTACTTTAGTGTCTATTTTTTAGCAGAAGTTTGAAGCACTCACTCAAGAAGCCTCCTGGGTCTATACAAATATCAGAATACCAAACCATTGCCATGTTATGCCTAAATAAAAATGTCCGTATTTGTTTTAGAAGAATCACAGTGAAAGTCTGCGAGTATTTGTCCACCTACTGAATTAACTCTCTCATACGAACAGTTTTGTGACTTGAATTAAAAGTATATCACGCGCTTCTCTCCACAGCAGTAGGGCAGTTCTTTCTGCTCTTCTTTCCAAATTTAATCCAATTGCCTTTCTAACGAAAGCCCGCTAGATGCCAACTCGTTGATCGCTTGAATGAACCGCTGTTTGTCGTCGTCGTGTGTCGCATTGCGAGCAGCAATTAGACAACCAATCCACGCACGGTGAGCATTTGGATCCATTAGTTTACTAATTGAAACAAAGCGATTGTTCCCCACCCCCGAACACACGCCTTGTGACTGGAGGGGGTGTGATGACGTGGAAACGACAATGCTTCTGTTTCTGATGATTATTGTGACGACAATGATGATGATGATGATGACGACGATGAGGAGGAGGAGGAAGAACAGAAGGAGGAGGAGAACGATGACGATGGTCAGTGTATCAAGGGAAAATTATGAAGCTGCAATGGTTGTTTAACTTCGTTGGCTGTGAGATCTATCTAGAACGTACTTCATCTGGGATTAATATCAGGGCGATACAAGAACACATCATATACCCCATCTCTTTCATTGGGGCTTGACTGACAGCGCCTTCTTGTCTATATGATAAGGGGCGCTACATAAATGTTCAGACTGAACGGAAGAATAAGTGAAGAAAACGAGTGAACGATGCGAACGAGTGAATGTAATGGAAAACTTATATAGCGCCGCTCGATATTAGAGGTAAACTGACCGTTTTCCGATGCTCCTCGATCGTTGGGTGCCATTGCGTCGGGGTAACAGGAGCATTGGTCGCAGTAGCAGCTGAAGTGGCTGTTACGACACATGAAGCACCCTCCACACCTCGGATTCTCCTGGCAGCAGCATTCGTAGAGCGCCGATAGACCGGGCCATCCCACGACGACGGGGGACCAGCTCAACAGCAGCACCAGACCCAGGACAGACAACGCCAAAACAGCACAGCGATTCATCTCCTGTGGAAAAAGGGATCGACAGCTGATACCTGAGCAGACGCAATAGAGAAGAGCGGACCAGAAGGAGATAGTTAATTGGAAGTTAAGGAACGACTGCAGGTCTGACAGACAAACAAACACAGATGCAGACTGACGTACACGCAGACAGACACACAGACAGACACACAGACAGACACACAGACAGACACACAGACAGACACACAGACAGACACACAGACAGACACACAGACAGACACACAGACAGACACACAGACAGACACACATACACTAAATGAACGAAAGAAGAGATAGAGGGACAACCGAAGACACCGAGATCTAGACAGAGAACAGACAAACAATACGTCCTATATAAACAAGAACGCATCAAATAGATCCAATGGACGAACTGCGATTAACTAGAAAACTGAGGAAGTTCTTCAATTTAGTACTGGCGTCGGTTTCACTTCTCCACTCTTTGAGTAGCAGCTGAGGGACGTATACGGCGGCCTTGACTCTAGCTAAAATTGGTCTAATTAGCAAAGACATCAATGATTGCACAATGTAATTATGTCCTGTATGAACTGTGTTACATGATACGCCGACGCTTTTCATCTAAATTGCCCCCAACCGCTTTGTATCGATAACTTTGAGGAATATGCCGTCTGCGCTTGAGCTCTGTCTGAATAATTACGGGGAGCGTAGCGTTGTTAATATCAGTTCTCTGTCCAATCAATTTGTTTTCGCAAAATCTTTTCATCTCTGCCTATTAAGTCATATCTTACTTCTGCAAACCGAAAGTTTTTTTTACTGGACTGCGTTGTACAAGACTTATTTCAGTGAATGGTTGTTTTTAAATTTACGGTCACTTTTTTTGACGCACCTTTGTCGCTGGGCTGTAACTAATATTGTGCTAATAAAATTATATATATATATAATTATATATATATATTATAGCCTAGGATACTATACTTATTAATTCCTAAATTACAAGCTATATTGGATTTCTGTACTCTCAGATAGGATGCCTGGATGCAAGAGCAGGATATCTGCGTTAGATCATTTGAAATAAATTGCGGCTTAGCTCTTAGTTTAATTTTGAAGTAGGTCTATTATAATTGAAACCTAGTTTAAGCAACGAGCGGATGGATTCTAGGAATAAACGCATCTCCCAATTACAGAGCTATCTGGCTGGCAATATGCAGCATCGCTTAAGAAAAGAAGAAGCAGTTGGTCTCTAGATTAGGTAAGGTGGGTGGAAGCGGTTTTCGTTTCATTTATCGGATTTTAATTTGTTAATATATTTATGCGTTAGTTTCATTATTTATTCATAGCCCTCGGTTTCTTGGGTAGTGTGATTTAGGCCCGACTGCTTCTTGGACCGTGTCGTGTAGCCTACTATTTAAGATTTTCGTGTGCCAGTCTGTCCAAATTAATACTTGTCCGTCTTTCCACGTAGGTCTATGCGTATATTATGATACGTATGTCTTAATATGTTTATTATAATTATTAAGACGCTCAATATAGGATGAATACATTGAGAATCGCCCGTCTCTATAGATATTCAGGGGAGGGGAGTAAACCAGCGATATTTTGACTTATTACTGTTTTCATTTCTTCATTGATTGATTGATTGATTGATTCATTCATTCGTTAATTAGCTAATTAAATGATTCATCGATGTAATTCATGGGACAATATATTGTGTATGATATTATGCCCTTCTTCCATTATTCACGTTCGAGCATCGATTACGCTTTCTGGTATAAGCTGATGGCTCTAGCCAGTGGAACACTGTACAACACGTGATCGCCTTCCTATTATGACCCTACACGCGGCGTTTATAGATACAAAAGAGGAACAACTATGAAACTGCGGAAGCGATTAACGCTCGGCCGAAAGGCTCCGTAAGTAACGCGGTCTAGAATTCCCTCAACGAAGCGTAAAGCAGTAAATCCACTTCTTTTTCTATGCATCAGACCGGAAACGTGAAACCGAGCACAGCTATGCGAACATTTCCCTAAGCATATTATTATAATTATTATTATTATTATTATTTTTATTATTATTATTATTATTATTATTATTATTATTATTATTATTATTATTATTATTATTATTATTACCTGCTGGACGCGTCATGAGCATTATGACCTATGTCTACAACATTGAAATATTTGGTGCTTCAGTTGGAGACTTGATAATGAGGAACGGGCGCATGGTTAAATTCGACTACTATAATAACTTGTCATCGTTTGTTCATACTATATTTTTATTCATACTGCGGTTTGTCAGTTTGCAATTAAACGAAGAAATATATACGGGTACATGTATATAATACGCGTTAGGCCTACAGTAGGCCTAAAAGTTCAAATACACACATACAAATACATACATACATGATACGCATATACAATTACACATGTATACATCCATGCATATCCATACATACATACATTACCACATACATTCATACGCCCATACGTGCAATCGTTGCGCATGGACCTCAAATTTACCCCATACGAGCCTGCTACCGTCGCAAAGGGAAAATGAACGAGTTGCTAGAACTTGGTGATTTTCGAAAAATTCCTCAAAGCGATAAATATTTTAACGGCAATGAAAAGTTATCAGGTTGTTTTGGAAAACACGGCGTTCTGTTAGTGAAGACCATGTGGGCGACCGAATTTCATCGACTTCGCCTGACTACATCTATAGTGCCGACATAGAAATGACCTAAACGTATGTGGGAAAATGGAAAATAATGAAAACAGGGCTTGCATCTGTGTGAAATAAAATATACATGTAAATCTAATATGTGAGATTGCAATGAGGTTTTCGCTCCGAATTGACCATCGACTGACGTCATCACCATTACGATTGCGGCATATTTATACGTATGCATATATATATATATGTATATATATATATGTATGTATATATATATATGTATGTATATATTTAGAGAGAGATGAGCTCCATATATATCTCTGCGATAAGATTTCATGTGCTTAGATTGGATTAGACCAATTGCAGACGATGAAGGGCAGCATTTAGGTGAAAGTAGATTTTCCAAAATGGACAATGTGATGCTTAGCTTGTTTATTTGAGTTGGCCAGATGTCATTTAACAATATAAATATAGATAGATGCATTAGGCGGATCCTACCTTCCAAGAAGGGAGTGTGTTCGCGCCCCCTCTGTCTACGGGCCTGAGATTAGATCGGATCTTACCAGCACTGTTATAAAATAATAGGCTATGCGTAGTAAACCTTCCATGAAAAACCTGACTAGGTTGTACGGCGCCCTTGTAGTGGTTAGGGCCGCGTTTACGGCGCATTATAAATGATTATTATTGTTGTTGTTATTATTATTATTATTATTATTATTATTACACGAGAGTTTATATTGTTTGGTTAAACTACAGCTGCACAAAAAATATTATTATTATTTATTATTAGTAGTTGTAGTAGTAGAATAGTAGTTGTAAAAGAAGTAGTTATAAATTTTAAAGTTTTATTATGTGTGGGTGATTACTCTCCTGGGAGCGATTAACTAAAGCCTGAAGGGGACAGTTAATCATCATTAATTTCAACCGTACAACAGACCATAACTCACGTTAATCGGAAATTGAGTCGAACGTCGCTGATGTAGACTACAGCTGCAAGAGACGCCGGAACAACAGTCAGCAGTTCGTAGACAAACGAGATAGGTTGAGACAGAAGTCGGACAACAGAAACCCGCGAACACAAGTCGTCTTCTGATGTGATCGTCGCTGCGTCGATCACTTTTGACGTCCAGCGCTCATGCGTCATTGCCTGCGGGTCTCCGAAATCCGATCGTTGAAGTATACATCGTGGGTGTCAAAATAAACTGAGCATGCAGTAAAGTTCTTCCTCACGATTGCAGACTGGTTCAAGAAGGTGGACAGATGATGATGATGTTATTGTTGATGATTTTTGGTGATTATGACGAGGATGATGATGGTGATGATGATAGCATTAATAATAGCAACAACAATGATAATGATAATAACAGCAATAACAATAACAATAACAAACCGATTAATGTTGTTTGGAATCATACGAAGCAGCAACCGCAGGGTCCTGTAGCCTACACGAATTCTTGCATGTCATTCTTCAATGATTAATCACGGAACAGTAAATTTATTTTCCACATCCACTTTAAAAGCTACATTAAAAGCCACATTATGAGCCACGTTATAAGCCACATTTTACGCCACATTAAAAGCCACATTAAGAGCCACACTAAAAGCCACACTAAAAGCCACATTCAAAGCCACACTAAAAGCCACATTCAAAGCCACATTCAAAGCCACATTAAAGGCCACACTCAACCAAACCGAAGCTACTGAGACACTGCTAGTCTCCGAGGATCCGCATACAGCAATTATTCATTCGACAATACGGGTATAATAATTATTTATGGGACGACTGAGTGGAACTAATTTATGGACACCTCGAATGAAATTCAGCATGACGCTACGATTCCTCGGAGAGGTTAACCCCATCATGTTGCTTCTATCCGACGCATGAGTAATGAGGTGATTAGAAGGACGAAGATCTGATGCTTTTGATGGATCAACCTTCTCACCTCAGTCTGAAGTTCGTCAAGTGGCGCCATCTATATCATCGTTATCTCCATGTCCCTCGATTGATTGCTTCGGAAATACGGCGCTATAACAAGACTACACTTCTTTCTATTTGTTAATCTGTGCACGTCTGATTGTTATCCATTTGTCTAGATAATCTTGACCGTGTCTATCCGTTCATAATTTCATGTACTTCTGCCTGCCAAAACAGGTGTATGAGTCTGACAGCGAAAGGCCCCGAGTGACATTGCGCATGTAAAAATTAAATTAAATGGCGAAGTAAACTTGTTTGACCAAATGTCATATTGCGTGATTGAGTGCAGCACTTATGACAGAGGTCAACCAGGCGCTATATGAATGTCCTGATGCACAATAAGTTTATATAATACGTCCACGCATACATGCAATCACTCATGTATACATGTATACATACACGCATACATGCATACGCACATACATACGCACATACATATATACATACATACATACGTACGTACGTACGCACGCACATACAAGCATGCATACATACATACATACATACATATATGCATACGTACATACATACATGCATTTATACATACATACACACACATACATACATACATACATACATACATACATATATACATACATACACACACACATGCATACATACATACAAACATACATACATACATACATACATATATTCATACATACACACACATACATATATACATGCATACATACATACATACATACATACATGCAGACATACACACATGCAGACATACATACATACATACATACATACATGCAGACATACACACATGCAGACATACACACATGCAGACATACACACATGCAGACATACATACATGCAGACATACATGCATGCAGACATACACACCTACATACATACATGCATGCACTCATGGATTCATGCATGCATAGTTACATACGTAAGCGACGGACTATGTGCATGAGACATTAGACGAGAGCAAAGCGAACAGGTGCGCTGTCTTAAGCGCGTGTTTGACGAATTCTCTGTTGTCTATGAATTTGCCATAGAACAACAAGAGTCTGCACTGTTTGCAAAGAAAAACCTCATTTACCACAATGTCAGGTCAATTAGCATCATCTAGTATATAACTCACAGGTGACCGACTTAAAAGAAGACAGGCTAGTAATAAAGTCCTAAAACTAATGTCTCATCAAAGTGGCTACGATGTGGCTTCCAGGATAAGAACCACTGTCATTGACTTTTCTGCGCCTCTGTTTCACCCGTAGGAGAAAATGAAGACACCCAATAAAATTCACATGGGGAAGTACAATTAGTCTCCAGTGTGAAATGGGAGGAACAACCTTGGGAGTAACGGAAGAAGAAAGAGACACATTGGAGTTATCTATCATTCACCAAAGTGCAAAGCCTTCAGGACAAGTGTGCCGAAACGTCGGCAAACAAGACGAACAGAATACTGAGAATATCAATAGGAATATCATCAGAAGGGAAAAGGAGGTTATACTCGAGCTGTGGACAACATTGGTCAGGCCATATATACAGCATTGTGTGCAAGCATGGAGCTCATAATTATTTGAAACAGGACAGATATGAGCTGGAGAAGGTACAGAGTGCGGCGACACAATAAAGACTGCAGGATTCAGTCTATAAAGGAGGGATCTTACATAATTCGGGCAGAGAATAGTAATTGCCGAGCCAGATGTAATTGGCAGTCTTCCGAATACTTATTAACTCCTGAAGAATTAAAATCTCATTGGGTAAAAATAACAATAACAGTCAGAAATCTAAGGTCGTCAAAGTAATTTATTGTTTTGGAGGACTATTATAATGCCGTGATTATCTACAATAGTAATAATCTGCTTCCAAGATATCGTTACTGCATAGTAATTTCTACAGTTTATTTAAACCGTCGAATATTTCTGTTTAATCAATTGCTGTATCAGTTTCCCACTCAATCTGTCTCTTCATTTAACTGCAGATGCTTATCGCACAGCTGTGGACATGCAAATGAATTATAAAAAAAGTCTTTTTTTAAAAAGGAGGAAATATATAACTCAAAGCAGAAGATACGAATTTAAACGGCGTTCAATAATCTTTAAAGTTGCAGTCAACACCAGAATTTCCAAAGTGGACCTAGTGCAAGAGTGAAGTGGTCAGTATCAATAGATTTTAAGATGCAAAGCGTTCGTTTAGATTTTTCAATTGGACATTTTTATTTGTGACTAGTTGGTACCTTTTTAATTTGTTTTGACACTTAGAAGTATGTGTAGGAAAATTAAAGAGACTCAACCAAAATAAAAATAGGCCTACAAATCATTCGTGATTTTTCCTGTTTGTAACTGAACGCATTAATCACACGTGATCGCCATTTTAATTATCGAACACTGTTCTAAAATCGACCCAAAAGGCAAACATCTATATTTTCAGGCATTTGCTAGAGTTTGCATTCTTCTCTCTTTGGCCATCATAACGAGTGGCAAGTGTTAACAATTCTTATGAGAAAGACACCAGGATTAACACAAGCCGCTCTCGACAGCCTCTGTTCGGTATCTTCGATGATTGGATCGTTTTGTTTGTTTGTCCCTACACTGTGGAAGGAACTCCTCCTCTCAGTATGCATATATAAGTATGTCCGGAACACACATCTATAGGCTGTTTTATGTGGTAGCTCTTCGCATAGACTGCACTGTGAGAGTTCATTTATAACCCTAAAATACAATACCTAAAACAGTCTTGTTGTCGAGGCCTGAAATCACAAGAGCAAGACCAAGGCCAAGACTTTGAAAGATCACAATCATATCCAGTGCAAAACAAATAGCGAGGTCGGACAAAATGCGATTTATCGTGAGTCTTCTTTTAAATGCTCCCATGGTTAATACAAATGGAGAGTCTGGCTTCTGAAGGAAGTCTTTGCAGAGTAGGACCAACAACAAACCTGTTGCTGCTGCCGACGATAATCGTCTTTTCTTTCTCCTGCTATACATTTTATTCTCTCGCTGTGTGATTCATGTTCGATGTACTTTCAAGTAAGCTCAGGCTAAAGCTTTAGGGGGTCTACTTCGGGTAATGGAGAACACACTGGGGCGCAGAGCTGAAGAACCGAGTCCGAGTCCCGTATCCTCCATAAGGTTGACTAGTCTTTATTTTGCTAGGCGATGGCGTTGGTTAAAATAAGATGTATCACGTAAAGGGCGCCCTGCGTGGCTGCCGACAGTTGAATCCAACTCGTGTAATTACTTGTCATCATTCGTTCATACTATGTATGTAATCATAATATGTATGTAATCATACTATGTATGTAATCATACTATGTATGTAATCATACTGCTGTTTGTCAGTCTGAAATTAAACGATTATTATTATTATTATTGTTATTACTGTTATCATTATTATTATTTATTCGTAGACCATCGATTATACATACATACTAATTAGTAGGTCCTTAATCGTTTTCAATAATTTTTAAGTGTTAGTCTCATTCAATTTCCAGTCTCCCCAATGTTCCAATCTGAGGTCGCCAGAATAGCCATGGAATTTCCAACTTGGAGGACGACGTACAGACGCTGAAGGAGATGGCTGATCTCACGCTGTTCACCTGTTGCTGCCGAGATCACAGTTATTATTATTATTACTGTTATTATTATTATTATTATTATTATTATTATAGATTCTTTAAACAAAGCGAATCATACACAAACATTGTACATAACCAATATTACTTCCAAACTTAACCTACAAAGTTGCACGACCATTTTTTCCACGATCCGTTGAAAATGACGCTTCTTAGCAAGGCTCGAGGTGCCAGCATACTTCACATTCAATACTCGACACCATCTATATAAACTTTGTGTCATTTAATTCCAGAGTTAAAGTCATCATGTTTCTTGTTGCGATGGTCGCTTGTTTGTCGCTCATGATCTGCTATCCAGTGGAGACAGATGCAAGTCCTAGGTATGAATGCTGCTGTGAAAAAAAGTATGGATGCGAAAAAAGGTGCTTCATTTGCCGTAATTTCATATTTCAGTGCTACTGCGACCGTTGTTCCTGCTATCCCGACTGATACCGATTGCCCCAAAAGGTAAGTAGGCATACAGTTACGCGCCGGTCAGTATAGCTAGGCACTACTCAGTTTAGTTACGCACTGGTCAGTACAGCTAAGAACTGGTCAGTACAGTTAGCATTGGTCAGTATAGTTAGATACTGCTCAGTTTAGTTGGACACAAACTCCTTCACTGTTTGGACTTTGACAGTGCCAGTCCCAAGCCTTTAGATAGGAAGAGGGCGACACCAAATCATCTTCGATATGGAACAGTGTCAGTAGTGGTGATAGTACAGGAAAACGAGACGGGGGAGGTCGATACTTCTGCTGGACGTACAAAGAGACATACACACAAGGACAAGAGGCATACGCACACGGACAAGCATACGGACACGTACAAAGCGACATACACACACATACAAAGACACATACGCACACATACAAAGACACATACGTACATATACATGCATACAATGACACGCACACATACGCACACATACAGGCACACAGACACGCACACATACAAGCACAAATCAATAACGAATGCAAATAGTTAGGCACTAATCAGTGCAGTTAGGCACTGGTCAATACAGTTAGGCACTAACCAATACAGTCAGGCACTAATCAACACAGTTAGGCACTGGTCAATACAGTTGGGCACTGGTCAATACAGTTCAATACAGTTGGGCATTAGTCAATACAGTTAGGCACTAATCAACACAGTTAGGCACTGGTCAATACAGTTAGGCACTAATCAATACAGTTAGGCACTGGTCAATACAGTTAGGCACTAATCAATACAGTTAGGCACTGGTCAATACAGTTGGGCACTGGTCAATACAGTTCAATACAGTTGGGCATTAGTCAATACAGTTAGGCTCCATTCTTTTACTAATGATCAAGTATTCGCTTGCCCGTCCACAAGTGTCGGAGTTCCATTCTCTGCACAAATCCCTCTTATACACTAAAACCGCAATTGTTAAATCGATGAGCCCTGGTGCCAAGGAATTTTCGTAATTACAATTACAAATGTAATAAGACACAAAATGGACAACGGTAAAATTGATCCACGGGGTGTTGGTTGGATTTTTTTTTCGACAAATGCCCTCCATATCCATTTCAACCTCTATCATTATCTGGAAGATGGAATAGAAATGTGCAAAATGTACAATGTAAAAACATCAGCTTCAACTGACGGGTGTGCACTGTGCAGTCGATAAAAGAGGGACAATAAGATTTTTGAGAGTGTAAGCCAATCCTCCTCCTATGCCAAGGCCGAGAATTTGTAGTCGCAAACACCTTTTAATCGTGACACCCACCTGCTGAAGGCCGTATTGGAATTATTTAAGTCATTGTTGAGTCGTCAATTACTACAAAGAAATTGTTACGATATACAAACTGTAGAGATAAGAGTAATCTCAAAAAGTTATACCATAAGAACTAATGGGTATAGTGCCAATGGGCATTTGTAAAATTAGACCTTATCCTCAGCACAATTGGGGAATATAGACCCTCCTTGAAAGACTATGGCTACTTAATGCTGGATGTAGCTAGGAACGTGTTTGAAAAGAATTTATTATTATTATTATTACTATTATTATCATTGTTATAATTACTGCTACTAAACTCTGTGACATTATCATCTCAACCGTCATCATCGTCATCTTTATCATCATCATAATTTCTGTCGCTGCTTTTTCTAAGCTTTATTTTGTTATCAAACTTCAGAGTTTTCTTTCTTCAACCATCTTGACTCGCCTATTCTTTGTACAACTGTATCTTACTTAACCTTCTCATTGCACCTTCATTTTGGTATTTTTTTAATTTCCACTCATCTGATCTTTAAAAATTCTTTTTTCACAAGGTTGGAAGCAATGCTGAATATTTGAACATGTGAGCATGTCCTGAGACGCAGTCCGTATCCCCTATGAAGCTCCTAAGGACAGCAGCGACACTTTCTGTAGTTTCTCAACCTCAAGAACTCGCCACAAATGCATGAAACACGGACCGTATATATTTCAAGAGTTAAATTTTGATTTTTACCGATATTCGGCCATTAACTGAGTTGATAAATTAACCATAGTTTCAATTTATGTTACATAAAATTGTTTAAAGAACGTCAATTAAATTTGCCATTATTCGTCTTTCATTGCTAGTTTTTGTTACATAGGCCTCTTTACAAAAGCAATAAATCCATTCAAGCCATAAATTAGCAATTAATCACATAGCATCTCGCTGGCTACATGGGACTTGAGCTACCTCAACGTGGGTCTCTAGCTGCATGTGAGAGTTTTCCGGTTGGAACTGAAGGTTGAATGCCAGACAATTCTCGACAATGATATTATTTATTCTAGAATGCGGACATGGTACGGTGCATACACTTATGATACATAAATGCACTAATTGATTCGTGCATATGTTGTTACATACGTGAACGACGGACTAGGCATCGGATGAAAGCAAAGCGAACAGATGCGCTGCCTTAAGGGATCTTACTACATCGGGCAAAACGAGAGCAAAAAACAATAGTTAATGCCGTGCCAGATGTTATTGGCAGTCTTTGGAATAATTCTTAACTCTTGAAGAATTACAACCTCATTGGATTAAAATAACAATATAGGTCAGAAATCTAAGGTTGTTAAAGTAATTAATTGCTTTTGGGGCCATATAGTATCGTTATTATCTACAATAATGACATGCTTCCATTAGATCGTTGCTGCATGGCAATTTTTGCCGTCTTGAAATTGTCGATTACGAATAATTCTGTTTAATCAATTGCTCTATCAGTTTCACACTCAAACTGCTTTTTCATGTATCTGCAAATGCTGATTCCACAGCTGTGCGCATGCAAGTGAATTATCAAACAGTCTTCGCCGAAACGGAAGAACTATTAGTAGAACAAACTCATAAAATTATTCGAAAATATGAATTTAAACGACGTTCTACTAGCTTCAATGTCGCAGTCAACACCAGAATTTTCGAAGTAGATCTGGTGCAAGAGTGAAGAGGCAAGTATCAACAGATTTTCAAGATAAATGTAAATATTTCATTTTTCTTTTAAAGTTGAAGTTTTGGGTTGTGATAACTTGGCTGTTTTTACATTTCTTATGGACATTTAAAAGTATTTGTAGGAAAATTAAGAAGACTCAAAAAAATAAAAACAGGTCAACGTTATACAAATCGTTCGTGATTTCTGCTTGTTTCTGGATGAATTCACTAACTTACACGTTAACGCCATGGAATTATTTTCCACAGTCTTAAGATCAACCCATAAAGCAAAAAACAATGTTCTCTGGCAATTGCTAGATTTTGAATTCTTTTGTCTTCTGCCATAATAACGAGCCATGACAAGTTTTAAGAGACAAACACAAGGCTTAAACTAGCCTCTGTTCGGTTTCTTCGCTATCTGGATCGTCTTTCGTATGTGGATTGCCATGGCTCAATCCCGAGCTTGCATTTGCCCTAAACTGTGAAAGGAACTCTCTCGCTCAGTTTGCCCTTCGCTATTATCAGGAGCTCATGCGGAATCTATACGCTGTCTTTTCTCGCGAGTCTACGGCACTAGGAGCTCTTCTGATTGCGCCCCTGTCTAATGCTGAATGCATAAATCGATGGCGCATCAAATCCACACCGTGATCAGGTCAATTGCAGGGGTCAGTCCGACAAGACAGTGAGACAGCCTATGGAGGGTATGCCAACTGTAAAAGGAAGGCCTCGAGTCGAGATCGAAACAAAAAAAGAGATTGGGCAGAACGAACAGGCACAGAGACGAAGTTCGGGAGCCTGGGTCTCGCGACCGAGAAGGCCCGACAGCCAAGAACAGTCCTTGTCAGCGGAATAGCCAAAGAAAAGCAGGTAGATGACCGAGTTGAAATATTATGAGTCGTTGGAACCAGCGTTGACTTCAAGTACCGTGGTTGGCCATGATGCAGTATGTTTTAGATAATAAGACCAAGTTTGAAATAGACACTCTGACGAACAGGAAGCCAGTGCAATGTTTTGAGCACATGAGTTATATGCTCATTTTTTATGTGTATGTTATAACTCGAGCCAAGGAATTTTGAACCCTGTGCATTTTCTGCCAATTGGAATTTGTAATACCAGTGACAATTGAATTACAATAGTCAAGGCTTCTAGAGACTAGGGCATTGGCGCAGACTTAGACCCAAACGCATAATTCTACGTATATATCACGAATATGCATATTATGACAATTTGCAGATGCCATTGACATACTCAGTTAGAGATATTATCGGCTTGCAAATTAGACCCAGGCTGCGAGTAGATTCACAATCACAGATATGATGTTTTAGATTATTCAATCGATGCGACTTTAGCTGCAGACTGCTTAAAAATTCTAATTCCTAAGAAGTCTTTCATGCGAAATTGCATTCCAAATGTAAAATAAATTTTCTAGCAGGGCACCAGCGGGATCCCATAAACATTTCGCCATGCATATAAATACGTTCTGCAGACTGTGCTGAAGTCATTGGCATACTCGCAGCAGCTTTTCAAGCACTGGATTTAAGTTTGCAAATCGTGAGTCTTCTTTTAAATACTTCCATGGTTAATCCAACTGGATAGTCTGGCTTCTGAAAGAAGTCTTTGCAGAGTAGGACCACCAATAAATCTGTTGCTGCTGCCGATGAGTTCGAGACCCGAATCTTCCATAACTCCATAAGGTTGACTAGTTCTCATTTCGCCAGGCGCGGCTGTTTGCTAAGATGAGATGTGTAACGTAATGGGCGCCCAGCGAGGCTGCCGACAGTTGAATTCGAATCTTGTAATAAATTGTCATCACTCGTTCATGCTATGTCTGTAATTATCCTGCGGTTTGTCAGCTTTAAATTAAACGAGTATTATTATTATTAGTATAATAATAATATTATTATTATTATTATTACTATTACTATATATTTTAATTGTAGGCTATGTATAGTATTATCGTGTTTAATATTTTCCTAGAAGAATATAAGTGTATACTGCTCTATTGAAGTGTTACTGAAGGTAATATAAATTATCGACCTGTTACCGTCAAACTACGTTAAAGGGTTTCGTATAGGAAATTGACTAATTTCAATGTTCAGTTAAGTTTTGAAGTGTTCAAATAATGAGATAATTTATTTTTGTGTTTAAAGTCTAAACTTGCTACTTGCAGCGAGAGTTGCCTTTGTTATTCTAGCATTCTGTATTAATATACATTGGAAGTCAACGCATTGTAGCCTCCATTTACCAATAATATTTGCTGAAAACAATTCAACGGTCAATTAAAAACTGTAAATATTTGTCGACATGCCCAGCTAGCGGGATTCTTCCCTTTGGAACCTGTTTGATTCATGGTTTGTGATTGTTACTGAACGTTGAATAGGGCTCACTATTGCTCATGTTTTAGCGTGAATATTAAGATGTAGATGTTTGACTACTGTTTTTTCCAATTAGAAATGGACATGTTTGAATTGATTTTTATTTAAATTTGATTTGATTTTTTGAATAAAGCGAATCATGCACAAACATTGTAGGCCTACATAACTAAAATTACTTCCAAACTAACTCTACGACGTCGCGCGATCATTTTTGCTACGATCGTATGAAATAGCAAGGCTTTCAAGATGCCAGCGCACTCACATTCAATACTCGATATCCTATATATATATATATATATATATATATATATATACTCTGTGTGATTTAATTCCAGAGTTAAAGTCGTCATGTTTCTTGTTGCGATGGTCGTGTGTTTATCGCTTATGATCTGCTCTCCCATGGAGAGCAGAGCACAGTATTTATATCCATGCTGTTGTGATAAGAAGTATGGATGCAATACAGAGTGTTACTATTGCCGTACTTCAAAATATATGTGCTACTGCGACCGTTGTTCCTGCTATCCCGACTGATACCGATTGCCCAAAAATGGTAAGTACAGTTAAACACTAGTCAGTTCAGTTAGGCACTGGTCAATACAATTAGGCACTAATCAGTAGAGTTAGGCACTAGTCAGAACAGTTAGGCACTAGTAAGTACAGTTAGGTTCCATTCCTTCACAGATACTGTATTAGTGATCAAGTATTCGATTGCTCGTGTCGGAATTCTATTCTCTACAGAAATTCCTCATATGCACTAAAACCGCAATTATTAAATCGATGAGCTCTGGTGCCAAGTAAATGTAATAAGAAATAAAAATTAACAGATAATGGTAGTAATTATGCGGGGTGTTGATTGGACGTTTTGTTGGAACAAATGCCCTCTCTTGCAGGCTCTATCATCGTAGAGGTTTTGCACATATAAATCAGCTTCAACTGACAGGTGAGCAATCGATCGAAGAGGGTGATATTAATATTGATTATTGAGAGTATAAGCCAGTCATCTTCATGCGCCAAGACCGAGAATTTGTAGTCTCAAATGCTGTCTAATTGTGGCACCCACCTGTTAGATGCCATATTGGACTGATGACGATAAGTGTTTGTTTGAGTCATCATTAACTGCAAAGAAATGAGTTATTTAAGTTATTTAAATTTATTTAAGTTACTTAAGTATTTAAGTTATTTAAGAATAATTGATACAAAAACGCCTGGAATGGCGATTATATATTTTTAATCATTATTATTATTATTATTATTATTATTATTATTATTATTATTATTATTCATTATTGTTTTATGACTTACTAACGGGAGATAAGAGTGGGTTTAATCAAAAAAATTACACTTTAGGAACCAACGGCAACAATGCACATGGGCATATGGTAAACAAGACCTTATCCTCAGCACAATCCGGGAATATAGGCCCCCACAAAATTCTATGGCAATTTAATGCTGGATGTCCCTGGCAAGGCAACTGAAAAGAAATTGTCCTAACTTATGATCCAAACAAAGGTGACGAACATAGTCGCAGATGAAATCGATCACGGCAGAATTACTCAAAAATAGTGCTTTGAAGGTGATAGAAGAAGACGAATGGTCAACCATATAATATTTACTAATTATTATTGTTATTATTATTATTATTATTTTATTATTATTATTTTTAAATTATAATTGTTGTTATTATTTGTGCCACGGGGATCCCTCCGTAACTTGAACGTTATTTAAGAATTATTAATTGAAAAACTTCTGGAACGGTTATTAGAAATTTACAATCATGATTATCGCTATTATTATTATTATTATTATTATTATTATTATTATTATTATTATTATTATCATAATCATAGTTATTATTATTAAGCTCTGTGAAATAATCGTCATCTTCATCGTCATCATCACTTCTGTCGTTGCTATCGCTAGGCTTTATTTTGTTCTCAAACTTCAGTGCCTTACTTCAACAACCCTGACTCATCTTCCATTTCGTTCAACTGTACCTTACTTCACCTTCTCTTTGCGCCTTCCTTTTAGTAATTATATTTATCGACTCACCTAATATTTACAAGAATTTGCTTCTTTTACCAGGTTGGAACCAATGCTGAAAATTTTGACGTTCAAACATATATGCCCTATAGAAGACGCAGTCCGAATTCCCTACGGAACTACTGAGGAAAGCAATAACTCTTTCTGAAACTTCTGAATCTCAAAACTCTCGCTACATAATCATGAACCACGAACCCTGTAAATTCCAGGCGTAAAATTTAGACTTTTGAAGATATTCTGCCATTATTGTTTTGAGAATAATCCTGCCAGTGATCGAGTTATATAATTTATTCTAAAATGCGGACAGAGTGATCATTAATGGTACTATGCGGACGAGTAAACGTCACTTCCGTAGATCATGATAATACTGATGAGTTTTATGACCCTTTTAAAACTGACCTTTTAGTCCGGTTGGATTTGGCAGGGCCGCTGAGTAGCCTCCAAGGAGTGGCGCGACATAAATTTTCGAATGATTGAATTCAAAAAGAGAAAAATCTGGGTGACCAACCGCACCTAGTTATACATGTACATGTCGGAGCACATTCAAGAGTAGAGCTAAAACTTAAAAGAGATATGCGGCGGAACTCTTTCAGTGATCAGGAACTCAACCAGAACATTTTTCTTGGGTGGCGCTCATATTGCAAACTTCGAAGGCCTTAAGCAACGTAATGAAAGCATCCCTCCCCCTTCAAAATAACTAAGTTCATCGGAATTGGATCAATTGTGTGCGTCAACTCTCTAGCTGCGCCCCTGTCTATGATCACCAAAAAGACGACCGTCTGAAAGAAGTTTTAGCATTCCTCACTGGTGACCCGAATGGATGCTGTCTGGGACGGAAAGAGTTTTGGCGAGTGGTGGAGAAGGGCTTCTCAGTACGTGATTGTCAGTTTGTATTACAGCAGACCAGCATCGGCTCCAGCCGCTATCTTCTTCATTTTTTCCACGTAGCCGGAAGAAACCCAGATCCCTACATCCGGTTCAACAATCGCTCCATTTGAATTCCGTACTCCTTAACCTGTGTCAGGTTTCAAAATGGCAAAATAAATTGTAAATCTAGCCAGTGGTCGTTACAGTTGATTGATTTGAGGTTCTATATTTCGACAATATAGCCTAGCTTGTATGCCCTAAGCACCTACATTCTACAGCCACCAATTTTATTAATGAATTTTTAGCATTTTTTTAAATATTTTGCTTTGAAGAGACCTGTTTTACAACATACTTTATGAGTTCAGTCACGCGTGTAGGCGTCGTTATTGGAATCCTAAATAAATACAATTCCAACATTTTATTGGCAAATGAAGATCGCACAGCTGTGCGACATGTGCGTAGGTAAATGAATCATTTAGAGGTCTGATATAAAAATGGAAAAACTAAGTATAAACAGAAAAATAGCAAAGCAATCGCATAAAAAACGTACTCAAACTCAGCTGGCTCAGTTGGCAGCAGGATAAAAAATTGTGAGTGAGTCGGTAAGCAATAGCAGATATAAGAACACATATTAAAGGTTTTTTTAATTATGCTTCTGTTCTTTTGTATTCTACTGTTTTACACATAATAGTTTGTAAATATTCTCTTTTCGGATAATTAAGTATTGAAGGGGAATACAGAATAACGACTACTTGCCTAACTCAGCAGACTGAATAAGTCTACATATTGCATTTCATACTTACGCTGATGGGAAAGTTTGTTATTCTCATCTCCTTTCCAGCTATAAATAATAAAAAAATTTCCTCTCAATACCAATGTACAGAGATATTATGCTAGATCCTTTTGTCTCTTTGACCAGTAAACCATTCATTATCTGTTCCCCTAGCTTGGGCGAACTGTCTAGAACTGTTTGTCTTTGCCCAAGTATGTAGTTATTTATGTTTTTGTAAATGGCAATACAATACCACTGTAGTTTGAACAATGAACATGCCATCCTTACCAAAAATTACAAAGTGCACAGTCGCACATTGAAGCCAGCCGGACAACCGACCAATTATAGGTAGAGCAAATAATTATGCGAGCGCGATATTATTCCAGGTTTATGAAACCATGAATCGCTCAGCATTTTTTGTTGTTGCGATAATCGTGTGTTTGACACTTCCAAGATGGGACCTGATGACACCAGAAGCATTCAAGTTACAGTATTGGACACCAGCGCCTTGCTATCTGGATGAGATACGAACCGCTTCTACTGCTGTACACAACTGCTACTGCGAGCGTTGTTCCTGTTATCCAGACTTATCCATACATACATGTGTGTATGTATATATAGCCAACAGTTGTAAAGCCCCATTGTAGCGGCATGGCTGTGTTACGGCGCTTTAGAAATCGTCCGTTTAATAATAATAATAATAATAATAATAATAATAAAAATAATAATAATAATAATAGTAATGAATATAATAATAATAATAGTGATAGTCTGACAAGATTAGATCCGACTCCCCTCGTCATTCAACCATTACTGAGGAGGAGGAGGAGGAGGAGGAGGAGGAGGAGGAGGAGGAGGAGGAGGAGGAGGAGGAGGAGGAGGAGGAGGAGGAGGAGGAGGAGGAGGAGGAGGAGCAGGATGGTGTGTTTGATGTGGCAGACAAATTACGGGTCTATTCTAGGAGTGGGGTTGATGTTATTTACCTCGCTATTGCTAAGACCACAATTCAGGGCATAGCATAACGATTGAAATGTATTACTAACAACTCGTTCTGCTCAGGAATTGCTCCTGTAATTGCTATAATAATAACGAGTATTGGTTTAACATAGACATAAATGTTGTAAAACATTATTCCAATTTATAAACCTGGTGAAAAATGGCCAAGGTAAGACAATTAACTACACGCCCATTTACTAAATATTTTGAGAAAATGTTGCAAAATGAACTGATTAGCCAATATGTTCTTGTCTGAAAGAAACCTGTTACTTGCGGTGTTCTACAGGACGTTGTTTTATCTCCTACGCTGTTCTTGATATAATTATATCAACGGTGTTAGATGTCAGGCTGTGTCGGCATGTCTGAATATCCTCTGCGTACACAGCACATCACAGGCTTTGCGAATGGAACCGAGCTCAGATAATTTATGTAAATAATACACAGAAGAGACCATAGCACCGAACCCTGTTGAGACCTTAGAGCAAGTATGGAGTGATCACTGCCAATCAAAAAATGGCAAGAGCAGCCAAATGAAATTTGCAGCCATATTAATAAAATTTCGTGTTCCATAGCATCAAAAGCGGCATTAACATCGAGCTGTCAACAGTCCCATAAATGTCAAAAAGGAGATAATGTACATGACGGAGACATTAAATAATGTTGCGGTCCTGTCAACCTGATTCTTTCATTAAACGAATATTTGATTGATTTGAGTCTCAGTAGAATGAAATCATATTTTGGAGAAAATGTGCGCAATAGATTTTATGTGCGCAACATTTAATAAATGATTCACACTTTTGAGCGCAGATCCGAGCGAAGTGCAATGATGGTTAAAATCTACGATGATGAGTTCTCATAATGCAAGGAAAGTCGTAGAAAACAACATTTTCGCTTTATCGTTTCTGATATTTAGCCTATTCACATAATCTTGTCTTTCTCCGCTATTGTTCACAGTCTACAATAAATTTTCGAAATCCTTCTTAAGAAATTTACCCTTTTGTAGGATTGGCGCAAAAGCTGACTATTTGGACTTTCACCCGATTATGAGATGCAGATTATGTGGCAGAATGGTTCATTAATTGTTTCTACAATTTCTCAGCCTCTAATTCTCTCCACCTAGTCAAGAAACACCAACCTTGTAAACTTTATGCATTCTAGTTTGATAACAATAATCGTGTAGTTATTAATGTATATCGCATACAAAAGAACCTCGCAATGTCTTTAATAAAATGACAGAAACGCTCAAAGAAAATATATAGCGCCTCCTCAATATTACTACTCATGAAATGAGTCGACGAGTACGTCTCGTTCAGCATGTATTCACGCAACATGCAAGTAAGTAAGTATGTGCGCATATATATATATATATATATATATATATATATATTTACTCTAAAATGTTTACTCTGAAATTTTATATCGCCCTTCTTCCAACATTTTTTGCTCCAAAGTGCGTACGCCTCGACGGTGCAACTGCAGTTGTAATGCAGAGCAATTGTGCACAAAGTACTTGCTCAAGGTCCCTACACAGCGACTCCTCGAACGAGGGCCGAACCCGCTCACTCAGCGCACACTGAGCGTTACGGGCCGACCGCTCTATAACCAATGAGCCACCGTGCTACGCGTATGTACGCATGCATATATTTCCCCATTGATCCTCTGCTGATATCTTTTTTTTAAATCCTCATCACACTGTGATCTCTTTGGTTTTACGTTATATTGCTTTGGAGTCAATCAATAGTTAGTTATGGTTAGGGCCTATGTATGCAAGATGTTTCAATACAAACTCTTGGACCGGATTATCCTAAATCATCCCATTGACTAATGACTATATATCTTACCTATGACAATCACCTGAACTCAAATCAACCTACCTACAGCAAATGTCACTACCCTTAAACTGTCCTAAACTCGCTTTTCATCAAAATTGTCAGCGATGGACAGTCAAAACGGTTCACAGCCAGGATCGGGGAAGACGAGTCTACAGAGAGCAAATCGGAGCAGAAGATCCAACTCGCAGGCTACTCGGAGGACGGATCAAAAGATGAGAAGCGGTGGGTGATGAAGACTGGGGTTCAAAATTTGATGCAGGCAATGACATGGGAAATGCAGTTTTAATTGTTTTTAAGCAAGAATTTGTTCTATCCAGAATGGTTGCGAGGAGATTGTTTCAGGATGGTAGGCCATCGACCCGAAAGGCACGATCGCACGCTTTAATCTTGGTTTCCGACACCACAACATCAGAGGACTTTGATGATCGCTGCATCGCTTTGATGGACTCATCTGATAGCGACCGGATGTGTTCTGCGAGGTCAGTAGGCCTATGTATATAATAAGCATTTAAAACAACGATTCAATCACACTACCCATAAAAATAAACAATTTACCATGATTATGTTATATTCGGTGAACAGAAAGTGTGCCTTGCATCATCATGGCAAGAATAGTATTGAAGTAAAATAGATAGAAAAACGTAAAATTTCTTAAATATAAATAATGCTGATAAAAACACCATGCATGCCAATATTTGTAAACTACATATCCTTGACACAAGCGTACACCAACAGCTAAAATCATCTCATTCGGTGACAAAACCAAAAAAATAGGCTTACCGGTTAAATGATAGCGAGTTATCCTCAAACTGAAGCAAGGATTGCGACTCGTGTAGGGCTTGATCAAAAGTCGATTCAGCTGCAAGATTTTAATAGGATGTACTTTGCTCACTAATTGTCAATAAGGCATACAACTCATAGGCCTACAGGTCAACCCCAACCAAGTTGAACACTACACGCCAGACACTAAAGTTTACTTTATTTCGCTTGAGGCAAACGGGAATAACGCAGCTACAAAGCAAAACATACCAGCAACAATTTACGTTTTACAAATTCAAATAAAACAGTTTTCAAAGCATCTATCCTTTAGAGACGAAGGCTACAGGTTCCAAGGTAGTCTAATGGTAAAAAAATTTGTCCCTGAACGACAATCCAAGTCTATTACTCAAAGAATTTAGGAAAACTCATTATCCATACACAGAGGAGTCGAAAGTATGACATTACAAAAAGGTTAGCACGATTTCTAAATCTTTTAGCATGACAACATAGCATAGGCTATCGAAACTTTCAAAAGTATTTTAACTTCCTTAACTCCTTAGGGTCCAAATTTTAGTCTAGTTCCCAGTCCTAATGAAACTTTGGAGTATAGCAAATGATGTGAAAATAATGTCCTTGGAACTTGTATTCATAGGATTCCGAAATCAGTTTTTAGATGACTTGTTGTTCATATTTAGAAAATAATATGCAAATTTATCTCAAAGGAGCTCTATTCAATATGCAATTTATAGTTACTACCCTAGTCGTACTTTGAGCACAGTACAGATAGAGCAGTAAATACACATCAATGGTGAAGTAACCAGCTGCTGACGTTATAAAACAGTGCCAATGTTCATCGTCATTCGTAACAGCAAAATTCTGCAATTGAACACAATATTCAAACACCTCGAGATTGACAGTTGTCTGTGACAAATACGAGACAATGTTCAGTGGAGCTTCATATTCTTCTTACACAAGCGACGCCTTGCTTTTCTTGCACTCGGAACCAGACGATGGTTGACTGTACCGTAGCGAATGCCACTGACTGGTTGGCTAACTGGTCCATAGGGGCTGTTGCAGTTTTGTTGAAAAAATGGTGCTGCGCGAACGACATTTCACATTTTTTATTACATATAGAAGGTGATCACATGATCAACCGACTTCAACGTGAAGACGCCAGGCTGCAACAATAATCATGTTCAAGGTCTTCAAACCGTCTATAAAGATCCACTCGTTGGAGCTAAGCACAGTTAGAAGAGAAGAAGTATAGAAAGTCCACTCGACCCATGCAAAGACAGAAGTTTCTAAAGATAAGATGGATTGTTGAGCTAGACGAGCTACATGCTTGTTTGGCTGAGTTACATCGATTCACCTGCCGTGTAATTGGTTGCGAAAGTCACATGCTCATTGTCGTGCCATTTCCCAGCTATCACTTGAAGACATTGTCGCATCATGTCATTGGCAACACTGCTCTGCAGAGAAGTACCAACGAGGCGACACATTCCAAGCGTTTGGTGCTGCATGCTACCCTGCATCTTCCAACAGTGGATCAACGCTTAGATCTTTGAAGGATGAATATCCATTGCCAGATGCTACAATCCGTAATTTGCACCGAAATCGCGTCATTTTGTATCGCCTGGTCCATTATGCGCCAAAACAGTAATTGCCCAGGAACATACACATCTGATAGAAGTGTCGAAAGTAATAAATCATCGTCACACTAAACTCTTCATTTGTTCCACTTCCCCTGTTGAAATAATGACTATGTCAACAATTTTATAAGTAGCAGACGCTGCAAGCAGAAATTTCAACACTTGCAAAGGTGACGTTTCAATAGAATCTGACATAGAATTCAGATGATAGTATATGTAATTGTGGATGGTCATTTACAGGATAACTTTGCCCATAAATGATGCTGGCATGCGGAGAAGGAAGGAGAAGACGATGACGTCCAAGGTAGAAATGGATGGACGAAATACATAAAAAACCGGAATGAATCTGGCAGAATTAAGAGACATGACATCGGACAGAAAGCAATGTAGGATGTTCATCATAATGAATGTGATTAACAATTAACTAGTAACATGGCTTAGTGTGTGAATGCAGAAACACAAAATTTCAAAATTTCCCTTTCAACATTCCATAGCGCCCACAAAAGCGAATTCGCAGGAACCAGCTTACTGACAGGCGATCGCCTTAGACAGGAAGAACCTTCTTTTCGACATCAGAAAAGGCATCATGCAGAAATGGCGATTACTGCGTAAACTGGACATAATTTCTCATTTTTGATGCTTTTATAAATATGGACAGTAGTAATGCAACCGTTGTAGAATTATCAATCGTTAAATATATTTCTTGATTGCGTTTTCAAATGGAAACACAATAATCTTTTCCCTATTTGGGAACATAAAATATTTACTAAACAATTCTTTCAAAAAATATTTTATATTTGCATGCACTTCTGGCATTACAGTGGATACACTGTCAAACAAATAATTCGCAGACATTTGAAAGAGAAAATTTCCATACCTTGTAAGCAGAAGAAAAAAGTCGACCCAACTGAATGTTGACGATCGCGTTGAATTAACTTCAAAGATGGCTAACGCATATTGCAGTTTCTACAAACTCGCAATTAGTATCAAAAACTGTACATATAGAGAATATCCAACTGGCAGTGGCTTCCCAGTGTAACCAATTAAAGTGACACACGCTTTCTGTTCTTAAATTCATCGTTGCTTTCCCCTGGGACCAATGGGCGATTGCGGAAAATTGAATTGTTTCGATTTAATTAATTCTACATTCAATATGAAATGGTGTATTGCTGCTTTCAATTTTTATCAGGTCAATCGACATCCAAAAGGAGATCTCGACCAATGATCATAATCGACATTTTTTCATATACCTCGACAGTTTTCGTATTGTTGATTTCTAGTGTAGCCTTCTTTGCATCTGCATCGCGGAACAATCCGTTCCGCATCTTCTTCCGTCTTTTCGTACGTACACACCTCGTTTTCTCCCGTGCAGTTGCCGTTCCTATCTGCACAGTCTATTAGGCAAAGTTGTAGTTTAGCATATTTTCATCACATGCATCGCTATGTTTGTTCTAAGAGATAACGATTGACTCTAATCAGTTAATGTTAAGCAAACAATGACCTTATAACTGTCTGAGTTGCATAGTGAGCTGGGTAAAGTGATCGATCAAAGTTTTCCTCAAATTTTCGTTGTTGGTGCCTGTTTTAGTAGTGCCACATTCAACGCAGCTTGACACCGACGAAGACACTGATAAAATATGTAGATTATAATCAAATAGCCTTATTGTCGGTTTGCGGACATTCTACATTCCCTTAGTTCACTGCAGTAACAACCTACGACGGTGCAGGTAGGTAGGTACAGTTGAAGCAAGAGGATGAGATATCGAAGATTTTCGTTGACTTTAGGTGAGACATACGATATAATTATTTTCAGTTACAGTTAACTCTGAAGAAGCAGAACCACTGGCGCAATCAAGGAATTATTGGATATTGGCTAGAAAGCAATGCATGGACTCATCTGAAATAAATGTTCAAGTGAATCACGTAGTTAAAAAGCCGCAAAGGAAACCATTAAATCTAGACCAGAAAGCGCTTCTAAAGCATACAGATTAGCGATAAACGTCGACTCTCAGCACTCAGCCTTCTCCAGAGGATAGGCCTATCGATGGTGTCGTAGATTAGGATTAACAAAACTACGCAGGTTGTAGAAAAAGTTACTCTGCACACGTAGAACACGACTAAATACTATTAAATCTGAGATCAGTGTATGCTTTTTTTAGATAAAATTAATATCCGTCATTGCTTCGAATCGATCTGTACCCTACCAGGTCTACTCCGCCATATCCAACAATTTGCCAGACTATGACTAAGTCAGGATTACTTACTTCTAATGTTGCGAGACATTCCTGTCCAGCCATCCGAACAACCACCTGGTGGACATGTTCCGTCTTCCATCGTGCAATTGGATCCTTGAAAGCAGTGACACTGTTGACTGCATAATTCTCCGTAGTAACCGTCTTGACAGGCTACATGGCAATAAAAACTAAGGCAGATAGTTATGTGTCACATTGCATTGAAGCATCACCCTTGAACTAAAAATTAAGCCGTAATTAACCTTTATCTGTCTTAGGTGGCTTACGAAGAAATAAATTTGTCACAATAATAATAATGAAAGTACTCATCTTTTTAAAAAAGGACCTAATCACTTGTTTATATTGCTTTTGGAGTCACTTTTGTATCATTTTCATTAAATGTTTTGCAGATGCAATAAACAATATTTTACACGTACTAGAATAAACGTCATTGGCGTTTGGACCGCCACATTGATCAACTGTAGATCCAGGGCAACTGCATGCAGGTGATGGCGTACCACACCCCTGACCACACTGAGTAGAAGCTCCATTCGCTGAGTATGAGCTATTACCACAATAACAGCTGTACCCATCCTGAAATAATAATAACGATATTTTAACGATATATTGCCTTCGAGAAGAATTTATGCCACTCTCTCTCTATATATATATATCGCTGGCACAACTGTAGTAAATATAAAAGGTTAAATAAATGTTTTTAAACAATTTCTATAGATTTTTTAGCCCAACTAATGTCAATGGAAGCAATATCATGTTTGCTAACAATTTGGGAATCTAAGACTTCAATTCTTCCTGGTATCGGCACTATCGGTTGAAACTATGAATGAACTCTGTGTTGTGGAATTGCAATCACTTACTGCCATTGCAGTGAATCCTGTGCTCTAAACAAACCATGAGATAGCAATTAAAATTTCTTGACCTTTTTAAATATTACACTTCTGGAATATGGCATAAAATGGCCAGTTTTTCTGCGCAAGACAAACCTCTCACCAAATATACTTCTACACATCGTATAACAGATTACTTTCATCCAACAACTCCAGTCAAGAGGTGACCATATTCATACACGACGCTCAATTTGCAGAGAAAATGAATAATATGCTCGTTCCTCGACAGAACGAGTAGCTGTCTCTCAATTGATATCGCTTACACAACTGTAGTAAATATATAAATATATGTCCAAGGTCTAAATAATGTAAAATATGAATAATTTCTAGATGTTGTTGCGTACTCATAGCTATGGAAGCATCTCATGTTCAGTTAACAATTTGGGAATCTAAACTATTTGTTCTTCCTGGTATCGGCACTATCAACTGAAACGGTGAACGAACTCTGTGTTGTAGAATTGCAATAAATGCTGTCATTGCCGTGCATCCTGTGCTTGTACGTAACGAACCATGAGCTCGCAACTGAAATTCTGGACCACTTTTGCATATAGAATTTCTTGCATACGGCATAAAATGGTCAGTTGTTCTACTCAAGACAGACCTTTCATCATACATATATGCTTCTGCACTTCCTGTAGCAAAGTACTTTCATCCAACAACTCTAGTCTAGAGGTGACCATCGATTCTATGGTACGAGCCAAGACGTGAAATTTATACATGACTATCAATTCAGAGCGAATATTAATAATATGCCTTCCTCGACAGAACGAGTAGCATAACAAGTAAGGCTTTCAAGATCAAGAAAGGATAGGAGTCGTTGGCGGATGTTGGACACCTGCACTCCTATAGCCAGACCAAACCAAATCAGACATTTTTAATTAACGCTGACCTTCCAACTGCTTGTCATCTACCGTATCAACATGTTCTGCATCTGCACATTCACGATGCAGCACAGATTACGAAATCAGTATTTACTACTATTTAGTGTATGTAAATAGATAAATATTTCTTTAACGAACAAGATTTACCAACCTGTAAACCAGCGTATAATCCAAAATGAGTCCTGCAACGATCCATGCATAGTTGAATAGTCATATGTGTTTGGTCGTCAAATAGATGTGGAAAACCATCATTGCTTGCGTCGGCAAAGCAACCATAATGAGCCAATTCAGATGCTGGAACTTAAACATTGGTAATTATGTTAGAAATTGGAGATAATACATACGCTCTTCTTTGTCTTCAGCAAAAAGCAATTTTATACATGGACGATTCTTGTATTCCCTTTCGTTCTCTCCATCTCCCTCTGTTGTTCGCTTTCCTGTTTATAGTTGCATAAGGTTCTCCGTTGTCCAGATCACTCAGCATGCTCAATCTTTCCCTTTCCCTTGTTGTCTTCCCCAGTATCCATTCCTCCAGTAGGCCTACCGTCGTATACTTCCTTTTCGGAATTGCTGTCCAAGTGAGCTGTATTTCCCGTTTTCAATCGATTGTAGCAAAACTCTCTCAACTCCTACTGTGTCTCTCTTCAGAACCTTCTCATTTGATACCTTTACTGTTCAACAAAATTTTATCATTTTCCTCAATGTCCACATTTCCAACACCTCTTCTCCTTTTCTATGCCCCTGTTTCATTGCCCAGCACTCTGCAGCATGTGTTCCCACAGGCTCAGGGTTTTAATTAGTCTTTTTTTCCAGCTCCATACTCATACCTCATGATAACATTCTTTTCCTTTCCATGAAGGTACATTTGCCCATTGCCAACCTGCTTCTGATATGTCTTTTCCACAATATTCATCCTCAAGTATTTAAATTGACTGACCTGTTCAAGCGCTTGTTCAGCATTCGCTAGCTTCATCTTTTTCTCCTTCTTACTAGATATGCACAATGACCTTAGTGTTCTTGATATTTACATTAATTCCATACCTCCTGGTTACTCTTTCAAAATATCCATTAACTCATGTAGTCCTTTTTCACTGCTGGTCGCTATAGTTTGTTGTCCGCATATTTTACAGATTTTATCGTTTGACCTCCCACCTCTATTATTAAATATGATGCAGGCCTACGGTAATGACTACAACATACATCGTTGTCTTACCCCTCTTCCCATTTTACAGCCTTCAGATTCACATATCCTTACGAAGGCTAGTAGCAAAGGTAACGTATCAATAGAGTCTGACAGAGATTGATTGTATATGCAATTGCAGTAGGTCGTTAACAGGAGAACGTTGCACACAAACTTCCGGCAGACAATCGCTTGATGATGCTGCCACCCTGATCCATTCGTTTGTCATCAAATTATTTAACCATTCTTTGGTCACTTTGGCTGTCATCCAAATTATTTTGTGCATCTTGAAAGGTCCGTGTAATGTACCCAAAAGAACTTAATTGTAGTGAATTTTCTTAGCTACAAATCCGACGGTTCAAAGCCTATACGAACTGGTGAACAGACAGCATAATATATTGAGATCCTAATTAAGGCAGGATGGTGCAAGCGACTTAAAAGGAAGGCTTAAAGTCACACTGTTCATTTGGATGGTCGACTTTCATCCTAAGCGCACCCCCTTTTGAAAGGCTACCGACGGGCCTGCTTAGTATGAGTTAAGAATAGGAGAAAACATGTGTTTTTCAAGAGATATAACTAAAGCGTATATAAGTAAGTAGGATCATAGTTTTTAGCAATTAGGATAAGAAAATAAACCAATTACACAGATAAAGGAAGGTTAGTCATAATGTCAAGCGCAGCACAAGGAAACACTTCTCGTTGGCACATATGCGCATCCACCATGTGCATTTATAAACAAGGCATGCGTTGCGCAAAGTCGCAAGAAAATTGAATTCAAACATTTTCAGAAATCTCTCTTAATTAAGTAATTTATAGATCGAAGAATATAAAAAGCATCATAAGACTTTGCATCTTATTCAATGTTTAACTCACTAACGCCACTAGAGAAGACATCTTGTACGCTTCAGACGTCAGATGAGGATGTAGTTTTACGGAATTAATGGCCAGCTGATCGCAAGCTTCCAAGTAACTTGATCTAGACCATGCGGCCTATCATCTGTCTGACTGTCTCGAACACAACAAAACGCTCTTCGAGAGTTCCTCAGAAACCAATTTATTTCAAAGACGTTTTTAATTATGACCAGATTTTCGAGATATTACCTTCTTCAGGAATTAGGTTGGTTTCTGAATGAAGACGTACCCATCACATATTACTCGTGTTACTACAATGCAGTCATTAGGTTAAGAACAATTACATGAGAAATCTGGAGAGTTCCGCTATGCTCAAGGATACTACTAGGTTAAAGCGTGAGGTTGATCTAAATGCTCAATTATTGAATTTTAGTAACTGTTTACATGGAGTGCTTTGTAACTCAATAAAGTGAGGGCCTAGGTTTTGGTTTCCCTCGATCATTTCGATCTGCATACGGTTTGAAGAATAAGATTATGATTTTTAATTTAATCACCTGTAGGCCTGCACTATGAGCTACGATCGGATAGTGTCTCCGATATTGTGATTAGGCCTACATTTTTAGAACTCCTTTGATTAGATTAAACGTGTACGAGAAGCTGAGGTTTTCAGGTGCACTCGAGAAACTAAATTAAGTCTTCCGATAATTATAATCGACACAAGAAGACGCTGCATGTTGGAGTACCTTGCAGTGATACAATAATAATAATAATAATAATAATAATAATAATAATAATAGTAAAAATAATAATAATATTATTATTATTAATAGTAATAATAATTTTCGTTTAATTTAAAACTGACAAATCGCAGTATGAAAACAAATAGGATACGAACAAACGATGATAAGTTATTACAGGAGTCTAATTTAACTGTCGGCAGCCATGTAAGGTGCTCATCACATTATACATCTGATTGGACAACGGCGCTGCATAGCGAAAGGAGGACTAGTCAACCTTGCGACGGATACGAGCATAGAACTCAGTTCCTCAGCTCTGCGCCCCAGTGTGTTATCCATTACGTTACGCCTAGTTTCCTTCCTCCCCACCCCACCCCTCCAATGTCAAACAGGTCCAAACTTCAAGCCCTGATTTCCGGACCATCAGGAAGATGGAAAAGACCAGTTGCTTAGATCTAAAGATGTTGAAGTCTAATTTTTCGACCGACGCACACATACATTTAAAACAACAGTGTAGCTGTTCAGTGTATCGTGTATGCGAATAAGATTTAGCATGGCATATAAACCATAGGTCTATTCTTTCATCGTTCTGTTTCCCGCGACAACACAACCAAATCATTTGGAGTCTCTCAGAGTCTTTCGTGATCCCTCTTCAGTCATCTATAAGAGTAGGACTAAATGATTTAATTCAATAGCAAATCAGGAGTCAATTAATTTACGAAGCGACTATAAGTGTACGAATGAAAATTTCCTACATTCACTTTCGCCGATGCCATTGAAATACTAGCTCCGCATCATTCTCTAGGACGCTTTGAACTCTGCAGCAGCAACCGCCCAATGCATCCAGTTTTTAGACAGTTGCTGAAGATGACAGCCAATGCGTAATTGAGATCCACAGCTATCGTAATTGTAGTCATCGGATAACTGTTTCTAGCGCTCGAACAAATTTGTAATAACCGGCTTATTCACAATCTGCTGTGGAGAAATAAAGATCGGCGATACTGGATGAACAAGCGAGGCTGGTAAAATATAAAAATTCGAGATATGTATAGTACAAAATCAGTGATGCAGGTATGGCACAAAATCCGCGGAAGGTATGGTAACGGATGTTACAGATCACTGCTCTGACTACCGGACGTTTCATCGTTGGTCGTTAAGGCCGCGTCAAAGCATCGCAGCGCTGTCATTGTTAAATCCGCGCGAGGCGTTGTTGCTCTTGCCATTCCCAGTTCGGATCCTGATGACGGTACGTTCAGACTCCGTGCCACTAACATCTCGATGATGAAAGTTGCGGCAGAAGATGGTCGTAACCAGACGCTGCAACTCGCGTCTGAAGATGCGTCCCGTCAACAGGTAGATGTAGAAATTGCACGCGTAGTGCGACAATCCTATCTCTTCGATGACCGTCCGTATCTCGTTGTAGGCAAAGTGACGTTTCCAGGTCGGGTCAGCGGCCTTATCTAGTCCGGTCAGAGACGGGTTGCCCTCTGGGAAGCTGAGGTACAAGACGTAGAGGATCGTGACGGGCAGCGTCGTCACGATCAGGTAGAACGAGACGGCCAGCAGCATGACGGTCGTTGCAGATGGGATGTTACTCCCAGCCCTCGATGCCTTATCCCTTGTCGCCTGCTGCTGAATCAAGACCATCTCGCTGGCCGCCAGACGTCGCGTCTCGCGGATAACGAACACATTGAGGATGAGAATGGTGGTTGGGACCAGTCCGAAGACAAGCATCTCAGTGATGTAGGAGTAGACGGACCAGAGGGACCCAGACCCGTTGTTCGTCACTTCCGGTCGTAGGTCGCAGACGCCGCCGTCGTCGGGGATGTAGTGCCAGAAGTAGGCCTGGACGGAGTTGAGGACGAGAGCGAAGGAGACGAGCCCGGCGATGGAGAGAAGGGCCCGCCTGGTCGTGCAGAACCTCTCCCTCTGGAACGGATGGCAGACGGAGATGTAACGCTCCGTCGTGAAGCCGAGGACGAGGAGTGGACTGAGGTGCTGACAGGAGAGGAACACTACAGGAAATAGTTCACAGAGTCCAGGAAGCTGAATAAGTGTGATGTTCCACCTCATCTGGAGTTCGAAAAAGACCTGAACCGGAAGTGTAAAGAAACAACGGCTGAAACACTGTCGTTCGTCCATCAATCCATCTATCCACCCATTGACAATCCATATATCCATTTATTCATTCTTCCACCCACCTATTCACCCATCAATCGACAACTCCACGAAACCATCTGTCCGTCAATTCATCAACCAATCTGTTTATCTCTCTCCTATTTATTCCGTCCAATCTATTCGTTACTTCTTCTTTCTTCATTCTTTCCATCCTTCCATGCTTCCTGCATTTCATACTTTCATTCTTTCTTCCATCCTTCCTTAATTCCATATATTAATCCATCCTTTCTTCTTGCCTTTCTTGCTTCCTTCTGGCATTACTATCTCTGGTCCTGCCTTTCTTTTACTACATCAATTGTCAACGAAGTAATCACCATTTAACGTGTTATTATATAACTGCCAATAAACCTTGAGCATAGCCGACAATAAAATCCTCATGAAGGAAAGAAGGACATTATTTGTCAGAAATCGCTGAACTTGAATCGTCACAACGCTTCCTGTATACAGCTTTATTAATGGGCGTGATGTTTTATATTTTAAAATGCGGTAATAATTATCATAATGTCCCAATTCTGGTCTTTGGTATTCTATGCGCGAAAGAAGTGCTACAGAAAAAATCCT
>OY365820.1:10544626-10562126 GCA_959347315.1 Bimastos eiseni
GCAATGAGACTACGGTTTAACAGCTTGAAATTAGACGAGAGTTATATCAAAAATAGATTTTATTTATTAGTTTCGCAGAGTGAATTTCGAGCTTCACGCGATATGTCATTTCAATTACAAGAATCTGGCCTACCATTTGTCGCATGCAGTTTTGGGTTGTAATTATTATTTGATCGCTGACGCTATTGAGGTCGTTCTTACCAATTACTCAAGTACTCCAACAAACGGATTTTCTCACCGGATGCTCTGTGACCTAGGTTCACAGCCTACCAGACAATCTTAATTACAACTTCTATTTTGCCGGTCGCTAATGCGTAAGGCTTCAACCGATAGCGCAGCCAATTAATTAACTCCGTATTGGATCAAATAGTTGCAGTTTAAAAGATCATTAGCGTCGTCCTCCTTCTTTATCCATGGTCTGGACTGGCACTGTCAGGGTGCACACATGGGTTGCTGCACTGCTGGCTATACTCTTAGTAGGCATTCTGTGCGACTTATTAAAGCCAAGCCAGACACGTAGTAGGCAACTAATAGCTTATGTAGTTTATTCGTTTGAAATGACATTTAGCATCAAATAGGCTAGCGCAGAAGATATCTCCGAAGGGGCGCTACATAAATGTTAAATAAAATTACATTACTATAACTAGCTTACTACAATTTTAGCTCACTTACTGCTCACTCACTCGTTCAATGAGCCAGTAATCAGTAGTCCGCTCACTTATTTAATCATTCGTCCGTTCACTTACTTAATCACTCGTCTGCTCACTTACTTAATCACTCGTCTGCTCGCTTACTTAATCACTCGTCTGCTCGCTTACTTAATCACACGTTCGTTCAGTTACTTAATCCGCTGATCCGCTTACTTACGCACTTCACCTGGAGTGTCTATCGCATATCCTTTCAACTGCCTTCGTTAACATTCGCCAGCAAGCAGCACATTCATATCTCTACATCCAAAGCGTCTGGTAACACATTCCGGATTAAATCGATTGCTGATTAATCCCACCTGGGATTAAATGAAGCACCACGAACCAGAGAGTGTCAGGTTTCCTATTGAGATCATTCGTTTGGATTCGTGTGGTCTGTCGACGAATCCTTGTCAGGCAGGAGAACGAGCGGCAGAGATGTCAGACCTATAAAACATTGGAGTTGCGCTTATGACGAAAGAGAGGTTTCCGCCTGGGAATGAAATATAAACGATAATTTATGTGGTAGACTGGGGAAAATAGACATGATATAGGCCCCATGGTAAACTGACGATAACATAAATACGGCATATAATAGACTGGGGATAAAATGGACGCGTTATGGTAGACTGGGGATAAAATAATACCATGGTAGGTGGGGATAAAATAAATACGACATACGGTAGATTGGGGATAAAATCAACACGCTATATGTAGACTTTTCTTCCCGTCGGTAGACTGCTGTTGACTGGAATATGTAACATGTAGACAGGTATGACGACGGAAGAGGTCGCCTGAAACAGGCAATGTCGAGATTCAACGGGGATTGGTTGGAATCAGAAATGGCAAAGAACTGACAGTAAATGACCGACATGACGAGACAGCCGCAGAGGGTGAAACATAACTATTGGACAGTCAAAAGGAATAGCGATGAGCTTTCCATTTGTAACTTTAGTCTCGCCTTTTCAAGCACTCTTACCCAGATCGTTGACCTTCCAATCCTCGACCATAACAACGCTCGTCTTAACAGCTACCCTGCCTTCTCTGACCTTCTGGAAACCGAACTCTGACCTTCCTCGAACTACTATTTGGGCAACCCCTCTGAAATCGATGCAGGGATCATCAATTGGCCCTGGCCCTTCGCTTGGATTTCGGGTGTCGCTTTAGAAGCCTGGAGATTACGATTACGATGTTAAAGAGTAGGGAATGACAAATGGTTGGTAATGGCCTGAAAACAAATGAGTCGATATATCGCGCACTGTCCTGAGTTGGGTTCTTACCAAAATATCCTTCCGTGCTGGGTTCGTTATAGCCAACGAGTCTGTTCAATCTAATCATTTAGCGGACGCTGTGTCACGCATTCATTATTCGTCCATTCAACCAGAGAAGAATAAGCCATGTGATGAAAGGATAAGGGAAGGTTTGTAAGAATAACACGAACAGATGAAGGATGAAACAAGTGAAGAGAAGACAGAGGGAAGAGAGACAGACAGATAGACAGAGACAGAGACAGAGAGAGGCAGAGAGACAGAGAGAGACACACAGAGACAGAGACAGGGACAGGGACAGAGAGAGACAGAGTGACAGAGAGAGACACAGAGACAGAGATACCGTGAGACAACTGGGATCAATGAATGATATCACAGCAAAGCAGAACAATGGCTTCATTCATTCATTCCCTCGTTACTGGTTTTGATTCATGTTTTAATGGTCAGTGTTATTGAATAATTGTGGAAATAGTAACGAGGAAGGAGTGAACCAGGTATAGGGAATTATGTTGTTCCTTTTGATTTTACCCTTTGACACACAAAACCTACTGCAACAAATGAATATCCATTCAATGAAGCAGTCTTTCAATAATGCATTAATTCACTAATGCATTAATTCATTGATTAAGTAATTCAGCAATTCAATAATTTGTTCATTAGTTGATCCATTCATTCATTCGTTCAATCGTTCATTTGTTCATTCTTGTGTTTGTTAGTTCATTCATAAATGCACGCAATTATTCGTTTATTCACTCACTAACTTGTGCTTGCTGACCAATCAAACCTTATTGAAAAAATTTATTGAACTGACTTTTAGACGATTTCACCTACAACACGTACGCTACTACTTTAGATCAATAATTTGAGCAACGTTGAATTTTGAATTCCGGATTGTTGAGAAGTTGAGATCATGAGAATTTTTTGATCTTTTTTATTACCGAAATTTGATATCGCCCTTCTTCCACCATCTTTTGCTCATAAGTGCACGCGCCTCGACGGAGCAATTGCAGTTGTACTGAAGAGCAATTGTGTGCGAAGGACTTGCTCAAGGTCCCTATACAGTGACTCCCCGGACGAAGGTTGAACCCGCTCGCTCAGCGCACACTGAACGTCACTGGCTGACCGCTCCAACCGATCGGCCACTGTGCAACACAAATCCGAATGTAAGGCAGATCGGAGAAGCCCTTAAACTAAGCTAAAAACCAAAAGCTAGCGCGTTAGCTAGATCATTCAAACATTCCCATTTATAACTGAGTCTATTCCGTAGCGCGCTTGTATATTATTCAACGATTTCGCATTAGCACCTGCAGAGTAGACTCTGCGTAACATACTACCCTAGTCAGAGAACAATTGTCATCTGCCTTATGTTCGGAATTAGCTCCCATGAGCGCGTAATAATTACAATAAACTGGGACGTAAATAGACTACCAAATACTCTTGTCACGTTGACATAACCACGTAGCCGTACAACATAAAATATTTAAGCATCTGTTAAAAGTCGTCATCGCAACAGGTGCTTGCACTGAATAACCAGCGGACTGTGAACGCCTTACAGAGAAAAATTGGCGATTCTAGCCTGTGACATTGTGGGTTAATATTCTGGACTGCAATAATTGCTCGAATACGAACTCGGTCACAAGGAAACAGGTGCGTGCTGTCGCCTCCTCGAATTGAAGCATGACTGAACGTCATGGAACAAAGGACATCGAATACTGAGACTGCACAGAGAGAGAGAGTCGACCATTGAATGGCTTCCGTATTAAACTATGGATTGGCGCTCCTTTGAAGATAAAACGACCACGTGTACTTTGAGATGAATAAATATACGATGGGGTTTTATGGGCGTGGACACGTGTAAATTCACCAATACGACGCAGCTCTACATAAACTCCTCCTTAGTACTGGCTATCATTACGTGGGGTTTACAGCCTACACTGCAGACGTGTGAATGCTTTTGGATCTCACTGACGTATATGTAATTGGAGAAGCATCCATGACTACCGTTGACGATCAGCAAAATTGGGGAACTACACACAATTAAGTTTGATATAGCATGCTCTTTTTCCCGTTTATATCTACTTAACTTTGGGAACTTCGACAGCGCCGCTGTGGGAACGCACGAAGTGTACTAACGGATTATGGAAAAGCTTATAAGTGGCGCTCATTGCTGGTATATAGTACCTCGCAGCGTCGTTCACTCAGTGCTGTCAAAATCTAGAACAGCAAATAATAGTCCTACTATGCGTAAGCGACGCCGGTCAACGGGGAGATGCACACACTGTGGGTCGACAGTGTTAACCTGCGAAGTACTACACTTGCCAACGCACATTCACTCACACAAACATTCACTCACACACTTACATATACATATATATATATATAGCTATGTTTAATTAATATTTAGTCCGAGACTGTCATTACACGTCTCTAGCACAGACGCGTGCAACTTTTTGTAATAATACAGGCATCGATTAGAACTGCCTTTTGCGTATCTACATTAAATACTGCATATATAGAATGTCCGCATGTGGTGTATATTCGCATGTTTTGCTTTGGCAGTCGCTAAAGAGACATCATATCAAGCGTACTGCAACATTCGTGCACATGGTTCTCATGAAGCGATGGCAATTTCTCAAACTAACATAGTGGGTCATAATGATAATTTCGTTTCATTTGTGTGTCATCGTTAATCTGAGCTTTGCTTTTCCTCGAAATGTTAGAACCTTTATCAGCTGGGATATTTCCGAATTAGCTTGACTAACAAACGAAACCTTCTTCGGAAGAACAGCGAAAATCCATTTTTTTGTTTTTTTTATATATCCCCAAACTTCTTAAGGTCTACAGATATATTATATCTGTAGACATTAAAATTTGTTTAAAGTCTACAGATATAATATCTGCAGACCTTCGCAAATTTTTGAAATCTACAGAAATATTATACCTGTAGACATTTTAAAAAGATTTTTTGAGGGGGATATATAAAAAAACAAGAGAAAATGACTTCCGCTGTTCTTCCGATGAAAGCTTCAAACGTTTTCGGTGCCTATTGCCAATGCGGAATACTCAGTCTCACACTGTGATTTCTCGGAATTTAAGTCAACAGGTAAAGTCAGACAGACCAACAGAACATACACGTAGGTCGGTATAATAGAAGGCAAAGAAATGTACATTGTACAAGGCATTGGATGGTCTAATAAGGGAAAATGATCATGTCTAAAGTGCAGTGATTTAATATGACTTTCAACTGAAGTATTGGCAGATTGACCATAAAAGCTGCTCCGGAATACGAGGTAATGATGAGAGTTAGATGTTAAAGATAGTTCTAGAGTAAATTATATTATATGCTAGAGAAACGAGGTAATTGGTGTATGGTAACGTACATAAGCTAAAGAAAGGCTAATCTAATAACTAGTACAAGTCCAATAAGGGCTAATGTCACCTTTATTTATTTCGTTGACCCAACTTAACTTTCCTCCTCTTCTTCTGATCATAGATAGCCAACTTCTGGCAGCACGTTGCTATAAATTGACATTGACACCGGTCAAAGTTTTAAAATATTTCTTCCTTCTTTTAATATAGCACGAGAAACAAGTATTAAACTTCAAATCATTCTCTTTTAACTTCAAAAGAGCAATCGACTATTTTATACAGAGGCCTATATAATAGCCGCTTGAAATCCGCAACTTCAGCAGCTTGATTTTTTGACATCACACTCGCAAAGCGCACGCCTGTCCCGTCAACTAATTATTCACGTATACGGCTAGACTACATTGTAAACATATTTATATAGGCCCTGTTTCTTCTACGTGTTGATGATCTGTTGACTTAAGTTAAGTGTCTCTTGTCGGGGACATCCATAAATGTTCAAAAGAAGACACACAACTAAAAGCCTGTAATGTATACAACAGCTTTGAACTCGTGTCTGTAAAATAAACCAACCTCATTCACAGGTACTGTTTACTGTTAGGTACTGCTTGATGCTTGGCGAATAGACAGTGGTGCCTTGAAAACGCATGATGATAATGACGAGTTTCTACTCAATTGGCGGTATATAAATTTCCACTAACCATTACCGATTCTATAACCAACAATAAACTACAGAACAATTTAATTATGCCTCCATAATAGCAATAACCCTAATTTTGACCACAGAAGCGAAAAACTCAGTAGAGACAGAAACACGACTCATAGGGATGTACCAAAAAAAATTAGTGTTATAAACACCGCATAGACCTCCAAGTCGTAGTACAGTAACAATAAAACTTTCCATAACCATTATGCCGCGGGCTAATGGCCTCGTGCGTTGCAATAAATACCGATTTAACCCAATCATCTTCACAATCAGCGATAAAATTGTCCCACAATTACTGAACGAGTGAATCAAATGAAAATGAATTATCCTGGCAGCGCACTTTTATTAAAGTCAACACGAAAATCAGGATGGATTGTTCGTGTTAAGAGCATGAGGCCTGTTTACCTGGATGTTCGCGCCCCGTGTCATTTGTTGAGGGAAAGCCCCCCAAGGGGCGGAAGGTCAGCGGGTGTTTGTTTGCAATATATGGTGTTACCGTTTCCAGGAAGGACCATGACTGTTGCTTACCGGGATTTTGTAGCTGAGCTCATATCCGCTTTCCGTCGCAGCAGATGATGGGCTGTATAAGCCTGACGCATGACAGTTTTCTGTTCTCGGTCTTCGTTTCTGTTTGCCTCTACCATATGCTCTTTTCTGTCTGTCTGTTCGTCTGTCCCTCTGTATGTCTGTCTTGTTTGGTTGCCTAAGCCTATGTTTATATCGTGTTCGTAGGCTCTATACTTCTAACACGCCTTTCGCAAGTCAAGCGCAGTCAAGCACAGGACACCAGCATATGAACCACGAGCGCAGTGTGCGCATGTCCGTGCTGATTAAATTTTGTATCTGCATGCGTGCCTACATGTCCCTCGGTCTGACTATGCCTTCCTTCGGCTGTCTTTCTGTCTGTTTGTACGTGTGTTTATCTTCGTGTATGCGTATCTTCATAGTTCAGCCTGTCTGCTTATACCTGTGCATATGTTCGCCTACTTCTCTATGCATGAGCCTCTATCATACCTCTTGTCTTGATGTCTTTCTATACTCATGTTTGTGGGTGTGCATAAATGCCTTTCTGTCCCTTTTGAGGCTGTTTAGTTGTCTTCGTTTCTGCTTGCATACGTTTTCTGTCCATATACCTTCCGAAGTCAGATGAACTAAAAAGAGCCTGACCTTCAACCTTTCCACCCGCATAGGGTTGTGGTATGATGGACGAGTATACAGTTGCCTATGAACTTCGGTGACAGAAATTGAGCGCATCGTCCACGGACGAACATTCTCCGACTGTTTTAATTATGACCGCCAATCATAGCAATCGTGCGAGACATGTTAATAATACCGAGGACGCGAGCGGACATATCTCTCAGCACACTGACTCCGATGTTAGCGGCGTGATTGACAGCCGGAATACCCGACTTATCGAAAACGATGACCAAGCTGATGGATGTTCAAAGCGAACGAAGGAATCGACGCTGACGGAACAATTTCGGAAGACGGAGACGCGGAGAAGACGCGAATCAATGTCTCGCGTCTTTGATTCTGCGCGTCTTACGCTCCGCTGTCTCGATCAGTCCCGATCCCAATGGAGATGTCTTGTCAATGTGAGTCTCTCCACTGAATGCGAGAGACGGGTGGTTGATACTCGAAGCTTCTTTTGATGCTTCAACTAGTCCCAGTCATTTATTTCATACGCAGCTCGTGACCTGCGTGCACGCACTCACTTCGGACAGCTCTCTCCTGTGAAGCCTTCTCCTTTGATGAAGTGTGCTTGAAACACAGAGCGGAAGACGTGGGCGTTGGTAAATAAATAGCCTATGCATGAGATGACGTACCATCTCGTGCACTAGCAGATCATCTTTCTCTGTTTTTGTAACGATCTTAACCGATAGTCCAAAGCCGCATTGGCTTAAGTCAGATTTGATCTTAAGACGAACTCTTCGGACCTCATGGAGAGCAGCTCTTTATCTGCCTTGAGAGAGTGTTAGAAATCTGCTTGGTGGCAAACTATACTCAGCTGCTTGCACTCCAGATCAGTAGAATCTAAGCCGGTCCCCAGAACAGTCAATCCCAAGCCAGGACCCGGATTCGTTTAACTCATGCCTGTTTCCAGGTTCAACATGCCTAGGCGAGTATCCAGGTGAGTCAAGCCCAAGTCAGTATCCGGATCAGACTGCCTTTCCATCATTGCAGATGGATAAAAATTTTCAACGCAAATAATCATTTTAGATATTCAGAAATAAATACAAGTGAATAGAAAATAAACTGTTCTGTTCTGTTCTTTATCCGTCTTTGGTACGACGGTAGGCCGCGTCATGCGCAATCCTTCTCCATTTCTATCCGTTCCCTGTAGCCCTCATCATCTGTGCTGTCGATAAGTCCGTCCATTTTCTGATAAAATATTATCAAGCACTGGTTAAAAATTAGACTAATTTGAACAGCATCATCAACTGTTTATGAAGCGTCTTTGTATTTTTCTCTACCTTTGTATTTTTACCTTCATCTAAACGATGACTTATGCGTTGCTTTTAGCGTGTCTCTTCTTGGTTCACTTGTGATGCACGTTTCCAAAACCACTCAGTCCATCGAGGCTTGCCATCGAGGAAAATGATTTGCTTGGAACTTTCCAAACGCTGCCAAGCCATCTCGTTCGTCTGTGGAGTTCTACCGTTGTTTTATGTTGCTCGTCAGTGTACATTATAGATTTCCAATCAAGGGGCAACATTACCACGATAAATATCACTCAGTTCTAACGTGAATTGAGTAGGTTTTACAGACGTGCTTCCATTTATCTAATGAACTTCCGCTGGCAGCACTGTCGTCCACTTAGAGTGTGTATCTGTTCCGTCCAAGTAGCAACCGCTTGTTTAATTTTCCCAGCATAATCATTCCCATCATAGGCTGAATCAATTGCCAAGAGTGGCATCGGATCGCAGCTACGGGATGCAATTGTCATTCAAGCCTGGATTCCGTCCATTGTCGCGCTTGCCACCCTTTCTTCGTTCGTGCCGCTTTGTATGCGGTAATGTTGTCCGTTAGGCGTGAGAGTTTTCTTCCACCGGTCCTTCGGTCAGGTGGATGTGTCATTGTGTTACTCTGTTTGTCGTCGATTTGTGAGACGAAAGCCTGCTTGATTCGCAGGCAACGTGCTTGGAAAAGGCAACCGATGCAATTCAATGCGTCTGCGGACTGCCTTCCTGTGGACTATCCAGAGTAGGCCTAGTCTTTGTGTTACATGTTCGCCGAAAACGATTATAGTTAAATCGATTGAAACTTTCCGTTTCTCGACGTTGCTTTAGTAGAATTCCAAGCAGGTTTATTGTAGGAAGAAAACCCTCCTTAGAGACTGATCGAGTACGGTATGTCGAATAATAGGGATGGAGCGATGATTGGATTGGATGTAGCCATAAGAAAAAATGTCCTAGGCCAACAACAAGTCAAAAATATAGATTGATCTTTGACTAATACTCAACTGGCAAAATAATGAAGCCGTTTTTAATATCTATACATATAATTCAGCCATTGAGTTAAACTAAAATGACTAGATAAAATTGATTTGATGACGATGGTCCAAAAACCAATCAGATTATAAGATAAAATGCAGCTCATAGCAGGGTATCTGGGATGAACTACTACTAGAATCGTAAATCAACATATCTTCTTCGCTCAAACAACTAAGTCATGATATCCAGCCCATACAGTATCTTCTTCAGAAAATCCAACGGTCGTGCAGGCATGCATCAAAATGCTGGTGGTGTTTAGCTGTGGCAAGACGCATCTATTGCTTGGATGTGCTAATGGAAAACAATTTAGACATGGTTGTCACTAAATTATTCACGTCTGGGAAATGAGTACTTTTACTTAAACACACAATATCATATAAGAGATTCCGCTAACTGTCATTTGCGTATGTGTATACAAATGCATGCGTTTATACAAATGTATGCGTTTATACAAATGTATGCGTTTATACAAATGTATGCGCTTATACAAATGTATGCGCTTATACAAATGTATGCGTGTATACAAATGCATGCGTGCCTACAAAGGCGCATTCGTATTTGTTGCTATGTATTCCAGTATGCACGATTTGTGTTGATGCATTGTATATCTTTAACTATACATACTATACAGGGTGGGCAGCAGATGCATGCAATCGGATATTAATTGTGAGAGCAATTATCAACTTAATATGCAGCAACAACTTTTGCCATTTTTGCCACCAAAGCAATCACCAGCCAATACCGTAACATGCGGAGCGAACTTCTCGCGTTCAGGTTAGACATCTGACTTCCTGCCCCTGGACCAAACACGATTGTTTTGGTTGCTGATTGGTGGATTAATTAAAATTTAAATAAATCCATTTTCTCGTAATGACGACGTCAGCAATCTGTACGTTGATTCGTTCTATTTCCCTTTTTTAAAATTTCCTTCACTTCCTAGATCCGTCTCTTCCGTTCAGTTGTCTTGTCCAGTCCATCCCATCATAACATAATTGGAGCTGACCATCTGATATTGACCGGTCGTTGACCGTTTGATTGCGAATTATTTTTCGTCTCTCTGCGCCACATAAGTCATTGCTTCCAATTCCAGGATCTATAATAAATCTATTACTTCGGACCCAAGCCATAAAGCTCATGCCCAACAGAGGAATAAAATATAATAACCTCCGTTTAGAAACATTCAAACAAACCCGACCGCAGTTTGATAACAAGTATTGCATGGACGAACGACCACAAGTTATCACAATAGTAGAATATAACTGCACTGCGGCCATGCAAGGCCCTCATCACTGAGCTAACCAATATTACCACCTAGTGAATGGAGGACTAGTCAGCCTAATGGGTAACGGGAATCGGCCTCACTCATCCTTGACATACTATATTGTAGTGACATACATGCGAGACTAGTATTATATACATACAAGCATACATGCAAAGATACAGGCATACATGCATACAAACAACTACGTTCACTTTCTAAATCGGCATCTTTCATATATACATAAGGCGTGCATATCGTATACCTCTTTAGATTGACTTAGCGCCTCTCACAGAATAACTCTTCAGAGGCACTTTCAGCACAGAAACCTTGGGGGAAAGAAACATACGAGCCATTACGCGGGCCTTTATGAATACGGCATTTGCCTACATACATGCAATCCACATTTATGTGTTCATACATGGTCTATATGCCTACGTACCTACATACGTGGATTTCTTTAAGCTTAATCTGAACGCGAAGACGACAGAAAGAAACGCATTTAGAGCGTTAACACAATTAGAGAAGAATCGACCGGAGTTGAATGAGCCGAGGACGTCTTGTGATTGGATGACGATTGGATGACGTAATTGGATGACGTGATTGGATGACGAAGGAGGGAAACAGAGACATCACGCAAACGAGACGAATGCGTTATTCGAATGCGGAGTGGATTGTTATTGAGGGACGAGGGTCCCAAACGTTGACTCTCATCTATTAAAATTCCCCGATCGATTGTGGTGGGAATTCCCCACAGAAGCAATCAGGCGCAGATAGGCTGTTGACGCAGGAGCCATGGAAATGAACGAGAAAGGAGAGATGAGGATGAATAGGGAGAAGATGATGAAGAACAGGAAACTATCCCAATTTAGGTTCATATAATATATGAGTCTTGTATACGCTTGAGAAATATGTCAGAGATCCGAATAATTTTGACCGAGATATTTAAGTTTGAAACCGGTGAACTAACTTTTGAGTCAACCTATATGTTTAATAATCGCATACTGCCTTATGATGTTCTTCTAGCTATGCAAACAACATGAGTAAAATAATTTAAAACAATCGTACATTTTTGCTATCGTTAGTCAAATGGAAATTCAAGGTAAAAGCTAAATCGGGCGCAGTATGAATTTTTACAACCTTGCATTGGTCTGCGGACAGCATATGCGTTTAATAACATATTCGACGCTCAAAAAAGATATCATCATCATCGTCGTCATCATCTTCTTCTTCTTCTTCTTCTTCTTCTTCTTCTTCTTCTTCTTCTTCTTCTGCTTCTTCTACTTCTGCGAACTGCTCGACCTTTTCCGGGTAACATACATGCCTTGTCACGATCGAAAACTCCTTTTTGTTGTCGCGTCACTTATTGTCACATATGCTACAGGTATCGCTGTCCTATTAAGCTTCGTTGATGAAAAGCACCTGGACCCAGCGTCGCTTTTGTCGTCGAGTAAGCGTGATGAGGCGTTGCGTGCGGTATTTTAGTCGTAGGGTATTGTGGTTAAACCCCGGTACTCTTCCTCTAACCCCTTCGGCTAAGTATCTTCGGCTGAGCTATTTATTATGCGAAATAAAAACTTACGTTAGATTTTTGCTAGCACTCGAGTGTTCCGGTAGTCTGGTGAATTTTCAACACGCTGCTCTCTTTTGATGACAAGTGCAATGTTTGCCAGCATCAGTCAGGTTAGATGGTGTGTGGCTATTGGAAACGTCGAGACTAGAGTGGACAGTGTATGACGAACTAGGAGCTGAGGAAATGGGCTACAAAATACTCCAGAATAATTTGAAAGAAATATTTGTTTGACCTATTACCTGTGAAAAAGTCGTGGCAATGAAGTACTGACAGCCCTGAATATATAGAAATGGAGTAGGCAGAAGGGTTAGTCACCATTACCCTGATATGTATGTTATACTAAGTACGACAGAAAGAGTAAGGAAGAGTGATAGGGTGTGACAGAAACAGAGACGGAGAAAGAAAGAGAAGAAGTGAAAAATAGAGCAATAGACAGATATATATATATATATATGAGCGCGTGTGTGTATGTGTGTATGTGTGTATGTGTGTGTGTGTGTGAGAGAGAGAGAGAGAGAGAGAGAGAGCAGATACAGACTCGTGATGCAATACATGTAGCTGACAGTATTTAAAAATCAAGGAACTATTAATATAATAATGTCATATTTCAATAAGGTCGACAACAACAGTTAGTTTGTTCCTGTTATATAGAATTTTTAACGACGTATCCATAACAGGGATGATAGGCCTATTCGCCATTTAGTCCCTAAGTGATAATGCATTACTACAGCAAAGAAATGAGTCTTTGTTTCTTCTTCCAATTTTTGTAGCGTAGGATAACCTGCTCACTCAAAAGCATAGAAAATGTCGCTAATGCATATATTTGAAGTATCGAGCGATGTATAAGGCAAGTCTAAATGTGCACCATCATGGTACATTTGGTACGGTCTCAAATGATTGGTGTCATTCTGGATTTGCTTGTCCTAGTTCAATGACAAGAGGTTGCCTATTATGACGCTGTCTACTGCCTCGCTTGCCTGACCAATGCTCGTGACATGCATAGTTGCACGCTGATGAATTTTAAGGTTTTTAACAAAAAACGAATTCATACCAGACCACAACATCTAAAATTAATATCTTATTCAAAGCGTATTCATTCCATATTTTGTAATTATGCATACTTAGTTGCATGTATGTATGTATGATTCCATGTATGTATGTATGCATGTATACTTGTATAAATCATGTGTGTCTGAATCTATGTATGCATGTATACTTGTATAAATCATGTGTGTCTGAATCTATGTATGCATATGGTCATTTAATGTATGGCGTCGTATTTAGGTACATGTACTGCACCAAAGCGCCGTGGTCTGTACAATTTACTATACTTTGTGTCTATTTTGCTCATTGATTATCCTGTACAGTTTCCCATCAACATCAACCGTTTGCGCTGGAATTTAGAGTCGAAGCATTGCCTGAATGGTACTTGAGTGTCGAGCAATGAGACCGTGACGGATACGGCTTCACCAGCAGGTTTTGTCATGCGAATTCGATGGAGCGTCAAGCCGTGACGCACAATACATAGTCATGACGGGATATCAATTTGTTGCAGAACCACATTCACTGGGGTCTCTCGACCGTAGTTATGTCATTAGACACACGTCTACAGTCGCTAGTCACGCACAAGCAGACACTATTGTGTCGTATTTATACGTTCATATAGACTTAATAGCGCTTTGAATAACTACTACTAATGGGCGCTCCAAACATCAGAGATTAGGGCGTGTTTAGGTAGCGAATTACATATGTCCTGCGTCTCTATCCACTGGAGCTTGCACAGTATATGTAGATGGTCGATGATCTCGATGAGGGATCCGCCTCAACGAAAGCCGCATGTTGATTAATATGATAAGCACATTAATCGACACAGTCATATGAGCGAAAGACAAGACGAAAAGCAACCAAAACAGGTGGGCGATTGGACAACAAATGAGTGGCGTGGTGGTCGATTGGTTAGAGCGGTCGGTCCGTAATGCTTAGTGTGCGCTGAGTATGCGGGTTCGACCCTCGTCCGAGGAGTCAATGTGTTAGGACCTTGAGCAAGTCCTTCACGCAGAATTGCTCTGCAGTACAATAAATACGTCGTCGTATTGACAATATTGGAAGAAGGGCAATATCAAATTTCAGCTGTAAAAATAACCCAGGAGTCTGACATCACTGCATCACTTCCATCCTCAAATCACTCTATTGGCCAAACATTCCAGAGAGCATCCATTTCAACGTCCTATCGCCAACCAACAATTCTGCACAACGATCCGAGAGATTGTGAGGAGTCTTAACTTGAAAAAGAGCTCGTAACCACAACATACATTTCAGACAACATATCAAAGTGAATACGGTATGACATAGGCAGCCAATAGAGTTGGTCAAGCATCGGTAGTTAATGCATACTAGGACCCTTTTGCAGTACATTCCGAAGGTGGGAACCGGTTCGATAAAGACTTCTATATTGATTACAATAGAGAATATTCGCATCCATAAAAAAATTGGTCCAAACAAACCGTTGTCCTATCGACAAGATCAATAGCGTTCGCTCTGCACATGAGATCCATTATCATTCAATACTGAACGTAAACATTGGTTCGGGTCTTACTCAGTTTCTCTGAGCACTTATTATGTCCGTCTAATTCAATGCATGCATTCATTTCAGAGCACTCAATATAGCGTCTTACCGAACCTTGCACAAGCACTGCATGTATTAATATCTAATACTAACTTGTCTCAGCAGGTGTGTAAGGGCAGTTTGAACATATTTACTGAACAGAGTCACATATGGTAGTAAGTGGGTGTAGCGGAAGACTTTTGAAACAAAAAGGTGCAAGGCAGTAGAAGACACGGCTGGGTTTGTCTCGTCCCACGAGGGGGATTAGGGTGCGTAGGCAGTGAGTTACAAAAGGGCATCTGCATATTTTCACTCGCAGCAGACCATTACTTTCCTGACTCAAAATACAGTTCTGCATCCTGGTTTTCACTCACCTTACACTTACACTTAGAAAGGCGTCTCTCGAGGACGGGCGACACTTCTAAGAATGAAGTCTTGCCCGTCAATTTGGCTTGACGGGACGGGGCTAGAACTCCGGTCGCAATACGTAACTAGGCCCCCCGTCGATTATGCAAATGTTTTTCGTAAATTATGCGATAAATCGGAAAATCGAATAAAACACGAATCCTAGTCATCAACAATTACGTCGTCTGGTCGCTAAACTATAGCCCATAGAGACTAATAATAGCCTGGACAAGCCAATTATAGTTGACACTGACCGAAATTTACGAACTTTATGCATAATTTGCGAATTGAATTTATGCGAAAATCACCAATTTATGCGAAAAAATGCGAGATCGCTTAAACCACGGGCTCTAGGTGCAACGCTGATTCCTTTGCTGCAAGGTCATAGTGTTGCCTCCAGCCGAAGAGTTTTAGATTATAAACGAAATGATGCATGATGCTGTGTCAGGCGAATAGCTATCGTTTACTACCTGAATATTTCTCATACTGACCATATTGCATATAATTGAAGATTTTAGTACTTCCTAAAAGGTATGCGCTTACGCACAATCCTATTTACCTGGATTAGCACTGACGGTGTTACTCAAAAGTCTGTGCTTAGGGTGCCATATTGTTTACGGAGGCTGTGTCAAGTCAGATGTGTTGTCCAGTAGAACCGCGTGAAGAGCAGGATTTGTTCCAGGAGGTGAAGAAGAAAGTAGGTAGACTAGTTGTTATAATGTAATGTAATCAAGCTTTCAAAGAGCACCGCTCGAACCAGCGGCGATTGAGAAAGGGAATAGAGAAGTCTTAAGGCAACTCCTGAACTGGCAAGGTTAGAGGGCTAGTAGTTCCAGGCGTAGGGACTGTGGAAGACAGTTCCAGGCTGATGGGTCAACATAGGCAAAGCTCATGGACTGGGCCGTAACACATCGGTTGTATTTAAGTTAAGAGAAAGAACAAGAAGGCATTTTGGGTAGATCATAGGAAGCCGAACGAAAACAATGGGTGTCCTGTTTCAGGGGCACCGAAATTAGCGAGGCTTTTACTTCATCTTACTTATCCAGGAAGTCCTGTGGATTAGCATCTACGTTTCCCTGCAGTCGTACAGACACTCTCGTAAACCAAAGTGACGGTGACATCCACCGTGCGACCGGAATAAGGCGGCAATTAGAACAAGACATTGGGGCGCATGGAAGGAGCAGGAGTACGGGATAGGGCCATACAGGCAGAACAACGCACTGCTGCTTGTCTGGTGGCTCAACCGACCTATCACGTCCGGTCGTAAATTGAATTTTGGGGACAGGGTGAGTACCATTAGATAACACAGCAGCTCGACGGGTGACTACTGCTCGTTCAGATCAGGGTGTTAAGCTGGCGCTAAGTGAATTAGTTCTCAGGACATAGTGGAATCGTCAAGGGCTTTATGTCCAAGTCGATGGACTGAAGCGCCACAGAGCGGCGAGAAAGGAATGATTTTATGCGGCGCGCGTAGTTATCATCCCCAGAGGACATCTAATTTAGGCTTATATATACACTATACATGTATTATATATATGCATGTATAATTGTATATATAAGTTGTTGTTGATATGAAGATTGCGGGGCAACGACAGATTTGGGTAGGTATACGTGACAGTCAGCGCAGTGACTGCTTGCCGTTATTGAGTCCTAGCTCCTTATAAAGGTGGCGCTGTAGACACGACACCGCGCTATTAAAACTGTGACTTCCAAGCAGTCTTTGTATTCCGTCGCAGAGCGACGGAATAACTTCTAAGGTGAATGCACCTTTGACATCATCATCGAATTCTTTGAAAGCGCCTTCAAAATCCTTTCATTTTCTTTGTTGTCCTGGGTAGTAGTAAAGTCTCTTCCTCCCTGACTCCAATCAGGTTGTGGAGCGTCATAGGCGCATATTAACGACAAAGGTGTGCATGACAAATGTGCGCAGACGAAAGCGCGCAAAAATTCAAGTAATAAGTCTTAGTAAAATCCAATACCGCATGCAAATTATTTGGTAAAATTTCCATTAAAGCGTCGTCGTAAATTATTGTCTTTTCCTATAGTGCAATTCAGCGTCGTAGGCTACACAATAATATTGTTGGGCAAATAAATTATTGCGGTAAAACTAGACGCTGGACAGCGATGAAAATATTTGAT
>OY365820.1:10567126-10684626 GCA_959347315.1 Bimastos eiseni
ATATGATTGACTCCAAAATCACAACGTATTTTGCAATGCAAGGACCACGCGGTCTATAACTACTGCAGGTCATGAGGTCGCGTCAGCAATGGCTAACTTTATCTAACCTGACCTTGCTCGGTTTAAATTTACCCAAGTCAACCAAAGCCACCCTACATTATTTTAATTGACCTTTTTGACTAATCTAATCTTACTTCATTGTTTCACTGGATCTTATAAGTTATTCCACGCAGTCCATGATTATCTCGTTGACAATTTGAGACACAGAAATGTCAATTAAACCGACGCTGCAGTTGTTCAACCCCAGCCGACACGCAAAGAAATCGAGAAGCATTCGCACATCTATTTAGCGTTACGCAGACAGAGAAAGAGACGACACAAGAGCGAAACTCTTTGCTGATGGGAAGTAATAATGTGATAGACTTTGGCGGAACTCAGAGAGAATGCAAATCAACAGAGGATCCAGACGACGTACGTGATGAGAAAGGTCGACAAAATGGAGAAGTGGCCCAAGGACAGACCGACAAAATTAACGCATATATTTAAGAGTAGTCCAGCAGATATTTACAGAGTTTAATGAACATACCATGTGTACCTACACACCAAACAATCTCCTAGAAATGGGGACAAGCTGCTATAGCAGAACTTTAATGTATTTTCGACATAATGCAAGTTGGAGATTAGAGAAGGAGATTATCCAAGACACAGCACGGGAGTTCGGCCTCGGGGAAGACCCAGGATGATATGGATAGACAATATAAAGTTATGGACTGAACTATCATTCACCCAGTTATTACAAGATACCAGGAATAGAAGCAGCTGGCTCAGAATTGTCCACGCGGTATCCAACCCTCGGACCGAGAGAGGCCGAAGACAAGACAAGACAGTAATAATAATTGTCACACATCCCTGATGAAGCAAGCGATTAGCGCGCGATGAGGCATAACCGACGCACGTTTATTTCGGTGGAAATGCCACATTGATCGATGGTGATTGATTTACATCCACGGCTGTCTGGAAATTTATCTAGCGCTTTCATCCTGGCGTCTCACGAAACCATGTAGCGGTCGATAATGATTGTCTAACCGCCCTAATGAAACAAGCGATTAATGTGCAATAACGTTTAATTTATGCTGATTAACGACGGGTAATTTTGCCAAGTTTGTAAGAGTGTAAATGTAAAGATGACTGCTATCTCCAATATTTGAGAAAGACCGTAAACTGAAATTAGGAGATGACAATAATATGCACTAGATTACTTTGTGAAAGCCATCCACTAAGTACACAAATATGTATATATATATTTGTGATTTATAATAATTGTTTTTACTTTTACTGCGATATTAGATCAGATGCATTCTAATAATATTAATAATATCGCAGTAAGTCACAAATATTTTGTGTGACTTACTGCGATATATAACCTGCTTCGCCCACTTTACTGGCTGTGGTCAGCTACCTAGATCGTATAATTCTAATTAGTTTATAATTTGCCCTTCCTCGTTTAATGTTAATATATCCGAATTATTTATATATATATATATATATATGTAACGGAACGGGGCCTATTCGACAGTGACCAGGATGACGACTTGTAGCCCCGTCCGATATGGGGGTAGTTCGAGTTGCAGTCCGCTGAGTAAAGCTTCAGTGGTTTGCTGAAGACTATCGATTTAAGGTTTAAATAGCTCCTTTCTGGATGACGCTTGGAATAAGACACGCTTGTTCGATAACCCTCTTTTAATGTACAACGGTAAACAATACTTCTGTAGCGCACATTCGGAAACAGTCCGTATCTCACCCACTCAATGCGCCCTACGTCGATAACTAACGAGTAATTGCAACGCTATGTCAATGGCTGACGGCGACTACTATGCTACGTCAATGGCTGACGGCTACTTTCGCAAATCTACGACGACTATATCCACGAAGACTATCGCAAGCCACGACGACTATTCGTGCTTCCTAGGCGCCGAGACTGCAAGGCCGAAGCCGAATCTACAAGGCTCCCCGATGACCATCTCCAGACGACGACGACGATTCCCAGGCGACGACGACGATCCTTTCGATCTTCCAGGCGAACTCCTTGTATACTAATTTGCTGTAGATAGTAGATGATACACAGTAGATAGGATACAGTAGATAGTAGATATCTACAGTAGATAGTAGATAGACTACAGTAGATAGTAGATAGACTACAGTAGATAGGATACAGTAGATAGTAGATATCTGCAGTAGATAGTAGATAGGTTACAGTAGATAGTAGATAAGCGTATACAGCAGGTAGATACCACAGTAGAAAGAACACAAGTAGACAGGGGTACACAACAGGCAGACACTACAGCAGGCTGACACTAGGTAAGCGTACCCCTAAACCGTTACATATATATATATGTATGTATATGTATATATATATATATATCTTCGTATATTGACACCAATCCAGATGACATATCGCATCTGACTATTATCCAAAGCAGTGGCACGCGCGACCATAGCGCTTTCGCGTAATACTTGCTTTTGGTGTCAACCATGATGGTGTCGGCTCATTTATGCGGCCATTCATTCATTCCGATAATTTTCATAGCGCCTTTTCGAGGAACCTGCCCTGATGCGTTCCCAGCACAGTCATCGCTAAAGACTAGAGATTTTATCCAGCTTATAAGAATGTAGAGACATGTTGTTTCGAGGTAAAAAGAGCAGCTTTGGTAGAAGCCCATTCTAAACTAGGGGTGCCACAATCGATGTGGCCTAGCACTATCTAAAAGAAGAACAAATATGTGTTGCTGGTAATTATGGGCCTTGGTTTTAAATTTACTAGAGATGACAGACGGATTATGTCGGTTGTTCCGTGGGGTGTGCGCCACGAGTGACTGTTCACTGAGCTGCATGTGGCTGCGTTAAGTTTGCATAACATTCAGTACATCTAAAAGATAGAGCCGTAAAGGGAAGTAATTGCTTTTATAATTAGATCGTCTCTATATTCAGAAATTTATTTCTATTAATTTATTTTTATTGTCGCCGTACGAACTATTGAGGCCGAATTGGTAGGGACTGCAATGGAAAAGCTCCACCTGCGCCATGATATATTGCTCTAGGAAGCGACAATCGATTGTCAAACATCCTTCGATGTATGCAATACGGTGTTGATTACGGTGTTGATTACGGTGCGATTACAGACTGTAGCTCAAGTAACGACGATCGATAGTTAATGAGCTGGTGCCCTGCACTTGGCTTTCATGTTGCGCTTTAGAAGTTTGCATAATACGATTAGGCCTACAATTAATTCAGCCTAATTTAGATATCGAACAGTGCCGACATTTGGAGCCTCAGACTCACAGTGCTGAGACTGACGAATGCATTAGAGTGCACACATTGCATTGTTACATTACATATAACTGCATTACATTACATTACACTGTATTACAGTGCACTACATAGTGCACACTATGCAGAGGTTGCATGTGAACATGTGGGCCATGACGAGCGTCTGTGGTACAGGCTGTTATCTATGAGCTTCTCTGTGTAATAAATGACCAAATCTATAGTCTACATTGATACTAGACGATATACATGTATGCCTCTGAATCGAACGTATTCTCGTTTACCTGCAGTGCAATTCACCTGTACAATTCACCTGGGCCATTCACTTGTGCAATTCACCTGTGCAATTCATCCAACCAATTCACCTGTGCAATTCACCTGTGAAATTCACCTATGAAATTCACATGTGCAATTCACCTATGCGATTCACCTGTGAAATTCACCTGTACAATTCAACTGTTCAATTCACCTGTGCATTATGTCCAAATGTCTTGCAGACACAGTCTGCTTTTGTGGTCGATGTTGATCGGTATATTTGGCTGAATTTGGCTACGTGAGCTAAGTCCAAATTTTTGACAGTCTGTTATTTTCTGTCATCGGCACTTGCATAGAATGAAGATGGAAATAGTAAGCAGCACAAGCACCTGAGGGTCGCAACAACATTTACATGGAATCACTATATAGTGTTTCCAAATTCTCACGCGTCTACCGTCTAAGTTGGCTTTAATGGAGAATCCGATGAGAATTCATAATATAGGAACGCAAGTGACATCCATTTTATTCGGAGCATAATCTTAAACGAACATGAGGATATCTGAACAGATTATAAGAGCACTTGAACAAAAGAGAACTTGAGAACTTGAACATGAGAGTAATCGAAGAGAAGAATATCTGAACTTGAAGGTACTTGAACAAAATGGTAACTGAACATGAAGGTACTGGAAAAAAATGGTAACCGAACATGAAGGTACTTGAACAAACGAATAGGCCTATACCTGAATATGACAGCAATTCAAGAAAATAACATCTGAACATGAGGGCACTTAAAGCAAAGACTACCAGAACAAGCGAGTGTCTGATCTCTAATCAATCTCTCTTTCCGTCTCCCTTAAAACTCAATTTCAATAAACCATTTTTTTTCTAGTCTGCCATGCGGAGTCGATGTTTACAGAGGAAATTTTGAGATCTTGAAATCTCATTTGATGTCAACCATCAATTTTCAACGAATCCCGAACAATTGCATTGAGAAGATCAACGATTTCGAAGCAATCGAATAACCAGTCGAATTAGACATGTCCGAACACGACACTTTCATTATGTAGCCCTTGATTCGGAGCGTGCTGTCAGAGATGTGACGATGGATAACCGTTCTTGGCCAGTGTCGAGCTGCGGAGCCTGTCATTCCGATCAGCTGAAGATGATAGCGGTACTGATGCCAATTGATGCAGATAGTAGGTCTACAGATGCTGCGCTGGGGATGACGCCTCATGGTGTTGCCTCAGTCGGCAGGAGGCTGCTTTCCGCAGCGGATGCTAATATGAAAGTCGTTGATCGGATTAAATTCCTGCTTGTACGGAACGCCTCGGGATTATTTCTATGATGGAGTGTCTGAATAGCTCATTCATGCAACGCACTGGCAGCGTTGTCCACCTCGCAAGGTGGGCTGACAGGACCCGACGGCGTAAGGCGGTTTAGATCCAGCGCACGATAGTAAATACACACAGGGGTATGGTTGCAGCACAGATTAATGTTTCGCGTGTTAATATCCAAGTCAACGCATATCGACTATTCAGGCCAGAACAACCCCAAAGGTCATTACATGCCATATCGAAAACGATATCATGGACGCTTATATTGATGCTGGTAATGCCCCATCAATGATTCACGACCCTGTGTCTAAGAAATGCATAATTACATGCGCAGTGAATTTGTTGGAGTATTTGGCGCGTTATTAAATTCGGGCAACTTACACTGTTAGCCGGACGCACGAGCGTTAGCCCTGATGGAACGCAGAGGAAAAGGCGGTCTAATGTTGATCAATTTACTGCCATTTGAATTGAATTATTGGTCAAGGTAAGGCTAAGAATGACCATCACTTGCGAAGCAATCATCAGTTTTTTTGATAGTGTGTTCAATGTTGAATTACATACACTGTTTTCGTAATATTAGTCCCTTTATTTCAGCGATTCCCAACCTGTGGCCCGCAACCCAAAAGTGACCCGCCAGGCCTCAAAAAGTGGCCTTCGACCTATCAAAAATTTACAAAAATGTCAAGTGCGCAAAGTAAATTTTTGACAGAATAATTAATTTCTATTCTAAGTTATTATATTTCGCTGACGTTTATAAGTAACATAAAACGTATTCATCCATGAGTATTTTGATCCCTTTCTGAAATAAAAATCTGCTAAATTATAAAATAGTTATTTTAAACCTTGTGGCCCATCATGTCCCCAAACAAAATAAAAGTGGCCCTAACCTAAGCCGAAAAAGGTTGGGAACCACCTGCTTTATTTAATCGTTCCTTGCATCCAGCCTCCAGCAAGAGAAACGTTGGTGCAAGAAGGCGCATAGGTCCCCTATATATAGCGTCCCGTGCTAGCGAGAAGATGATTCGACTAAGTATCAGTCGCGAGGAAAAGCAATTTCGAACTTTTACTGTCTAACTATTCAATAACAACATTGAAATTACCGTTAAACGGCAAAACATGCTCTCACGAACGACTTAATTGTATATGAAATGCTGTACAGTGACCGAATTCCGGAAACTTGACGTGACAGGCAATATTTAAGCGGTTCTCCGTAAACCACAGCAGTGTCCGATTCTGGTTGAGGCTAACAGGAGGTCCACAGATGGTGGATATCAGCAGACAATCTCACGGCTGAATTCGACCGACACAAATCACATCGCATGCGACAGCGCCCATTAGATTTATTCGCTGAACGAAACTTTGTTTACGTCGCTTCGGCTGACCACCCTGAACGACCAGCTTATCTGGTCTAAATAGGCACATGCGGATCGCAAAAAAAAATTCAGACTCTAGTCAGTCCACGCGTTCTGCAAGATGATATATGCAGAAGCAGGGTTCGATTTGTCGAAACAGAAGCAGGAGCTGGCTGAAGAGAATTTCTAAGAATCTGAAGAAACCAGCACTAAGCCTATACCAACGTCCTTGTAGCCGAAGCTGGGTGTCCAACCCCTCTGATTCCCACTCCCGGCAAATCGGAAACTGTGTGGAAATCATTGTACTGTTAATATGTTGGAAAACGGGTGAGAGACGTGATTTTCGCTGTTGTAATTGCAACTGGCTGGTTGTAGTACATTCACTGCTAGCGCTATTCCTTCGTTGTTTTGCTATTAATATTCGTATTCGATCGCTGCCTGAGCCGAACTTAACCTCGCATATCCTACCGAGCACCTATTGATAAGCTGGTTCTCGTGACGCAGATATTTGTGCGTTGAAGAAATTCCAAGACGATGATTTCATGCGTTGGTACTGATCCTGGATCGGTAAAGACGGTAAACGGACAAGGGTAACACACCTGCTGCAAATCACTGCGCAGACAAGTAGTCCCAATAACAAATCACAGGCCTAAATCAGAAGAAGAAGTGAGAAGGCGATAGAAATAAAGCGCTAACCTTTTAGCGTAAAGGAGTATGAATTCGTGCCAGTAACTATGCAGGAACCCCACTCACAAATGTTTCCTTCTTCAGATCGGTGTGCTCGTTCATTATACAGTAGCGCTTAATAAATACATAATAACAACAACTAATTTCCAGACACACGTGTAAGTATAACTCTAACTAATCGTTCTTCCTCTAGTCTATGTTGTTTGTGCCCAGCCAACTGCAAATAGCGTCATCAGCATAGGCGGTATAAGAAGAGCCAACTTAATCCATATATATATATACATATATATATACATATATATATATATATCCTGCATATATATAAATAACTTATATATATATTTACAAATGTATAAAGAGATGACATGCGCTGCAGCCGTGTCCCGTCAAAATTCGGTTGAGAAGAGACAAGAGTCGTCGACTTAAGCTGAAGCCTGGAGAGGGCTAGAGACGACTCAGTGATGACGAGTGAGGAAGTGGTTAGTGACACTCGCTGCAACCCAATCATCCATCCGTGCCGATGTAGGTGTCGTATCCAACCCAAATGAGTGCCATTAGGCTTACGAGTGCGAAGTGATTGCATCGTAGGGTTTGTTCACGGAGGTAATATGATCTCCAGCCTTGCAATACTCTTCTGAGGGAAAAATGGATTGAGGGCGATATTGTGGGACCTGACAATAATTCGGTTGGTCTCTGTCTTCCTACCCTAATGCGCATGCGTATTAACTAATCTAATGCGCATGCGTATACATGAGAACAACAAGGGTCAAGTGACATCATACCGGGGTATAATACGCTATTGAATAGACTGGTCGTCTAAAAATCCAATGAGAAATCATTGATTATGCACTTAAACATAAGTTGCATGACATCGAATTTAAGAACGCGGTAACAGAAAGAATAGTCGACTAGCATTCCTAACTCACCGTTGCTTGGCACCATCTTTTAATGGTTGGTCATTAGATATTACATACGGTAGTGGTGCTCAAATCAAAATAGTACTTAATTGTAGTAACAATAATTATAATAAATAATTATAATAAATAATTATAATAACAATAATGAGTGGATGAAACGTAGCCGTTCCAGATATTATAAGGTGTTCTCGGATAATATTCTGTCTCCTGAGGAATTAGTACTACCTCAGATAATAATAATAATAATAATAATAATAATAATAATAATAATAATAATAATGATAATAATAATAATAATAATACTAATAATAATAATAAGTATTCCACCATAACAAACGCCCACGACTTCGTAGCCCTCTCCTTGGAATCCGGCGGCGCTTGGAGCAGTGAAGGACTGCAGTTCATCTCAGAGTTGGGTAGTCGAACGAGTGCTGCAACCCACGATCCAATGGATCCATTTCTGTTCCAACGTATCTCGGTTGTTCTTCAGCGTGGGAACGCAGCCTGCCTCTTCGGGACATTGCCAACACTCACTTAGCTCACCCACATGAGCGATTAACAGCATAATATAATAATAATAATAATAATAATAATAATATAATAATGATATAATAATAATAATAATAATAATAATTATGCACTCAACATAACTCACACAATTTCATTCCTCTGGCCTTTGAAATCTTGGGGGCCTATAAACTGCAGTGGCCGTACTTTTGTAACAGACTTAGTGCACAACCTGACTCGTATATCCGGGGACGCTGGAGAAGCTGGCTATCTTTTCCAGCGGCTTTCAATTTTCATCCAGTCGCTCCAGCGCTTCAATTCTGTCACGTTTTGTGGTAATATATTTAAGAACGAGGAAGAGACCGTTCCAAATTATCCATTTATTCAGTCAACGGACTATTTTTTTATCAACTGAGGGATCAGAACTACCTCGGACAAAAAAATAATATTAAAATCGATGATAATAACAGTAAAATAAAAAATATTAGTAGTAGTAATAAAAAATAATAATAAAAGTAATAATAATAAAAGTAATAATAATAATAATAATAATAATAATAATAATAATAATAATAATAATAATCATCATCATCATCATCATCATCATCATAGCAGCAACAGGCTACCAGCGCGAGACCAGCCGTCGCACTCCAAGTCGGAAACTCTAGGTCAGTTCTAGGCACCTCAGACTCAGAATGGAACAATAGTGAGACTAGAAACTGATTGACTCTTAAGCATAATATTAATGAACTAATATGTCTGTATCCATGTCCGTTCGTTCATGAAAAAAATTTATAATGATAAAAAAAATAAATAATAATAATAATAGCAAAAATAATATTAGTTTTAAAAATTGCTTACCTGGTCGTCTTTGATGGCAGATCGTCAAAGAAATAGCAGCAGATTGGAGATGCGATCGTTGGACAATGGAGCAGCGATATTGTCTCATAGATAACAGTTTATCAACGACTTTTCTTATTCTTATGGTCCGCAACTACATTGCGTCTCTTACGTCTGTCCAGCTGATTCCTCAAATAGACCGAATCTTATAAATCAACGAGAAATCAGTCGCCATCCCACTTTAGATTTAACTCTGTTTAAACATGCGATGAACCCAGTGCACAGTAATCGCAATCGTAACTCTCTGAACCCATCTGTTTACGTTATGAAATTTAGGTGATGAAAGTTCACATGTTCTTCTTTGCTTCCTTCATTTATTCTTATCTCTTTCGCACCGAATTAACAAATCGAAACACAAATTGGATTTCATGTGCTGTTACAGCACGATCTAGGCTTGGTTTGCATGTCAGTTAGTCGGTCTTTTGGTCTGTCAGTCGTTGAGTCGGTTAGTCGGTCGGTCGGTCTGACTTCTGGGGTCTGTCAGTCTGTCGGTCGATTTGCTAGTCGGTTAGTATCTTGGTATGTCTTTCAGTCGGTCTGGCTTTCGGTTAGTCCGTCAGTCGGTCGACTTGTCTCGCCGTAACAATAACGGACGTATTCCAATTATCGCAAATTTTCCTCGCGCCAATGCAACGACCGAAGCAGCAGCTCTACTGCTGCCTTCAGACAGCGATGTCTCAGGCACACCTTGTCGTTGACGGGCGATCCGATGCGCGCAATCGGCCAAATGCCTTCCTCGATCTCTGAGACCGATGCTATATATCCAACCCTCGCCAGACGTCGTACGTTCGCACACGCGTGTGCGTGTGGTATTTATGTCTTGGAATCATCGACGCCTCTTAACGATGCATCGGACGCACAATAATTCCAGTCGTTGCTTTCGCTAGCGTCCTCCAATCCGTGCAGACCTATATATGAATGATCGTGTTTGCATTAGGGACATGTACATCTGCTATCTATATTTGTATCGGTATATGTCCTGTGCTGGTCAGTAAGTCGGAGCGCCTGCACGAAGTTTCTCTTAAGTGGCGCTAAAGAAATTTGCGATGAGAATTAATGTTGGCCGACGCCGTGCATGCGACACGCTGGACTAATGTGGAACGACAAGATGGGTGTGCTGGCTGGGACGTCCGTTTCTTTATGCTGAATGTCTTCATGTACCTCTGTACCCCTCTGTCTCTGACTGCTGATGGGTGCTTAAGCACTTACATAGACGTTGCCCAGAAGCATATTTCCAAAGTGTACATGGCAGTAGCAACCGCAGGTCTTTCAACCTATCAATTCAAATTCAATTCATTTTTTATTGCAGCCATTGAAATCAAAATGAAATAACAAGTAGTATTCATGAATCAGCAACAACAGGGAACCCAGAAAGGACAATCGTCCAGCTAGGTAGAGCCAAATAAATAATTTGTAACATAAAGGCATATAAAATAGAATTAGTGACTACAGAATTAATAGTCAAAGCGGCTGCTTATATCCAGAAAAGGCAATTGTACAAACATAAATCTTAACTAAGTTCATGCAGAATAATAACTCTTAACTAGGAGCAAGGTGAACAACACTATCACAAGTCAGCATGCATAATATTTAGCAGCCGAACAGCCAGTGAGAATCGTCGTTAGTTTCTAGGACATTTGATCACCGGACGATTGATCACTGTTGCTGTCAAATATAGACTATACTGGCATCTGAAAATAACTAGGAGGGGAGGGAGCTTCAGATGAGGTGTTAGGTGATTGGATATCGTTGTTGGAGTTGAAATTAGTCTAAAGCAATTAATAAATAACTTATCTAAGAATTGCTTTTGTGTTATCATAAAATTTTATTCCGGGGAAAAATTGTTCCATAAAATGTGGCGCCCCTTAAATTTGGCGCCATATGTCGCCTATGCCAGGAGCCGGCTCTGCTTTTGGAAGATACATTTCACTTACTGAATAATGAGAAAGAAAATAATAGTCGCGTTTCAAGCCAGTATAACCAATCTTCCATGTAAGATAAATACCAGAGATGCAGAGGCGCAACTAGGAAGAGTGCTGAGGGGTGCTTGAGCATCCCCTAAGCCAAAAAGTTGACCCACACAATTTATCAAAATGCGATAAGTTTTTTCTTTTTTAAGGAGGTGGTAGGGTGATATCAGTATGCTGCTTCACGCCTACGGCGTTTGCACTATGAGCACCACAAGGAAAATGTTCTGGTCGCGCCCCTGCAGAGATGGGCGGGGAGCACAACTGAGCTGGTATCTTTGAGGAGTGTCATATAAGTTGTCCGGATGATTGGATGCGAATTAGTCACCTGCAAATTCGACAATTCGACAAACTCTGAGTACTACTAAAAATAATAAAAATAATTTCATTAAAATTTTTTTTAGTTTTCGTTTAATTTCAAACTGACTAACTGCAATATGGTTACGAATGATGACAAGTTATTACAGGAATCGAATTTTACTGCCGGTAGTCATGCAAGACGCACATTACATATTACATCTTCATTTTCAACAAACGTCGCCAGAAAAAGAAGGATCCTGCCTCAAATTTCACGTTGGGATATTTTTCTACTCTTAGGGGGAATATTTTGCCTTCCATACCCTTGGGACGGGAGGGTTTGCCTCTATCACTCAGGAGGGATTGGCGCCCCTGGAAGGATCATTCAAGCTGAAGGGAGATACGGGTATCATTTTAGTGGCGCTATATAAGTCCTTTGAATGATTGTACGCAAATGAATTAACTGTAGTGATTCAACAGTCAGGAAGTTGTATACCTCTCGCAAAACTCCATCAATTACCACTCACTACTACTAACCGGGTCAACGCACCGGAGAGCCGGAGAGACATTGCAGCCTTTCACACTCGACTAATTCACGCGATCCATAGAAGATTATAACAGCAATTTGTGTGCGTGTCCGGAATTCTGGATAAATGCCCTCGTTGCCCTCTGAGCACGATTCGTTCGTTTGTTATAGCGCGGTTATTGTGTAAATTTCTTATTATCTTCTGTTCCACCTCAGGAGGAAATTATACGTTCCACGGAACAACATGATGATTGTCGTCGTTAGATTCTGCGATGCAGAACCACTCAAACGTTCGATTCAACAATTCCACTCTATGTATGACTTTGTGTGCATGTATATAGTTGGGCTTTTACGGAGTGCTGTACTTAAGTGACGATTTTCCATGAAGCAAGAGTTCTGATTTTCTATAGCACCAGAAACGCTACCACTGCTTGCACTCTGGCAACGCAGGTCAAACGTTGGACAAAGAAGGAGGGCGGATCTAATGACCTTTGCTATCACACCGTGTAGTTAAACTGAAACTACTAATAATAGAGCGTAACGTAAGGGAGTCGTTCACTTCCCGGTACCCAGTTCTTGAACCGCAACGCTCGTGAATATGCTGTTGCCCTGCGCCTATGGTCTTAAAGTAGAGCTTTTGAATTTATATAATATTACGATTACGAAATCAAAGTCAATAGATAACATGAATGACCATTTACTTTCCAATTCCCTTTTGTGCCAAAATCGACGCCTTGGTGACGACCACTTAAGCATAAACTACTTGCCTCGAGTCTGTAATAATTCCATTTTATTTAACTTGGCTTGCGTAAAGTTTGTGATGAACGTCGGATCGTCGGTTTGTCTGAGTTCTTTCAACCCTTCTTTCGGTTCGTTCCCATCGACCTACAGAGCTGAAATTTTACACACGTGTCACGCTTGCATGACAATGCAATGTATCAAATTTTACGGACATAACTCAAAAATTGAGAACTAAATGACTAAATATGCAAAAAATTAAATATCGTTTACCCTCTTGTTCGAACGAGTCATCCTTGACGAGCTCCACTCCGGCAAGTTTACACCATAAATGACCTTTGAAGGAAATGGATTTATTGCGCCATCTGCCAGATTACCAAACGCCAATAAAAGAGGGTCCCGGATAACTCATATTTTTACTTTTACTTGTTGGCCACTGAATTATCACTGCTCGATACAGTGATGTACAGCACTCCAGTTATAAATATAGTGCAACGACAACTTCGTATGCGTATTGTCTTTATACGTTACGAATATATTCAGTAAGTAAGTGAGTAAGCAGGTAGGTATATCATTCAATTAACCAATTGCTATCGGAATTTGGTGTACAATCAATGCAAATGCACGTGAAAGTGCTTTTATTAAGCAAGTTGTTACTGAACCAAAAGGCGCTTCTGGCCTGACTACACCATATAACGATTGAATGGAATGGCTTTCTGGTGAAATAGAGGGAAGAGGAATCGCAAATGATTGGTTCTCCAGCTACTTATTCCAAAAGTTTTAATGTAAACTTATGCGTGTAGTAAAGCATGCGGCTAGGTTATGAAAATAATCTCACCCGGAGCAACTTACCAAAGGCCCACAAGTGTCTAATTGATCCCAACAATAGTTCATGCCTATGATCACACAGATGTCTAATCAGTCCCAAAGGATGCTTTATAAGATAGCCAGGCACTTTTTATGTTTACGATACATCACATGGAGCATTAAACTGAGCATCGGAAAAATATCTAATACTTCACACGATCAGTCGTACGCATCTTAGGTTAACAATTTGCATTACTGTTTCATCAATTCGACACAGTTGTCACTCGCTTCGACAACTTTGAAACGACGGTAATTTGACAGGGCTACCAGGTTGACTCTAAGCTGTCTTCTCAACTCAATCTTCCTTTAAGCTCCTTAGCTTGTACTTATAGTTCAATCTTGATTTAATTATTTTTGTAGCGCTAATACCGGTTGCGCTGTGTTGAATTGAAATAGACAGGAAGATGTTTAGAAAATTCAATGTTCTTGCAAGTGTTAGTAATTCCGCATTTATTGTTGGTTAAGCATGCATCGATCGATGCTGCTCCGTAATTGTGCATGAAGGTCTTATGCGAGGTCCATAAACAGTAGCCGCCTGATTGGGTTTAAATCCGTAATCTCCGCGTTATAAACCGAGCGAAATAACCCAAAGGTTGGCCAGTGCCAATGTGGGTTTCAAAAAGAACCCACATACGAACCACATGGATTACATCAACGTTTAGAGGCTTTATAATTATTTCCAAGTCTCCCCGGTTTCCTAGACATATTTATATCTATGCGCTCATATGCCTCATATACTTGAAGTAGCCTATATCCTCGGTTCGTCAAGGTGCTGTATACGCTGTACGCCATTCGCCGCTTAACATTCAAGTCTGCTTTCTTCTTCTTTCTGTATGTCTGTCTGTCTGTGTCTGTCTGTCTCTATGTATCTCTGTGTGTCTCTCTCCCTTAGAGCAGAGTACATAATCTGCCATTATCGCCTCGCGATGAAAATCGCACGAGTCCGTTACTATAAATCGATTAATATCTAATATGTGGCTTCCGAAGCCGCAGAATTAATTACAGAGAATATTAACTTAAAGCATCGCGTCGTAACGAAGGAAGCCACAGTTCAGCGAAGGCGATCAATGGTCGTATTTGCAAAATTATATAGTCAACTACGCCTATATCATCGAGAGGACGTAAAAGTACTATAAAGATTACAGTTGGATGTATTTATTATTACGTGTAAACGTATGCATGCTTCACAGTAATAACGCCTGCAACTGGCATAATTATTATTAGTAAGTGCACACATGTGCACTGATAACTCACACGTGTTGACGCAAAAGCATAGGCGTTTGAGGTGTATAATGTTCTATTAAGCTATGCTGTCTCTTCATAGAAGAACGCTGACACACTGGGAACTGTAGCAAGACATAAATTTATACGCATGCGAGCTGAATGGCGAGAGTTTGCCGTTGCTGAGACAGAGGCGAATCGAATGTCTGAGCTATAGGCTGACAACGGCGCCCGTTCCAAATCGTTAAAGGCAGACCCCAATTAAACATGTGGAATCGAATATCCATTAATAAATAATTGTGTACACATAGTAATCATCCGGTGATTGGTGATTGGATTCGATTGAATAATGACTGTGCACACAGATTGTTCCAATGCAAGTTAAAAAAACACCTCTCTCGATCCCTCAAAGAAGGTTAAGCGTGTTTGCTTAGTCAGAAAAGGTCGTCGAGTCATATTAGGCATGGGTGCTTAGTGGAACTTTGACAGATTTTTATATGCGGCCTGTGAAAGAGTCTGAGTGGACCCTGGAGGCCAACAAATTAATCCGCCGCTGCAAGAACTCAGGCAGTGCCAGTCCCAAGCCTGGATAATGGAAGAGGGCGCCGCTAATGATCTTTCTTATCACATCTGGGGGACAACCGCAACATCAGCATTTTTCGTGTTTCAGAATATTCGACATAGATTGCGCTCAATCATCGACTGATTTCATGTTGAGCCCATCATAACTGCGCTATAAGATTTCATCGACTGGATTAATTCAATCCTTCTTCCGTTTTCATCAACGATGGGCATACCTGTGTGAATTCTCATGAAGAACTAGCGCTACTGTCGCGGTCGAGTAATAGCTTATGTGAGGTGATCAAGACTATAATTGCCGTTGCCGCCTTCGATCCCTTTACCATTCAAGGCCCGGATAAAACTTAGATCTAAATCGCTTGACTTCGGAGTAACGATAGTTAATCGGTTACTTGTCCTGGCAGTATTTACCGAACAAGCAACCACGGCTCTGATACTACAGTCACAGTCTACATGTGCATGAGCGTACAGTATCCCCACACATACAGATATGTATAGGCCTACACGCATAACCCTAACTGGACATACTCACGCACATACATACATTCGATGGGGCTCCCAACGCGCATTGATTCCTATCCCTACCAAGTACCAGACATTATTTCCCACTCTGGGGAAAGTTATACATTTACGAGCGCTATTCCGCAAATTAACGACCGCCTGTTGAGGGATAAAAATTGACTACGCCGCATAAGCTGTGCGAAATGAGGTCCGTAGCATAAAGTGTTGTACATTATAGTACGACCAACCGACCGAAAGGAATCAGTGAAATTGGGTCTCCAGCTGTCCTCTCCCAAGGGACAACTACACCGGTCCCTAATGTCGCTTTCAACGTCGCCTTTTTCCTTGAGTAGCAGCTACGGGCAGAGGACGCTACTGGATCAGACGATATATATATATATATATGATATATACGTATATAGTGTCGGGTTGCAGAGAAGTCGAGAACTGTCTACCGTATCGTTGTCCACTGACTCAGAATAGGTGCACCGACGTTTTCCTTTACAATATCGCATTCCTAATCCGATAGCAACCATGCAACGGCGTCTAAATTCTCAGACCGAGCATGCCATCGGCCACTGTAAAGGCTTCTGCTGGTCACCTTGGCATCCAAAAATCGACAATGTTCTGCCATTTGTATTACCAAAGCAGACACAGGCTTTGTCCTTTACGAGGTCGACCTATATTTGGTGCATGTTAATAGACTGGTTGTCTTCATTTAGCTTTTCTGGCGCTGAATGTGTTTATAGCGATACTTCTGTGACTTACAGAATGTAACTAACCAGCTGACGCGGGACACGAGAGTTGCACCAATCTTAGACACTGTAGTCGTCGACACTTGCTTATGAAATTGTTCAACTCTGCCGAAATTAAATATTGGCGCTATATAAACTATAATTCTAATTGGAATGCGGTTTTATTCAAGAATCAATGAAAATATGAGTGAAAAGAAAACTGGCCAGTGTTTGACATTCATATTTTGATTAATTAAATGATACTATATAAGTATACACGTAGGTCAACCTATAGGAAGCGTGCTTGAGTGAATGATTCAGTAAGCAGATTAACGAATGAGGGAATGAGCGAAAGAAGATTGTGTGAACGAGTGACGAAGATTACTGATTAAACGCATGAATAAAAATGAAAAATCGAACAATTGGTCTGAGTTACTTAACAGATGTCATGAAATACTCCATTCTAATTGCACATTGTCATAGGGCCGACCATCTGCAATTCATTCATTCATTCATTTAGTCTGAGCATTCATGTAACGCCCCTTCAAGAACCTATTCAGAAGCGCTGTGAGCCCAGTCACCACAAAAGGAAAAAGACTTCAGGGACTCGTAAATTGAAATGGGCTTCCCTTGAGTTCAGTCTCCTGCCTAGGAACTCATCACCAGCATTTTATATCTTTCTGAAATCTGTTTTTTCTGCCGTGTTCGGACCGGGAGCTTCTCTAAGTATGGGTGGTATATCTAGTTTATTTTGATTGCTTGCTTGCTTGATTGCTTGCTGGCTTGATTGATTGATTAATTAATTAATTGATCGACTGATCGATTGATTGATTGATCGATCGATTGATTGACTGATTGATTGGTTAGTCGGTTGACTGACTTCTTCAGTTACACGAAACTGGACATCGCTCAGGTGCATGGCCGTTGGAACACGTGATTTCCGGATATATATCACGCTATGAAGTCGATCCAGGTTTCATCCCAATCTAGGCCTATTTGCGTCTGATCGTTCTTTGCCCACAGAAGGCCTCGTAACACAATATTATTTAGTATTGCATGCTATGACCATTATTATACAAAATGAAAAACATATATATGCACGCCATAGGAATGTCTTTTTGAAACTCATTACATGCTGTCTTAGTCTGCCTGACAGGAGAAGAATGTTAGCATGTATTTAAAACAACGTGCGCGTATATCAGTGTAAGGATATTATTACGAAAAAATGGACGCACGTGAATCAACCATGTGAATCCGAGACGCAGCTCATTCATTACTCACTAAGGAAGGGGTAGATATACATGTATACATACATACATACATACATGCATGCATACATACAACATACATACATACATACAAGCATACATACATGCACAAATACATACATGCATACATACATACAAACATACACGCATACATACATACATACACAAGTACATATATACATACATACATACATACATGCAAGCATGCATACATACATACATACATATGCATGCATTCATACATACATACATACGTACATTCATACATACATACGTACATTCATACATAGATACATAACTACTCTTGTGTGTGATTTTCAATGGAGGATGGAGTCAAGCAGATTAGGGATAGAATCCAGGCATGGAATACCTCTCTCCACCCTATTCCGTGACCTTGAACCAGCTTAGTGCTTCAATTGCGACGTCGTTTCTATGTCATAATTATATACGATGGATTTCTACGACACACACTCAACAGCCCAACGAGTGTGGCCTCCCATTCAACAGCTCTCCGAGAGTGTGTGGCCTCGGTAACAGGGCGAGCAAAAACAGGGCAATTTGCATCGATGCGGCATACGTATATACGACAGCGTCCCAGTCGCTCATGGATTGCGCGAATAGCCATAACACGTGAAAGATTGCAGAGGGTAAATAGACATAAGACGGACTGCAACGACCGGCACCTCCCATTGCCACGTCCTGCAGACATTCGAAGAGAGACGCATCTACCACTTCAACGATTCGTTTGACTGGCGACGCAGCGGACGTTAAGGATCGGTGCATATTTGCAGACAGAAAACCCCCATCTATCGGCAAACTTCATCACTCTGCATGCCTGGAAAGAGAACTGCGATCCATCAATAATCTTTAGACCAATCTTTGTAATATATGCGCATTTCGGTGTACGCTTATATATCTGCAGTCGTTCTGTAGATACGTATGTTTAGATGTATAATATAAAGATTATGTACACAGGGACAGAGGTGAACTGACATCCTCTTTGCTTGGCGATAGATCTGTCAATTCTAAAATAGAATTCAATACAATTTTACACATTGGAAAATTGATAAATAGTCAATGGACTCTGTAAGTCCATTAGAGCCTATAATTATATACTTGATGAGAACGTGCTAACATTCACGTTGAGTTGACGATGTATTTTAAAACTTGCAAGGAGTTGCTTTTGCAAATAGGATAAGACTTTTACACGTGAACCATAATATTCTCGTTTTCAAATGGCTTTACCATAGTTGCAAAATCTTTCATTTCGACACATATACTTGACTGTACAGGTTGAGGTCAGTACGGTGCATAATAGTCATAATAACTTGCGCTTTTTAAGTCTTCGTCAAAACATCGGATGCTCTAAGCAATAATGATACATTAACAGACCTTTTACAAAATCGAAATCACAAGATAGCAAACCGGTGTGCTTTGACGGCACGCTATAGTATACAGGACCACCTGATCGCTGGAAAGTCGTGCTAGGTTTCGAAGTAAACAACCAGACAATGTGGATTCAAGACACGTAGGTCAACAGTGGCAACAGTTTCCCAGTCTAGCTGTAATAACTGCTGGTATTCTGTTACAACGTATGTATTTTCTTTGGTATATAATATCAACGTGTGTGTACTTGCCGTTTGGACGAACTATGGAAGTAGTTGATGAGTAGACGTTCTTAAAGGGTGCTATAAAAATCGTCCAAATAAATATGTGTCTGTGTGTATATATGTGAGTACGTACTGTCACACATGTAGGCCTGTACGTTTGCCGGTACGCATACTGCTATCAACACGTAAATTATGTATACACGTAAACTACTATGTAGCCAATGTTGTATGTTTGCATGTGTACGTTTCCATGAATTTAGCCAATCTTTTGGCGACTTTAAGGAATCTAACAAAGGTGCTAGAATCAGAGGAAACCATTAATATAGACGTGTGCTCTAAATTACACAAAGTCGGTGAAATATAGCAGACTGTAGATTATACGTATCTATGAAAACGTTCATTAACTGTAGGGTCTTATATGAAGCCGTTGTTATCTTTTCAGGAGTTCTGAGGCCGTTCATTACATAATTCCACATAAGCTAGTGACCAAAACATAGCCCTACACGCGCCTACACATACCTACACGCACACGTAGGCCTATACAGCCCATAAGCTTAATATTGATGATGTATATTAATATATGTCAAATATTTATCATCGAAATCCTCCTCAACGTAATACGTGCGCCTTCACTGTGGTAATAATTGACTACAACTATATATTCATATACAAAATGAATTATATTTTATCAAATACATATATTTGTGTATAATATTATTATCAACATGATAATATTTCGGCTACGTATTATATATACATATGTATATATGTGTGTGTGTGTGTGTGTGTGCACATAGGAATAGTTATTAAAGCACCTGCATCCCGGTTCCAGTTTCTCATGATGACCGAGCTTCCCTCCTTCCCCTCCTCCTCCTCTCCTCCTCTTCTCCTCCTCCCCTCCTCTTCCTTCTACCATCCTCCTCCTCCTCCTCCTTTCTCATCTCCTGCGTCAGTCAGCCGCTGAATCCTATTGAGTTTTTGGAATAAATACTGGCCAAGATATCGAGCGGGCGTGGAGGCGATGGCGAGGGATAATGCATACGAGGACGAAAGCACGCGATTGGAACGGGAAAATGCGCACAAGGAAGAAGGACATGCAATCACGCACGCACGCACGCACGCGCTAATCAACCGCCGAGTTCGCTCCTCTTGAAGATGCACTGACCAAGAAAGTCGCTAAGATACTCCGGCGATACATGCACTCATCTGTCTGTCTGTCTATTTATTTGCCTGTCTGTCTGTCTATCTGTCTGTCTTTTTGTTCGCATATCAGCTATGTCTATCTGTTTGTCTCCCTCTGTCTATATGTTTGTTTGTCTGTCTTTCTGTCTGTCTATCTCGTCTGTCTGTTTTTCTGTTTGTCTTTCTGTCTATCTTTTCGTCTGTCTTTCAGGCTGTTTGTCTTTATGCATGTGCGTCTGTCCGTCCGTCTCTCAACCTGTCTCCTTTATACAAACGATCCATGTTCGTGTCTATCTTAACGACTGTGTCCGTGTCACATGCGTCTGTGTACGCCTATATCTCTCTGTCTGTCTGTCTGTCTGTCTGTTTGTGCGTGAATGTTCCAGAGAAGCGGCCGCAGTGATGACGCCTCCAATTGGTTTGACCCGTTTTGCTCTTATGAGTGTGACATGTGATATTTGTACAAATCCCTTTTGCATCGGGTAGAGGTCGCTGTCTAATTCAAAGGCCTTGAACGTGAAACTCGTTTATTTAGAACCAATTCTGCGCCAAATCTAGGGCTTGAACCTTTCTTGATTAAATACAAGGAATAGACCTATTATTGCAAAATGTTGCTGAACATTATTCCACCGCATAGCAATTTGAACGCAATCGATCAGCCTTTTCCTCTTCTAGACCTTCTTCCTCTTGGACCAGTCATTCAAATTTCTATATGTTCGTGAACAAGCTGGTGCCCTGCGCTTTACTTTCGAGTGACGCTTTATAAGTTTGGAGATTACGATTACGATTACGCTACAGTCCTACTGTTGCACACGACACTTGACAAACACCCTCGAGCTGCCTTTAGAAAGCAGGCACAGTATTCTCAGATCAGTTATAAATTACAGTCACGCTGACAGCACTTTTGCCTGGTACTTAAAGGCGCCATATAAAGTGTCCTGGTGGATACGTAGGCCTGAGTAAAATAATGACTGGTCCGTGTGTATTCCTAACTTATGCCTGTGTATTCAAAATATGCATCGACCGCAGACGTGCGAATAGGCTAAATATAGGTAGCCAGTATTTTTAACATAACCGTTTGACTATTGATGAACTGACTCTCGCTACCGGATAATAATAATTTCATAATACTGGAATTTCGAAGAGATAGCGTGATAAAATGTCACTGAAAGATAATGTATGGAAGCACCATGCGTAATGGAAAGCTTCGCTGAAACATGCATTGGTGAAGATGAACGCGGATCTTGACTGAGAATGGCAGCTTTTTTATGCGTCTCTTTTCTTACATTACTCTTCCTATATATGTTTCGTATGCTACCGTGTCTACCCTACATTCCATCCCAACCGTGCCTAGGCCTATAAGTTATCCTAACATGAAAACAACATTTTCAGATGCCTTTCTTGTTCACGCAGTGTTCTTTCTAACAGTTATTTATAAATTATAGGCCTAAAATTCAGTCAAAATCTGCAGGAGGTAAGCCATTGAAGCATCTACTGCTCACATACGTAGTTCCATAGCAATGATGTCAACCATTTCTTACAGTAAGCGACAGCTCCAATGAATTTCCGCACAGCGATGGAGAAGAACCAGTCGGATGAGTCGCTCTACTTTACTCGGAACCGGTTCTCAGTCCTCTATCATCCGGCAAACATGTCACGTGCCGAGCAGTGTACCAATCGTCCGCTGCTACTACATAAGCTACTATGAATGTCATCGGTATGGCCAGTGAATTTGCTGGCGAACGCTATAAAGCCTGTGGCGCACATTTTAACAAGCTCCGTCGAGGTTTTTCTCTTACAATGACCATCGACCCGCTTATGAGTTTTGCCTCTGTCGTGGCTAAGAACACGACGCAGATATAAACCTGTCCGCCGGACAGTCAAGTATTTTTATAGCGCCGATTTCAATGTATAACAAGTGTCTAGTGACGCAGTAAAATCATCCGTAATGTAGCGAGAAGGACTGCAATCTCGAAGTCATAATAAGCCGCTGGATGGAAAGTTGGAACGAAATTCAATACGCATGTAGGCCTACAGTTGTACACTATGTTCACTTAAAGGGACCCCGTCAGGTAATACGATAAATGACTAGTAAATTTCCAAACAGACAGACAAAGGGACAGATGAAAAGACAGACAAAATGAGGAATAGACAAACAAACAGACAGGCAAAGAGACAGACAGAAAAAAGACCGAGAAAAAGATGGGCAAGACAAGCAGACACTTTGACCAAAAAGCGGACAAAAGGCAGACAAAAATACATATAAAAAGAACAGACAAATAGAATGACAGGCAAGCAAAAATACAGGCAGAGATTCCAAGATACAGACGAAAGTCAGATAGACAGTCATACAAACAAAACCGTTAATTCAGATTCATTCTCGATCCCTTACTCTATGAGATCACGTTAACAAAAAAACACTAGCTCTCGTTCATGCTTCAGATATTTACGTCAACTCCGTCAAATCCGCCAATCACTGCATATTCCCTGCATATTCCCTGCATATTCCCTGCATATTCCCTGCATATTCCCTGCATATTCCCTGCATATTCCCTGCATATTCCCTGCATATTTCCTGCATATTCCCTGCATATTCCCTGCATATTCCCTGCATATTCCCTGCATATTCCCTGCATATTCCCTGCATATTCCCTGCATATTCCCTGCATATTCCCTGCATATTCCCTGCATATTCTCTGCATATTCTCTGCATATTCCCTGCATATTCTCTGCATATTCCCTGCATATTCTCTGCATATTCTCTGCATATTCCCTGCATATTCCCTGCATATTCCTCTACGATTACGATTGCGATGACATATAACATATGTAAATTTATATTACACGTGGATATCGTTTTATTATACTTTTGTATATTAATAAATATATATAAATATATAAAACATGCATGACATGTTTGTCTTTCATCTGGATATAAATAGCTGTTGCTTAACGACACTGCGTCATAGCAGATATCATCAATGTCGCCCTCCTCCTTTACGCAGGTTTGGGACTGGCACTGCAAGAGTACGAGCAGTGGCGGAATTAGCTCCACATAAATTATACGGATTTAAGTTTATTTAACGACGCATCCGTAACAAGGATGATATGCAAGGTACATGCGTATACAATACAGCCCTGAGCTCCACACATTCATGTAGCTCAGGGCAGGATTTATACACGTGTACCTTGCTCCACTCCTAGTGCATTACGTAGTACATCAGTTGCCATTGACTGGGAGTTTTTTAAAGGAAGCGAGCCTGCTCATTAGCGACCTCCTCCGTTCTGCCCTGGAGTCATAAAGTCGGGCGTCGTAAATGTAGGAGACGCATGGGACCTGAATGAACTAGCCAATGGAAAGGACACCATTGTATGATTCGACATAGCAGAAACTGTGAATTGATCCTTAGGGGCCATGATGAATGAATGGATGAATGACTTGATGAATGAATTGATGAATGAATGGATGAGTGAATTGATGAATGGATTGATAAGTGTATTGATAAGTGAATCGGTAAATGAATTGACTAGTGAATCGATGAATGAATTGATAAGTGAATTGATATATGAATCGATGAATGAATCGATGAATGAATCGATGAATGATCATCATTTATGAAAGAGTTGATGAATGAATGAATGAATTGCAGGAGTAACTGAACAAGTCAAGTAATAAACGAACGAATGACATTAAGCAAACGGACAAGTTCCGGAATATGCGAATGATCTAATTACTAAACAAATCAAAGAACGGACGAATAACTGAAATACGGAAAATAATAAAAAAATAATTGACGCAAATAAACGATATGTCATCCGTTTCCCATCTTCGCCGATTTTTTTTATATGAATAGGCCAAATAATCGTCTGCAATCTAAATGAGACCATCTTTTTAAAAAAAGCGCTCCAACAACTGGCCAGATTATACCACAACATATCCAGCTCTTCAGAACTTGCAAGAGAACGAAAGGTTACGATAAAAATAGCAGACGAACTAATTGTGTCGGTGGTTATCTTGCGAAAAATCGTTGCGCGCTTCTGTGTCTGCCTTATTAAGACTGGCGGCGTGTAATTGTTTTGACGAAGAACAGGTGGCGATATTCAGAGCCTTCGTTGCGATGCGATGTTTGGACTGGATGTTGCGCGATAACAGTATCGTCTTAAGCGATGCTGCTGCTTCTGGTGCTGTTGTTGTTTTGCTTCGAGCAAGCTCCCGATTTAGATTAGTTTCAGCGTGGGTGCATTTACATTGGTAAGTAAGGAAAGATACAGGCTCATAAACGCACACATTCGCATACACACGTGTACAAAGTACATGCATAATTGTACATGTATATGTATATGTATACAGATGCACCTACGCATATATGTTACAGACAATGTGTGAAGCAGGGATTTTGCAAAATGACCGATTTCTTAGATTTTAGACAATGTGAAAAATCATCCATTTACGTGTTGGATTACATTTAGGGTTAAGGTCAGGGTTAGGGTTAGGGTTAGGGTTAGTGTAGAGTTAGGGCTTTACATATTGCCTAGGCATTTTACAAAACCCCAGTTTCACACATTGCCTGTAATATGTATATATATATATATATATGCCTACATACATACACAATGCTCATGCACTCGCATATATACACCGTGTCTCAAAATAAACCAAGCAAAATTGTTTTTGTCAGAACTTCGTTAAATTTCCACCAATTTTAATAACTTTTGGTAGGTAGATGGAAAAATGGCTGAAATTTTATGCTATACATAAATTTTTCACGTCACATGGCTCACCTCATCTGCTTACATTATACATATAGAATATATACATAAATATAATATCTAAATATAATATATAATCATTTAATCACATTATACTTATTTGGTTATTCGAAGAACATAACAAACACAGTAGTTAGTACAGGGTAACAGTAAATTATTCTGGAGACCCAAAGAGGGACGAGAGATCTCGTGGCTAGGGCCACCTAGTATTATGGGCAACATATAGGCTATCATAATTATATATAGGGCCAATAATAACTATAAGTGTAAATATAACTATAAATACACAAGTATAAATTACAAATGTAAATATACACATTAAAATATAACATACACATTATAGACAAACAAAATACATAAAGGTAAGGTCTACATAATAATTATACATAAAGGTAAGGCCTACATAATAATTATGCATAAAGGTAAGGCCTACATAATAATTATACATAAAGGTAAGACCTACATAATAATTATACATAAATGTAAGGCCTACATAATAATTATACATAAAGGTAAGGCCTACATAATAATTATACATAAAGGTAAGGCCTACATAATAATTATACATAAAGCGCTGTCCAATACTGAATGCAGGACTTGAAGCCATAGGAGCCAGCGCAAGATGTCTTTCTAAAAGTCCTTCTGCTGATTCATACATGTAGGTATACGTCCTCGGAACGCCTCCTCTCGTCCTATGCTGATCCTAAATCCGCAGCTGCTTATCATGCAGGCTGCGCAGGAAATTAACGATTTTCTGCCAACTGTTTCGCCGCTCGTACATTGGCCTCCTGTCCACACTGCCATTAATTACCGCCTACAGAGTGGATCCATCCATCAAATCCGTCAAATAAATTCAGCGTAGGCGATGACATGGCAATGGAATTTCTGTGTTAAGTTAGTAGCGCGTCTAAATAATCCCCGTAATCGTAAATTTATATCTTGTACGACGTCTCTCATAGAGCGACTCGTTTATACAACGCATTACAATGATGTCGCTATAGAGGTCATTAGATTACAGATTCTTTGGAGTTTCGTGCAGCCTAATGAGAGGCAATTCTTACTTGTTAACTCACTTACTTACAGCTTACTTACCTACTTACTTACTTACTTATTTAATAGGCCTACATTACAACTGCTCTACGCCGACCACACGCCAGGACATCATTGGCACTCCTTATGATTGGCACTACCAAAATTAGAAAGTGCAAGAAGTGTCGGAGGAACCGTGTGAGTGGGTAGGCAACTTGACCCTGTCTACTCTCCAAGTAACTGGCTGAGCGCTATATCATATGACTACAACGTGCATATGAGCCATATTTCACAATACAGCTTCAGCTGTTTTTTATGAACGAAGTTATGGACCGAGAATGCCACAACAGGTTCAAGGAACTCATATTAACTAGCGAGGAAGACTGGAGTTATCATCTCATTTGAGTTTTTCTTGTTCACTGGGTCTATAATACAGTTATAGTTCCACGGCTATACCTCGTATACTAACTCCGACACAGTCGACATTATCCTACCTGTGGAAGTGCCAATCCCAAGCCATAAAAAGGAAAGGCAACACTATTAATCTTTGTCCTGACACAGTGTCGCTAAACAGGAACTAACCATCTTAGGTAATGCTTCATCTTTGGTTATCAGTGAAAAAGATCGTTTCAAAATTTGCAATGGCGGACGGCAGCGCTTTAATAGCAGCAGACGGTGTCCTGTACAGTCATGCGAACGTTGCGCCTAGTCCAAGCAAAGATTACTATCAAATAATTGTCACCAAAGATCAGGTAATCAATCAATCTGATAATTAGTGATATTAACTTTTATTAGGATCATGTTGCCTAATTAGAAAAATAAAATCGACGCTGTGTAAATTCACTGTAGGCCTATACATTAGACGCATATTATAGGCTTCTGATGCATGATATTTTGGCACAAATAAACCAGTAGATATATAACAAACTTTACGTAAGTGCGATACTGCGATCTAATTTTTTTATCAAGGATGATGCGCAAGAGCATGTATTAGTCTGTCGGCCAATTGGTTCGATAAGTTAATAATTCATAACATTTAGACCCAATATCTCACTCAATCATTAGGCGAACTGTTTTCAATGATTTCACTCTTTGGCTGCAATATTGTGTAAATGGCTGCGTTTTGTCAGCTATACTTTATCAATAAACGGAAATACATAATTATGAAATGATTAGAACTGAAATATTGAAATGCAGTTGGTGAGTAAATTGCTAAATTTCAAAGATAGAAAATTACTCATAGGCATGTGAAAACTTTAGGAATATTCTTAGCTTCAGTCTATTTCTGACTATAGCCTAACCTACCAATGGTTCATAATTTTAATGCCATGCCCAATGAGCGATGACTATCCATTTTGAACCGAAATCATAATTGTCACGAATTAAAATTCGATACAATTCGTGTACTTGTTCTTGACGTGATAAGCCTACTATTTATTCAGGTTATGTTTCGATGGTGGCAAGTGTCTATGCGACATGTTGCTCGAGTGACGCCAGGAGAAGTCAAAGAGTCACACGAGGACTTCCTGCATGATGAAAGAATACAGAGTAATGAGGCCTTATTGATTAATATTGTCCATCTTAAATAGCAGTAATCATCGAAATCAGATTGTCGTATTTTCTCAGGATATCCTTGACAACCACGAGAGTATAATTATACTTGTAACAGAAACCTATATATGAGCTGTCCTCTGTTATATAAGATCTAGCTTGACCATGGTTTCAGCTCCCCTTGGGACAATTTTTGCTAACACTGAGACAATATTGGACAGACTAATCCCTGTCGCACAGACACGCGCATACGCCCACATGCATACAGAAACTTAACACCAATGACACTCCACTATAAAGCGTCTGATGACCCGAGACCTCTAAAAGAAAGCATTTAAAATTGCAGCAGCTTGTAAGTGTGGCTTGCAAATTGTTTTGGTTCTGCTTAATCTTGTCAACTGCAACTTGTGACTTTCTTTTGTAGGCGAGATGAATCGAGTGTTTGGAAAGAACGTGGTTGACTACATACGAGGACTTGCTTCGGGCCATATTGACTACCTTCCTCGTCTTCCTCGAAGCCTCCTCATTCGAATACTTGGGTTCATTGCTCTGCAAGACATTCCAAGAATCTCTCTTGTCTCCAAGCAATTCTTGGAGGTAATGTTAATGGACAGTTGCTTTATTGGATCGATGAGACCTTAATATAGCAGCAGCTCAATTAAGGGCAGCAGAAATTAGATTCTCCTAATGCTGCTAAGAAGAGCAAAACGCCTATACGTTGTAGGTTACCTAGGACAATCCTTCCCAACAGTCTCTGAACTTGCTGACATTGTGGATGCCAAACTCCCCTTCTCCATCTTGCATAACCCCAAGCATGTTCTTCACCAACTCCTACATCCACTCCACCCCACTATATTCACCAATTAAGACCTAGAGCACACAGCCAAAGACAACTCTTAATTTATCTCCAGATCATTATATAAAAATATTTACTAGCTGGCCTATGTCATTATTTCTGGCTCCTTTTATTGTTCGCATTTCTGCGTTTTGTCAGATTTCTTTCTTTCTAGATAAGCGAAAATCATTGACATCATCATCATAATCATCGTCGTCGTCATCATTTTGCACATGTACCAGGCTATAGTTGCTGATAAGCAGACTGATATAATTATAGTTAGATGAAGTTAGTTGTGCCTGTATGTAAATAATGCCAGCTTGTTCATGACAGTAAGTTATGCCATATCTGTGTGTGCTAGGGAAAATCTTAACTTAACTCTTCGAATATACTTTGGGCATGCAATGCGTATGCATTCTGAGTGAATTTGAGCACACAACTATATAGGGAATAAAAGGTATAAGGTATGAACCATGATCTTCGTTACTAATGGAGATGATTCCCGTGATCTGAGCATCATTCGCCTATCATAAAAACTTTTATTTCATTTACTTTTGGGAGAAGAGAAAGAAGCCCCTAAGGGACCTATAAAAGTCCGGCTAGCGGGACCCTTACTTACTCATCTAGTGATGTATGCAAGTAAATGAATTTTTCAACAGCATCTTCTAGGAACCTTTCAAAGTTGCTTCTCATCACTAATCGATGAAATTGATGCTTTATTGCTAAGAACACCCGTTGCTCAACTGCATGTGATAGGTTTGATTGCTCAATAATATAGTTAACTTAATTATATTGTTTGAGTAAATATTTGATTTACCCGTTGTCAGAGACGATTACCTAAGAATCTGTGAGCTGGGAAAATTATTTGATCCCTTTGACTAGGAATATCTTGAAGGGGCACTAAACAAATTCTGTTTTTAAATATGTAATTTGTTCTGCGTGCAGCTAACTCGGAGTAATGACCTGTGGCAGAAGCTCTACTCTGATTACAATGGGGAAACGAAAATGAAGGACCTATGGTCACTGGCTGAAACTATTGGCTGGAGGCAACTGTTCTTTAAAAGCAAGCTTCAGCTGCAGGTATGTATGGTTCTTCAATGAAAAGAGAATTTGAACAAGCTTTAAGTCGCTTGAGTCTACTGCGTGTGACTCAGCACTCAGCGTAACGCATTCAGCGTAATTATGTGTTAACGTAATTAGGGGTTAAAACTTAAAAGTTGTAATCTTTTTAGGGTGGTTGTTATGTTTGTTCATTTAGTTGACGTCCACGCCTAGAATCGCTTAAGCTAGTTTTAATTATAATTCCTTGATACAAATTATTGTAATCAAATACAATCATCTATTCCCTGTAAGCCTATGGTGAAATTTGTTGCCTTAGCTCTAGGGCCCTACATTGAACACCAAACCAGACTACTTGACTACACAATAGTAGCTATAATGTAGTGCCTGTTTCTACGACAATTTGGCTTGAAGCATAATTTTGGTGATACATATGAGTACCTCTATGTGGTTGCTTTATGAAACTTTTACCCCACAAATAACAGTACTTGGAAAGAGGAATGGAACGGTAATAATAATTTCACATTTATACATTGAAACTTTAACAGTAATACTACTAATTATAATAATAATATTCACTTAATTTAAAACTGACAAACCGCAGTATCATTACAAGCACGGTTTGAGCGAATGATGACAGGTTATTACAGCAGCCGATTTAACCGTCGGCAGCCAAATAGTGCCCTCATTACGTCAAAAATCTCATTTTAACAAACTCAGCCGCCTTACGATAGAAGGACTAGTCAACCTTACGGGGAATACCGGTCTCGAACTCAGTTACTCAGCTCTGCGCTCCAGCGTGTTCCCATCAGATGCGCTCCTGACCTCACACAATAAAACCACGTTTGAACTAAATAGTCTTCAAGCATTGACCGAAAGGAGGAAAAAAGAGGAGGCTGAGCAGTTGAATGAAAGGAACACAGTGTGTGTTGTTGACTTTTTTATGTCACTGTTCGATATCGAAGATGATTTGGTGTGGCCCTCCTCCTTACTCCAAAGTCCAAACAGTGGCGGAGTTCATTGGAACACAGTGGCAAACCTGTGTATTTACGAGTTATTTTCCTGTTTCTCTTGACTTTCTAGGTGCAGCTACGTCGTCATTTGAGAAAACAGGGCGATGATGACGAGTCTGGTGAAGGAGATCACTTCAGCGTGCAGTGAACTGAAACTCCCAACAACGGCAAAGCTTTCGTTACCTCATTTTAACTAGAGCAGAACCAATCATTAGTGCATACCTTAAGGCTCGCACTGAGAAAAGATACTAAAGTTTAGACCGCAATAGGATTTCAATAAGACTACAGACAAGGTCGAGTGCTTGGAAACCAAGCTAACAAAATTTCTTCCATGTTAGAAACACGGTTAGTAGGGCCTATAACTATAACTATGGGATGCGATCTTAGAAAATTAAATCCAGAAATATGTTTAAATCAACGTTTTATTATCTGCTTTGAACCGTTTTGGAAACAAGTAATTTGCACTAAACTTCATGCTTTGTTTGATAAGGTAAGCCTACTTTATAATATTTATAACTGAAACTAAAACTGGACTACTGAAAGACATCAGAATAAAGTAAAATGCTTTGGAATTGAATCTCGTTGGATGAGTAGAATTACGTGCACGATATGATCTGCTTAGGAAACTGAAGCCAGAGATAGACCTATATCTAACAAATACATAGGATTTTAATAAATATGCAGATATGCTCAGTGTTTTACCAAGAATTAAAAAATATATATGCTTACGCAATCCATGGCCAATTCTTATAATTACTTGTCACCGATACCAATTGCAGATCAATTCTGCGTCACCTTTTCCCAAACAGCTTAATTGGAACATAATGATTCAGATTTGATCCTGGGTATGGAATAAGCGCAATCCGTGAGAACAGGGCAAAGCTGTGGAATACACTTTTTTTTACAGGGGAATGGATGATTTAAGTAGTCCATTTTTACAGGATCTATTATTTGTATCAATGTGCACATCAATCGTTTGTCAATTATATGTATCAATGTATGTATATCAATATATGTATCAATGTGCAAGGTTCATAAAGGTTCAAATGGTAGATAAAAGACCATGATCTATATAGAGGTGATTTTCACCATGATGCAGATAAGAAAACATTAGATATATATATGCTAATAAAATCCAATTTTTACATTACCGCTTAATCGAATCACAAGCTAGGTAAGAGACGATGTCCTGTCAGATTGACATGCATGTATACACTTCGCAGACTTCTTGTTCCTGGTAACTGCACCACTGTTTGCACTCTGACAGTGCCAGTCCCAAGCCTGGATAAAGGATGAGGACGACGTTAGTGACCTACATTATCACACAGTGTTGTTAAAACGCAACAAACCAACTTGTTCCTGATTCAATAAACAGCAATTCTCGTGTGAAACCTCAACCTGCTTCTGATATATTACAGAAAATGCCTATTGTCGTCGAGGTCAGTACGACAAGTAAGGCCTATCCTGAGTGGACGTTCCTGATGGGTGCTATATAAAACCTGAAAAAAATTAAGTAATTACGTGCCAGTATTTTTCAGTCAAACTGATCTGTTGGCACTCAATGTTTGCTTATTGATTAACTGATGCTTCTAACTGGATTTAACATTTAAACGACCAGCTAATTTTGAGCATAGGCTTATCGTTGGCGTGTAGGGTTTACTATAGTGTAGTTTGTATAGGCAGCGCTTTTATGAGTTAATATAACTTCATGAACATTTCTATATAGACAGCAGAGCTTTTATTAGGCTCACCTACTTATAAAAGGTGCTGCTGTAAGTGTGTATAGATACAAACATGAATGTTGCAGATCCCTTCAAATTAGCTCACAATTTTAATTATTTCACAAGGCTGTGGATGGAGAAAATAATTTAACCTTTGATTAATGCTTTATTACATCTCATCACGAAAATTGACGTCTAATTATGTTTCGCAATGAACCGCTGCGAATGATTATTAATATTTCAGTATATATATATATATATATATATATATATATTGTATTTAATCGAGATTGAGGGTCCTCTTTGCCGGCGATCACTGACATAGTTCTGTTTTCCTAGATATCTTCTCAAATGTGCTCCGACTTGTAGACCCATTGTTGGCCCGTATACAACTTGGCGCGGTTAGTCACCCAGATATATTTCTCTTTTTCAAATAAACTAACAAGCTGCGTAGACATGGGTCTGCTGATCAATGTTTAATTATATATCGTCATGAAACAGGACGTATATCGGTCCACTGATTACCGTTTCATTATATTTTATCATGAAACCTTAACGTACGTAGGACTATAGCGAACGGTCCACTGATTAATGTGTCGTAATGTTTGTTCATGAAAAAACCTATTAAAAAATTTATGGTCCGCTGATCAGTGATTAGCTGTGTTTCATAATGGAACAAAACGCATATCTGTTTGTTGATTAATGATTCGTTGCATTTCATCATAAATCTAGCAGCTCGACTTTCTAGGTCGTCCCACCGTCCTATCTGTTTTCATGTTTTAAGACAGTCATTGGCTATTTGGCTCCCCTTAATAAGGCTTAGGCCAAGTGCTCGGGTACAACTCTAAGTTTTCACATTGACCTTCCGGTAGTAAACGGGCCAAGCTCCCAGACTATACGTGGCTAACCTACGTGCCGTCCTCTGCCATTTTTCTTCGCCTGCTATACGCTTACCTGACCGCCAAACGACCGACATGACCTCTGCGATGGAGGGCTGTTTATGACGAAAGCCCGAGATTTTGCCATAGCTTATTTCTGCTGCCCTGCAACATGTTCCTCCTTACTAACTGGTGCACTGAACCAATTTAGTGACTCTTTTCGTTGTATCAAGACCACTTAAGTTTTTTCCATTGGGCTTCTCGCTGCGTTCTTACAATGAATAAATGAGTTTTTATTTAGATTTAAACTGAGCAACAGAACTGATATGTAGGATATTGGAGAATTGAGAATGAAACTGGAAGACTGTTCCATTCATCCATTGTAATGGTAATCGTAATCTCCACACTTCTAAAGCGCCACTTCACAACCAAGCGCAGGGCAACAGTTTATTGAAGAGCACTAAACAGGTCGAGAAGGCACGATTTAAAGACTTTCGTTATGTGGACTTTAATTGTGCGAAGCAGACGTACGATTAAATCTCATATCGGGGATGATTGAAATCAACCAGCATTGCAAGCAGAACATGGTGTAAAGCAACTTGTCTAACAATGGCGTATTAATTATTCCTTGGCAAGTTAACAACTGTCGTATTTCTAAAGCGTGCGTGCTCCGGGTGTAATAGCGTCATTAGGATTAGAGGTCAGTGGAGGCAGATTGAATAATATGATGATGGTTAGAACTTAAGAGCGGGAAAAACAATTAACTGCATCTCCTCCCTGATCGCAAGCTTTTTTGTAAATAACAATACTATAATAATCATTAAATGATTTTTAAATTAAATTAAATTTTGTTTGTTACGATATCGTCATAACCATGTAAAACTGGTAGGGCCTACCACTCAAAACAGGAAGTCACCGGCTAAATCATACATATGCAACTGGCTATAGCAAATGCAAGTTTATGCAACGAATCACGCGGGAAACTGCTGCCACCGCGGAATTATTACAGTAATTAAGCGATCAGCAGTCTCTGCGGTAGCGGCTCACGTTATTTTTCAATGGATAAAATATTTCACTAAAAAAAATTTTAAAACTCAAGGGAGGCACGTACGCGCCTTTGGGCCTCAATGGTAGCGACGTCACTGTCTAGGTGGAAGGGCCAACAACCGAAAAGGCGCGGCGCTGCGTGGTAGAGTTGCACGCACGGGGCACTCCAGCAGATAGATCGGAGCAGTCTAGAAGGCATCGTCAGACCAGCTCGGCTATTCTATGTGTTGCGAGATGGGAAGTCAATGCAAAGAATCATGCATGTAGCCTAGTAAAATGAGGTAGGCAGCATGCAGCTACTGTCTATAGATGTCACAAATTGAACCAATGCTTGGTGACTTTCCGCACGTTAAGCAATTGCAGAAAATGGATTCACGCGAACAGCTCCTGTAATAAGGCAATAACCTCAAGTAGGCTTAGCAAAATATTTAGGCTTAAAATTACGAGATTGGGCCATATAGTCTATTGTGACTTGCCTTTGGGGACTTGTCATTGGCTCAGCAGCTCGATTAGCTCTTATTTCATGAAATGATGTGAAATTGTAGATTCCTTTGGTCTCGCGTCTAGTTCCATTAGGCCTATTCACAATTTCTGAGGTAGGTATATCGCTGTCTAAAATAATTGTAATTGTAATTTGAAGCCTCTGAAGTTAGCTAGGCCTTGGCCTACAGTCAAATGAGAGTCAATCGCAAGAGTCTTAATTGCGATTGGGAAACGCTGGTCTAAGCTAATGTCTTGCGGCAAGACATTATAACTAGCCTTAGACTCACAAGCGCTGCTTCGAATCAGAGGGATTGCCAAAAGATGGTTCAGATGGTCACAGTGCGGTTTCTAGAGAGGCCAAAAGGGGACAGAGCTCGAGTAGGTACTGGAGTAGTTGTTAAGGAGAATGAAGTTCAGGGCGATCAGAGTTGGGAGGCGGAGGATCGGATGAGTCAGGTTTGGAATTCTTGAAGAGACGACAATTCAGTTTTGAGGGAAAAACTCTAAGGCCTGAGACCGTAAGATGTTTGGAAATCGTGCCATTTCAGTTGCAGGACCCATGCAATATGGAATGGCCTTCCAACCACAGTTCGCCAGGCCGCATCTGTTGCGCAATTTACATCAAAATTAAAGACTTAATTATTCTCCCGGAGCTATGACTAGGAATGCAGCGCAAAGCTCTTTCGTGCAAGACTTGGTTGTTAAATGTTTAGTTGTATTGTAATAGAGGCCTATATGTATAAATAGATTATTCTTCACGGACAATATTTAATTAGTACAATTGTCTGAGTATATTCCTAGAATTAACTGCATGCATGTAAATTAGATACAAGCGAAAAAATTCGCTGACTTCTTTCATGCAATTGGGTTCGACCATCTGTCATCATAATTATTATTAGCAGATGTTTTGTAACGCTGCATAATTTCATGCGTAAATAACTATTGAACTGCCGAATGAGGTCAGCGCCAATGCAAATGACGTCATATTAAAAATGGTGTCAAAAAAATGTGTAATCTGCCGATGAAGGAAAAAGGTTGATCAATCATAAAATGGCCGACAGCGATGAGGACAGTTTACGCGGTTCGCGATCACCTGATAGCAATTACGAAATCCTTGCTGGACCGCGAAGAGTTGTCATCACGAAGTCTGAGACTGGATTTGGGTTCAATGTTCGTGGCCAAGTGAGCGAGGGTGGACAGTTGCGCTCCATCAATGGGGAGCTGTACGCTCCAATGCAGCACGTAAGCGCCGTCTTACCCGGGGGTTCAGCTGAACGATGCGGAATCAGAAAGGGTGACCGAATATTCGAAGTGTAAGAAGCTCTCAATTTACGTACTGACCTTCCTGGGGGAATTAATATTGAACGCTGGATAATAAAGTTTATTGCATGTTACCAGACGAAGGTATCTTCGCTTCACAGAACTTGCATTTCTAGGAAGAACGCAAGAAATTGACCAGCATCAAGCCTGAACTTGCTGGCTCCGTTAGGATTCATTGACATAACAGCTGATTGAGTTGATTAGTGTCAGCCTTCTGTTGTCTGTTACTGAGGGCAGTGATATGTTATTTTTTTTATATGCACTTGCTATGATTTTTCTATGTATTCATGCAACTTATAGTAAGAGGCATGTTAAAGCGATGAAAACTTTGGTATTCATAATGAAAGAAACGTCATGACCAATGATTAACGGCAATGATTAATTATCATTAAATAGGACTGACATGGATTTCAAACAAATTTGTTCCGTATTAAGTTCTTAAACTTGAATATTCTTTCATAGTTACAATCAGCGATGTTTAGGACTGTGGGTAAGTTATTGGTTTTCTTGAATGTATTAAAGTATAGGTTGAATCCAAACCCAGTACCTTGGAGGACGGGCTGCTGAATCGTTTTAGCCATTAGCTTACCTGTGATCAAATTCATTATACGCAAAACCATTGTCGCTAGTAAGTAAATGGTTGTCTTTGGGATTTACACAAATCGAGGAACTCAATATGAACCTGTATTTAAGATTTGTTTTGGGATAAGTAGAAATCCTCTTTGATATTTTCTCCTCTTTAGAAATGGGGTGAATGTTGAAGGTGCATCACACAAACAGGTTGTTGATCTCATTCGTTCTGGAGGGGACACATTGACACTCACAGGTCAGTGAAATCAGTCAGTGTTAGCCGATCTTTTTTCAATGCAGTCAATAAGGAAGCAGCATACAGACACTGGTCTTCATACTCTTGTTTATGTGTTCTCAGCTGATTCTATTCACTGAGGAAGAATTTGGCGCTTTTTACGGCTGTGCAAGTTAATGATTTGTTAGTCCATTAATCGTTAATATATTTTGATGATTAAATTGATATTTAACAGTTAGTAAATTGGAGATTGCTTGCTATATATTCAATTTAAGGTTTCTTGGGGTTATGACCCTGGTGATCTTATTGTCAACAGAACTCGAGCAAATAGGAAGCGAAATTGAGTGCTGTACCCAAATGTGGTTGACTCATTCTTCCATTCGCTAGGCGGTCATGTAAATTAGATGTCGGATGTGATGTGTGCCTTGCATGGCAGCTATACAGTTAAATTCGATTCCTGTAATGACTTTTGATGATCAGTTGAATTGTAATAGTAACTCAGTATGTCCGTTTGAATGTAATATTATTGTTGCTGAGTTTGCCATTATATATATACATATGTATATATATATATATCAGTAGCAATAGTATATATTGCCACTTTATATATAAATATATATATATAATATTGCTACTGATACTTGGCTTTGAAATATCAATATAAATGTACCAGAATTCATTCATTCATTCATTCCTTGAGAGGACTTATATAGTGACCACCCAAGATAATCTCCTCAGAGGAACTCCTAACCCAAACCAAGCGATAAAAGAACAGTTTTCAGAAGCTTGTAAAAGGCATTTGCAGAGTCTCTAGCTAAAATAAGAAAGATGGTTATTCCGTGTGGTCAGCCCAACCAATGAAAAGGCACGACGTTACATCTTACATCTTTCAAGTGTGCATAGAGGTACAAGTTCACCTTGAGATGGGGGACGGAGATTTCTGCGGGCAGCCAAACCCGAGATGGGGTAACAAAACTCCCACAAATAGGGTGGGGTGATCTATAACTGACATTGCCAGACACAGATCAAGATTCTAAATTAAATGGAGAATAACATCCAGGTTGCTCTTAGGAACTGTTGTTCACTATCTGAAGATTTCTCGTTGTTTACTTATAGCGTCATACGGTGGAACTCGATTGTGGTATAATGTGTTGTGCATGAACAGCAACTTGTGCTAATGATTACAGCCTATGATTTGTCCACTCGTTTCAGTAATATCCATGCCTCGACACCTTTGTGAGCGGCTCGACCCAAGCGATGACTCGTCTGGCTGCTCGGTCGTCGACTACTCGGAGAAACGGTCTCTGCCAATTTCAATTCCGGACTACCAGACGGCAGAGCACGGCTCAGAACGATTTGTGGTAAGGAGTTTTGTCCATAATGATATACTTTGTATAGCATGACCAAATGAAATCCCTTTTCATGGTGTGAAATTGAAAGTTCCTTCCAAGGTTAGATGAGCAGAGAACAGTGAATGATATTGCTTTTTGAATTGCCATTGCTTGAATGAGTACTTTCTTGCAGTTAACAGAATCTGTGAGTCGTTGTTTTATTGTGAACAATTACTTAAATGGAATAATCTTTTTAGATGAAGTGGTATGATCCAGAGTTGTAAAAAACCGAGGCTATGGGAGGGAAAACTTGAAATTCATTTGACGTTTTCTAGGTTTTCAACATCTACATGGCGGGTCGGCACATCTGTTCGCGCCGTTATCGGGAGTTTGCAAAACTGCATTCGTTACTGAAGCAGGAATTCTCCGACTTTTCATTTCCAAAATTCCCTGGGAAGAAGCTTTTCCAGCTTTCCGAGCAGCAGCTCGACGCACGCAGACGAGGTCTCGAGACATATCTGGAATATGGTAGGACGTTGTTCATTGGAAAATGTAATCAATCATTAGCATAGTTAGGTAATTGACATAGTTAGGTAATTAACATAAAAGATGGATTTTATTAATTGTGACATCGTCCTATGGCTGAGTAATCCTCAAAAGGCTGAATTTGAATTGAAAAGAGTTGTAAAGTGTTAGAGGAGCTTTGCTTGCTGTTGTGGGGCACATCAATTTCATGTAGTGCTACAAAAGCTGTGCTACAAGTGCATTGGTCAGAGACTGGTATGTTTGCAATAAATTGTTGTTACTGGCAGACAATTGTTTTATGTTAGAACTTTTGGTATTGTGCAGAACATTAAAGCTTATACCTTCACAATCGTGTTTAGTAAGAATAGATTGCTGTGACTGTTTGGTGTTTGATGAAACATGAAGCTCAGTAATAATCAGTGCATTGTTGATTTTTTTAGTTTGTACGACACGCGTGGTTGCAGAATGTGATATCATGCGTGAATTCCTGTCAACAGGAACCAATAACACAGTGGGTGTACTTTGCTTGCTTGATTTGAACCCTGACTTGATTATATTTCTCTGTCAAGAACAACTTAAAAGCATGCTCAGATGTTTCACACTTGAAGCCATTCAAGGCAGATATATTAAATGGGGTTGAGGATGTTTGAATTACTGGGAGGAACCGGCACTTGATCCTGTGGTTCGAAACCAATAGAATTCCATATACATTGCTGATAGGCTAAGGAAGTTGATGCCTTCTCAATCCCAGCTTTAAGATATCATTGCAAGGTTGAAATCTGTAGATAGGCAGTTAACTGTAATATTATGGTCGGTCAGTAGCCTATAAAGTTTCCTGGTTATGGTTTGGTTTTATAATATTATGGGCGTTTGTTAGCATACATGTGCAAAGTCGCATAGAAATGCGAATTGGAGGTGTGGTTGGTCAGCCACCATGGAAAGTGCAGTTATTTATACAGATGTTGAAGGTCTATTAGAAATAGTGAGTTTTGAGGCGTTTATTCGTTGAAGAAAATCAGTTTCAGCAAAGGCCATAGAGTATTGAATATGACACTTCTTTTGCAGAGCTGAGGAACTGTATCCTGCTTTCGCTTGGCGGCAGCAATGTGAAATCAAATATATAATGCGATGGGCACTTTGCATGGCTGCCAACAGTTAAATTTAATTCCTGTAATAACTTAACATCCGTTCATGCTATGGTTGATTACATACTGCGGTTTGTCATTGTTGCTTTGGTTGATTGGTAAAAGTTAATTATCACTGAGTTTTTTCAAGTTCCTTTTAATTATATTTGAAATTGCTGTCACAATTCTCTTTATATTGCACCTACATCATTTGATAGGACCTTCCAATACTTTGCAATGCAGTGGTTCTTAACCTTTTTCTATGTTAGAACAGCCTACAAATTTTAATTCTGCCCTGCACTCCTGTTCTGAAGACAAAACTAAAACATTTGATTTCCATGTCTAATTTTCACCCACTACTATTAAATTTGTTAATTAGTAGCTAGTTACTAGCATTATGATTAATTAACTGTTTAATGACACAAATATTTAAAAATATAAGAAAATCATTTATATATGATTTTTTGTTCTTGCTTCTTCTCAGTCATGTATGTTGTGTGAGTTTTAGTGGTTAAGTAAGTAAAGCAGAACGTTTCAAATGCGAATCGGACATTGAAAATATAATGAGGACGGTAATTTACTGAAAATATTGCTCTAGCTGAATTATAGTCTTTATACATAAAGAACATACAAATAAATATTCTGATGTTAACCTTTTAAAAAATTTCAGAAAATACTGCTATTGCTGAATTATAGTATTTAAACTTAAAAAGTATGCAAATTAAAATTCTGATGTTTACCTTGTAAAAATTTATAGCATCAGAAGATGGAGTCACAATAATACTGTACCCCAGGACTGAATCTAGCACCTTTTGGGGCTCGGTTAAGAACCAATTTTCCAGTGGCTTCCACTTGACATCCTTCACCTGGATCTGTTGCTTTTGATTACGCGTGTCAATAGGCAGGGGCGTCAATCCCTCCCTGAGTGATGGAGTCAAACCCCTTGGTCCCAAGTGTCAGGAAGGCAAGAACTTCCCCCCTCCCAAGACTCAAATAATGTCCCCCTCTACCTGAAATTCGAAGTATTTGTCTCCGGACTCTCTCTATCTGGACGCCCCTGCCAATAGGAGTACGCCAGTTGTTGCCAAAGGTTTCTTTAACAAGAAATTGTTAAAAATGTTTAATAAATATGTTTTGCAGTAACAGACAATAATCGCAGGCTTTGAAATGCCATATTTATGCATATACTGTTATGTAAACCCGTGAAGAATCATTGGTCGGAAAATATAATAGTTAACGATTCAACCCGTTTACTCCCATTGCACAGAAAGGCTGCAACTTGCGTCCCGAAGGCAAAAAAATTCAGTGGCCGTCGCACTGTTTACGAGTGAAGCACTCTGTGAACAACGTTGTTTACACCCATATATTAGTAACGGCGATTCAACCGATTCAAAATCGAGTTTCACCCATTAAGTGTGCATTTCATTTTAATTACTGCAAATATACTTACATTGCACGATGTATTTAACTTTAATGACTGCATATATGCTTACACAGACGTGAATAAAACTTTTTTGAAACGCGAATCGGACATCTATTTAAATTATGCAAGACTATTGCAACGAAAAACAGCACCCGACTCGCGAAAAATTACTGGACTCGGTTCTATGGACTGACAGACGCACGCGCATATATGTGATTTAGGTCCTTATTATTATATAGACTACAGTAAATATTGTTAAATAATTTGCTTGTTATTGTGAAATAAGAGAATTTTCAATTAAATAACTTTTATTGTGTGATCAGCTGTACTGTACAAAGTGTACATTGTACAGTGCAACAATAAAAATTTTATTATGGTAAGTTTTGCAACATTCATTAATAATATTATGATCATTATTCTAATTAAATAAATTACAAAAGAACGTTTCTGACAAGTTTTGTTTCTCTTGGGGATATGCACACGGATAAGTTTTTCAGTTTGGGGTACAACAAAAGGGAAGGTTGGGAACTGCTGCTTTAAATAACTTATCTAGTCAAAAGTCTGACATTGTTTCTTATTTTGAAGTTGGTCCTATATATTGTTAGTCAATACTAGTTGGCCATGTGTTTGTGTATAACTCCTTCACTGATCATTTAGCTTCAATTGCTTGCTACTTGTTTTAAATATTGTTTCTGTTTCTTGGAAGTTTTTTGATGTTTAAGTTTTGAATGTTTCTAGGGTCAGTCATCCCAAGGCCGTGTTGAAATAAGAATACTCCTCCCTGACCACAGTTCGGTCAGCTTGAAAATTTATAAACATACTACTACAGATGAAGTTTTTCAGGTTAGACAATGAGCTTGATTGTGTCTTTGTAATGGATTGTTATGATGATAAGACAGGAATTTGCTGGGGTGTCTAATCTGTATTGTCTGCCTAGGATTAGTCCCCAACTGCATGTATACGTCTCCTAAGGAGCAAGTGTTTTGCTTGTATCACAACAATAGACAGTAGCAGTAGGTCTATCTTTTAGAACTGGACATCTTGGAAAACACAATGCAATAAACAGTAAAATAATCGGTATCTGCAATGAAATAATCGGTATCGGCATAATCGGCAGAAAGTTATATTGGTACAGCTCTAACTAATATTCTTGTAGTGTAAGAGCTTTTCTCAACAAGCTTCATAACATTATCCGCTCTCAGTTCTATCTTCCGTTTAAGAAGCTTACGCCTGGCCTGGTTCGAGAGCGCTTCAGATTTGCAATCTTTTTAAGGTGCTATATCAATTCTTGATTGATTGATTGATTGAATGATTGATTGACTTCTGTGACAATGTTAACATGCAGTCCAAGACATCCACTGGTCTTGAATTAGACTTCGTATGTCTATAGATTGCTGCAAATTTGGTATTCATTACAGGTTGTTAATTATTGCCGAAGTATTATGTATCACAGCCTGGATTAAAAGTCACTAGACTAACATGTTACATTGATTACTGTGACATTATAATCATGTATCTTTGCTACCTAGTTGTAACATACCATTGTTGGTTAGAATGTTTTCCGTAGCAGTTTGTAATGAGCTATAGAGCATAACCGAGTAGACAATTTCCACCGACTACCGAATCCGAGTATTTTGGATGCACTATTTGCTATATCCGGGTAAGAACTGAATAGTGGTGGCAACTCTGGCCCGGTAAATACCATCTGCAGGCGAAACTTAACATTTTAGATTTTCACCATTTCGCATTTATGAAAAATTAGCAAAATAAATGTTTGTGCTTGTAATAACTCCTAATATGGCTTTAAATTTTTTATTTTCGTTTTTAAAATGTTAAATGTTTATGAAATAATTGTTGAATTAAATTTTTTTAAACTATGTGCATTGTAATATTTGCCGAATATTTCTGAATAGTCCCGAAAAGTGGGATATTCGGCTGAGGCGATTTCCGGTTATGCCCTAATTAGCTTTAATGTACACTGAAAAGTTTAACACTGATAAATCAATGCATTATGAATTCATTCTACAGTGACATTTATGAATTTATGATCTGAAATTTTATTGGTCTGCAATTAGTTGTGTTCTCATTCTTTGCAGACTCTTGTAAATAAAATTGGTCTCGGTCCATCTTCCAGCTCGGTGTTCGCGTTGTTTGAGTTAGACGATCTTGGTTTTGGTGAGTTTATCGAATGAGAATACTTATAAATTTAGTAATCTTGATGCATTTACGAATACCAAGACCGTCAGAGGGAGCGTAAATAGGCACAATTTGAGTAACTTGATGTGTTTGACCAATAAGAAGCCCTTTAGTGATAAGCATGTACTAAAGGGTTAAACCTGTTTTTTTTTTGTTAATGAATAATGCCTTACAGCTAATTCCTAGGTAGCCACACCAAACAGGTCCAAGCTGTTGCTGTAAAGGCGCTATGCAAGTGCTTGGATACAAACATACATACTTACAATTCTTTGAACTTGAACCAGAATGGTGGGAGTGGTTCTTCACCCAATGAACTTTTGGGGAGTAGTATACGACTGGGGTAGTTCATATAATTGTAAAATGGGCATTGTTCAAAGTGGGGCCAAGATATGGATGATATGGGTACAAGTATTGGTCTTGAAATAAATTATTTTCTGTCTGTGCTTGTCAGAAGCTATTTAAATATTGCAAAAACTACTTTTGAAATAGTATTTAGTTTAATAGATGAACAGAAGACACAAAGATTCTTATGAAATTATCAGTGTATATGATTGCATCTCTTAACTAGAGACTTTATAGTGCCATTGCAAGGTATAGGCTTCATTTGGATGGTCACAGCTCTGTGACAATGCACGGGAATGCTTCATTGAATTGAAATTCTATGGGTTATGAAGCTTGCAGGCATGCTATGATGCGTTATTGAGCCAAAAGAGACGAGTCTTGAGTTTCTGGTTTATCTTTAAACCTGCACTCTAAAATTTCTCTGTGCACAATGCTCCTAAAATATATCACCTGAAGAACTATATGTTATATTTTCCCAAAAGTTACATTCATGTCAAAAGCCGCTCATTAGAAATGTGATATACCTTATTATACGATTGCTGTCACGTTTTCGGTCTGTAGAACGTAAGCTGCAATCGCAAGAACAACCATACAACATTCTAATGGAGACGTGCTTGCCTCCAAACGAGACCAGTTCATGTTTTGCACTAAGGAAGTGGGTATTTTCTCTCACGCGGGAACGGGCCGCCTGCTGTGACGAGAAAGCGCTTAACCTCATTTATTATCAGGTACACGTCAGTAGAAATATCGATTAGTACACTTTTTAGGTTGAAATTATACATTAGTTTATTTGGCCAATCCATGCGTGAACCGATGTCAGTTTTGTACGAGTGAATTAACTAAGCCACTCATAAATCTATCCAGAAACTGCCATGGGTCTAATATGTTGCATCATCATTTACCAAAAATTTGAAATTTAAATGCAAGTCTGCATATATTGAACATGAAAATAAAAAATCGAGCTATATACTGGTCAGTTTTCATTGCAATCATGTAGCATCAATTACGTTTTACAGCAATTATATTACAAAAAATATATTTTATAGCAACCACAATGTGCCAGCTGTGCCTTTTTTGATGATATTTAAGATGAAGCTTTTCACCAAATATAATACTATATAATATGGCTTATTAGCAATACATTGTGTAAATTTGCTTCTGCGTGTTTGCTGACATTGCTCGATGCTGAGCACATAAGCAGTATTGTTTTGATTAGTTCACTCGAGTAAAGAAACAGGCTGATTATTTTTCTCAATAGGCCTTAAAGGAAGTCAGTCGGGAACATATTGATTTATCAGATGCGCTTCCAGGCCTCCAGTCTCTGAAAGATGCTGGCAAAAAGCGTGAGGTGCGTCGCTGTAAACAATTACATGTCTTTAGACCTTCATTTTTTTTTCTCAGGTGTTTCAATTTTAAACCATTTGGTTTTCAAATATTCAATTTTTTATTGATTATGTTTTAGTATTAACATTATGCTTGTTAATAACAGCCATCTTTTAAATGCAGAACTTTCGTCATAAGATTTTGTTTTCCGAAGTTGCATTTTTAGTTCATTGACTAAAATTATTAGTTTCAGTTAAAATCGATTTGTTCTAATAATGTCATAGCTCTTTCATTAATTGGACATTTTCTAATATGACTTCATTAGGTTACATTACTCAGTTTAAATTTTCTTCCTTTGATTGATTAACAGTGTGTGCCTTTGTTCATTCCAGTATGTGGAGGCACTGTCTCAGATCGATGGCTATGGTGACATATTCTTCCCGCACTGTGCTTGTGATGCTCGAAAGGAAGGTCGCGTTGTTGCAATAGTCGGGTTAAACGCTTTTAAACTTCAGGCCTGCAAAGAAGATGGAACATCTGAGGTTAGTGGTATACCAGAAATTCAGGATGATCTGTAGCCTGTATGTATGTATGCATGTATGTATCAACTAGAATTTGACTTATTTACTACTTTGTTGTGGATTCGCTGTAGGCTGTTGTATATAATTATGATCAGCCAAATAAATTTCTTTGATTGATTGATTGATTTGATTGAATGTATGTATGTGTATGTTTGTATGCATAATGCATATATATGTATTTCTATTTATCTATGTAATTTATATAGTGCCGCTTCAAGATAACTATTCAGAGGTATGTTGACTAAAGAGCTATACAGGTCCCATAGGCTTGCTTGTTGATTTTTTAACAACACCGTTCCATATCGGATATGATTTGGTGTCGCCCTCCTCCTTTCTCCAGTCTTGGGACTGGCATTGTCAAAGTCCAAATAGTGTCCGAGTTCAGTCCTGTAGGAGAGAACCTGTTACCTTTATTGAACCTCTGAATAGCAGTGGCATACTGCTGTACACTGTAGCTGAAAATGTCTCAGTGTTTTCTAGGATTGAGTGAAAGCCAGTTCACGAAGGATGGTCTAATGCTTGAGAGAGTACAATTGACTGAATTACTGCAAGGGACATCAGTAGCCTGGACCACCAGATTCCCATGGGCTGCAGAGAGCAGTTTTATCTTTTACATAGTTGTCTTTAGACGGGAACACAGATTTATCGATATGTTTGAGGTCAGACCAACCATAATATCAGGTTAGGATTTATTGGCTTTGGTAGAATGAAAGTTTGAGTTGACTGTAATGTGACCTGTTCTGCATAAGTGACCTTTGACCTGTTCTGCCTGTATTTCAGGCACAGGTCATTGAGTTCCAGTGGGCTGACATACAGCAGTACGAAGTCGATAGCGATGGAACATCTTTCAATTTTCAATATCATCGCGACGGTCGGAAGCCTCGCTGGATCAGAATATTTACAAACTATGTACGTCTTGTTCAGTCATTACATGCGTTTTATGCATTTCCACTTTCCTCTTTCTGATTCTCATTTATCTCTTGCATGCTTAGAATCGTGGCCATAGAGAAATAGTGAGCACACTGAACTGAGTTCGAGACCCGTATCCTCTGTAAGGTTGACTAGTCCTTCTTTTGTCGTCATTTGTTTGTACTGTGTATGTGATCATCCTGCATTTTGTCAGTTTGAAATTGAACGAATATTATTATTATTATATATCTTGGCCTACTCTATCACATAGGACTGTATTGTATTTATCAGATTCATAGTTATGAACTTCAGACTGTGGTTGAAACACCCTAACTAACTTTAGTTTTGTCTATTCAGTTCAAATTATCATTATATACCATACTGAGGGTGTCAAATTGTTTTACAGGTGGTCATTAGAAATATTTTGGACTTCCTGTTTGCCGGATCGGGGCCCTAAATAGGGTTCTATGCACTACTGCCCGCCATGTAGGTCGCATTCCTAGGTTTGGGTGAGTTTCTGAGTACATGTGAAATATACTTCACTGACTTCCTTACCCACAGTGTATTGCTTATCGGGTTTCTGTTCTGGTATGGCGCTGTATTGAGGGTTTAGCCCCACCATATTTGTGGGAGCTCCGCTGCTCGACTACGCATGTTCACTGCTGTAGCTCTCTCCGCTCAGCTGCACAAGCTGAACTTTTTGTACCCCAATCCCGGACTGCTATCAGGCAACGTCGCGCCTTGTCAGCGGCTGGTCCTGTGACATGGAATGGGCTCCCTACCGTACTTCGACAAATACCTATTAATCATTCTGTCTCGTTTTTCTCACTACTCTTAAGACTGTTCTGTTCGGCCGAGGTTGAGTTGGGAGCGCTTCTTAGTAGGCAAACTGGATGGGGTGCTATATAAAATTTTTTAACCAAAGGCAAAAATTAAAAAATTATTTTAATAATTTACCTTTTCGAGCTGTAAGGTTTATTTTGCTTTTAATGCAAGACAATAATAATTGGAGAGCTTAATTCGGTTCGTGTAATTATGATCACAAAGTTGTGTGGCACTTATTCAAAGTAAATTCTTCAGATTCTTGTTTGTTTGTTTTTTTCTGTTATTGTTTTGGCTACTATCGCACACATTGTTTATTAATTAGAAGTGTTTGTTTTCCTCTTGTTGATGATTGTCACCTTTATGTTTTTCAGAGTGTATATATGTATGAATGCTTTGAGAAAATCAAATCAGAAACGTCGTCTGATGTAAGTACCATTGCCAGTGTACTACCTATAATAAACTCTTCAGAACTTGATATTTATGACTAGTTTCAGTTTATTGACACTGTGCGATAACTAGGGCATAACCGAGTAGACAATTTCCTTGGAGTACCAAATCCGAGTATTTGGATGAACTATTTGCCAGATCCGGGTACGAACCGAATAGTAGCGGCAAATCTGGCCTGGCGAGTGCCATCCGCAGGCAAAGATTAAAATTTTCGACTTTTGTCACTTTTGCCGTTTCACGTAATGAAAAATTAGCAAAATAAATGTTTGTGCCTGTAATAACTACTAAAACGATTTTTAATTTAAATTTTAGTTTTTAGCTTGTTAAATGTTTATAAAAAAATTGTTGAACTAAAAATGTTGTGTGTGTAATATTTACCGAGGCGATTACTTCTGAATAGTCCCGAAAATTGGGATATTCCGCCGATGCGAATGTCCGAGGTGATTTCTGGTTATGCCCTAGTGATAACATAACCCTTTGGCACTGTTGCCAGATTTCCCCTTCAAGATATCTACTCAGATATATGACATTAATTTATGTCATTACTTATGAATATGTCGCATCAGTTAGCACTGTAAAAATAGTAAACCATGGGTATAGATGATTTTAAGCTGAAAGAGTCACCAATGGCGGGCCCACACACAAGCATGGGACCAACCAACAGATTCCCGTTGACAGCTGACATTATTGTCGGATATGCACTTATCCAATATGCACATAGGCAAAGCTGTCTTCCATTGAAGTACCATTTGTTAAAATGGGTTATATTCACTTAAACAAATTATAAACTTGTCAATTATGCACTTAAGTGGCATCGACCGTATCTGTGTACCTATGTACTGGAATATATGTATTTGGACTGAACCCTTTGGCATTAGTATTGACTGCAAACCTTGATGTGAATTTATTTGTAGAAGTAACTTAGAATTCTAATATTTTATTGCATTATTGGTTTATCTTTTAAAGTCTTACCATAATGTTGATCAAAATAGTGAATCATTAGTGATAGAATTATTTTGATATTATTTACCTTTTTAAACTGTCCACTTTATTTTGTTTTTAATAAGAGAATATTTAATTAACATTTTTCAGTGTAAATGATGGTCACCTTAAGACCCTATTGTCTCAACTTAAACACTCCGGGTATGTAATTTAACTTCAAAGAACCTTTTGTGAATAATATATATATATATATATATATATATATATACTATATATGTGATGCACATTTTAAGTGTAATAAATCTTAACTTTGGAAGTGTTCAAACCTACTGAAGCAATTTTCAATTTCGCAATTTATCAAATATTTAAGAATATTTGTAAATCATAGTACTGGGCCCATCCGCGTAATATTATGTACGCAGTGAGGGGTGGTATTTAGGTGATTTGGGTGCGTATGGTGGGGAGGGGTTTTGACACTTTTGTTGGTATTTTATTTCTACATCACAGTTAACAAATTTAAGCTGTGAAATATGATGCTTAACAAAATAAATAGCCTATGGTAAAATCAATGTCGTATAGATGTCTTCGGCTATTCAGCTTTTGTAAGGGGGGGGTTTCGAGCTCAGTTGTATGCATGCATGGGGGAGGGGTCAACAACATGTATACAGTGTTGCAGGGGAGTTTTTTGCCTATGTTATATATGGATGGGCTCTAGGTAGGTACTCTCAGATTTTCATTAGTGTGGTCACAGCAGTCTAGATTAGGTTAATTAATACTTCTAATCTGATGTCATTTCAGAGCAAAAACCACAGGTGAGATGAATCTAACATTTTCAGATTTAACTCCAAATTTAATTCTTTGTGCAGCGTTTGAACTTGGGGAATTTGTTTGTTGCAGATCAGGGATAACTCTGAATCGACTGCTTCACAAATATGACTTTCCAGTGGCTAAAACACGATGTAGCAACTACAATTCACTCAGAGGTGAGAATGATAAAACAGGTTTCACACTCGGATTGCACGATCTGAAGAACTTCATAGCCGGGATTAATTAAATTTGTTTTTTTTTTGTTTAAGAATGCAACAAAGTTCTAATACTACTTAAACTGCCGATTAACTAAGTGTTGTGAAATCGTGTTAGATACAAAGTCTGAAAGATTCCATTTAAAGTAGTTTTGATGCTGTTGATGTATGTAATGTTGGCACAAGTACGGTGAAGCTGGTTAACTTTTTGCCATCCTCTTGAGTATTTCAAGATGTTTAGGTTCCAGCATTTGACTGTTTCCCTGGAAATGTGAACGCTTGTTTTGTTGAAACTCCTGTTTTTCGTTTAGGTGGGTTTGGAATATGATTTCATGTTCTTTTGTCCTATAAGGAAAGATTATCCTAGTGTTGGTGTTGGGTTTGTTCACGTGTAAGAGGCTGAGAGCTACTGTTGACAGAGACGTGCGTGGATAATCGAGCCTTTACATTTTCCTGAATAACTGGAATTTAGGTGCTATTGTTATACTAAGACCAGTGACAAACAGCTGATAAAACCATTTCATGGTAGAATTTTGTTAGATATATTTACTGTTGTTGAGCGCATAATATGATGGTATGACCGCCTATTTAGTGGCTACAGGGTAAGCATTGGTAACATAATAATAGTTTAAATGGTGTCTGACGTTTTCTTCGTATGCAATTGTTTGTGAAACAATTCTTCGTAAAGCACAATTGATCGTAACACAATTCTTCTTCACCGTATATGGTGGATATGATGGATGTAAAAAACACCAAAATTTTTTAATATTTTGCATTGTGAGGGTTGGTTAGGGTCAGGTTAAGCATTGTGAAGGTTGAGTTAGTGTTGTTTTTAGACACGTGAAGAACTTTTGGCCGGAAGAATTGTTACATACGAATAAATGTTTTACTAAGAATTGTTTTTGAAGAATTTGCCTATAACCGTTTAAATAACTACACTATGCTTGTAAACTCATGAAGTAATTCTGGAATAAAGGAGGCAATCCCACTGAATGGTATACTCAGCTGACTGTTTAAAATACTGCATTATTAGGTGTCTGTACAGTTATGTTTTTGAGATGAAATATGAGTTTATGAATAAAATGTGCAATCATCTTTTTCGTTTGATTACCAAGATCGGAGCTATTCATGGACTGACCGATTGGCATTTTTTTTCCAATTTCCAGTGTGGGATATTTGGCCTTCTTTTTTTCCGATATCTGATTTTTTCGATTAATCAGCAATATTTATTTTTTTGTTCTAAAGTATTAATTTTTGCAATTTTTTCCTCGATACATCGACTGAAAATGATATTATATACATGAATTTTCAATGATAAATTTAATGCATGAAAACTCGAAACAGGTTACTATTTTTTATTGAAACAGACATTTTACTTACAAAATATTACTTGTTTTGGTATTTGTATCAGTGGTCAAGGGATGTGCCCAATTCCGATTACTCTGCCAAGGGTAAAATCTGAAACCGATTTGCGGATCAAGATTCCTTTCTTAATATGGGGGAAACTTGTAAGCCCAAGTATTGTGCAACCACTAAATAGTGTGCAAGCAATTGACATTTAACCAACATCTAACTGAAGATAAATAGGTGTGTCATAGTGTGCAGGTTATTTTACCCAGGCTAAACACCACAATCAGCCAAATTCAAGGCTTTAATTCCCTGCAGTGTTCTAATATGCACAGTATAAGCAATACTTCAAATGCAAATTTCTTTGCATTTGAAGTATACATATACATATGGTATACATATGTGACAAGCACATTCACACACATACACTGTCATTTTCCTCTTGCTGCATTCTATGAAAATTTGCCTCTGATCCAATCACCAAATGCATTCTGTAGGGACAGTGTAGGAGGCCATCATATTGAATAGGGCCCGTGGTTTATGCGATTTTGCACAATTTCGCATAAATTTTGCAATGTATAAAGGTTTTGCAAATCATTGCATAAAGTTAGGAAATTTCGGTCAGTGTCGACTATAATTGGCTTGTCAAGACTATTATTATTCTATAGGTGCTATAATTTACTGGCCAGATGACCTAAGATCCGCATTATCCACGAGGGCCTAATAATGAACTGTCCCTACAGAGGATGAAATTTACCAATGCAGTTTAAAATGAACAAGCCTAGCTGCCACTAATTCTTCTTTAAGCCCTACAGATGACCACCACTGGACTGTTGAAGCAGTAGCCTAAAACGCTTGTTTGCATCTGCATTTCTTGACTGGCGATTCTTGACAAGGCATTTTATACAGCAGGAAAGCCACAACTTGGCTCTTGTACTAGTAGACACTGTTCACAAGTGTTTTATCCACCCATGACAGTTCCTGAAGATAAGCAACAAGTCCATGACTTTAAATTGATTCTTTAAAGGCACAACATGAATGTCCATGCTGGTACACGTAATTCTATGAGTAATGTATTAAACTGTCTTCACGCCTGTTTGATAATCTGTTTGATAATCGAATAAGACAAAGGCTGTCAAAGCAATTAAGAAAATTCAAGAGATGAAATGATTGAAGGCAGTTTTAAAATTACATACTGCATTTCTGAATTTGCTTTGTTGCCATGGCATATCTGTTCTAAACATGATAATTAACATCTTCTCTCAAACATCTCACATCTCCTTTTACTAATAGTCGTACAACATATGTTTATATATATAATATCTCTCAAGCAACTTTGCTCTGTTGTTCTGCCTCGTTCACGTCTGCAGTTCCAAACGCTATTTTATAAACGTCGGAGTAGTGTTGAACAAAATGCACCTCCAGCCCTTCAGTTATGAAACTGGGCAGATCTGAATAATCCTTCTGGTTTTCTGCTGGCAAAATTATGCAGCTAACACCGACACGCTTGGCCTGAAACAAAGTTCAAAAGTGGTTTAGTTTGATTTAATATTTTCATTCTTGCAATAAGCAATTCAAAAAGTGGCAAAAAAGTCTTCTGTTCACAAGAGCTAATGTACAAGCTGTGCAACTACAAACTTCTGCAATTATTGTTAACAGCTCTTGCAGACATTACTTTTATTTTACATGGAGGCAGGGAGAGGTGTCTAAGAGCTGACCCAGGAGCTCCCCTCCCAAATTGCTACCCTAATTTTGCTAAAGCGCCTTTGGCAATCCAAAAGCCCATCATCAGCTGGAAAATATTGCTGCTGGCCTGCCACTGCAAAGGTCTAACACCCCTTAAAAGCAACATGTTAAAATTTTCCTTTATTTCCTTTAATATTAATTGCAAAGATCAATTGATCATTGAAAACTTTCTCAAAGCAGAATACTTGACACTTCTTACTGCAATTGTCTTTTCCTTGATCCCACCAACTGGAAGGACCTTTCCAGTTAGCGAAACTTCTCCGGTCATAGCGATGTTCTGGCGCACAGGAATTCCAGTAGCCAATGACATGAGGGCAGTAACGATTGTGCATCCGGCACTTGGACCATCCTTAGGTGTTGCACCCTGTCAAGACAAACAAGAAGACCAGTGACCAATAATTTAATTTACTGCTGGAGGCAATTTTGATTATGTGGCCCCAAATTACACTATATAATTGGATCGGGCACTCCCATCTTACTATCTTACACTAATTAGTATTAATTAAGTTAACACATAATTTTTTTCTTGAACTTTATAGTTAAGTTAGTTAAGTTTCTACAAAGCCTTACCTAATTTGCTCTCACTTCTCCATGTTGAGGGTACCCCTATTAGCAAGATCTGGGTCCCTTCTCTCTTTTGTTACCCTGTCATTTATTTGTTTTTATTGATTGTTTGTGTTATGCTCAATAAAAATCATTGGTTTTGGTATCTTAGCAACTCGACATCTGCTGCACTTGTGTGTTCAACTTTTAACATTAAACCTAGAAGAATGAACATGGACTCTAAAAAGGTAAATTGGCTAAACATTACTATAATTGTGTACCTCCAACTACCCCACACTTAACCCGAAAACTGTCTTTGAAGATTATCTTGAGAGAGGCACTTAATAAATGATCACTTTCCATCCTGGAATATCCTTAACTTCAGGGGTGTCAAACTTTTTGTAATAGTGGGCCAGCAGCAATAGTTTCCAGCAAGTGGCTAGCCAGAGTGCGCATGAGGAAAATGGGGAAGGGATCTCAGAGGGGGTCATATAGACAGTTGAATTAGGCTTTGAAAGTGTGATTCTGATATTCATTATCATTTACAAACATCACAGAAACTCATAAAGCCCCAAAAATAAAAAAATTGACCTTTTATTCTCAATTGTGTTGTCTTTAGACACCCTTGCTTTACTCTCACAAAACAGATTCAGAAACTCATGATCAGAAACAGATTATGGTCAAATACATTAGAAACTACAAACCTCTGGAACATGAATGTGGATGTGAGCGCTGTGCAGGAACCGATTGCCTGGATCAATCTCACCAAGGAAAGACATAGCAACTGTGTGGGCAATCTGGGCGCTCTCCTTCATGACGTCCCCAAGATGACCCGTCAACTGTAGTGATCCTCGTGCATCCTCTTTATTCGTATCGATGGGCTGCTTCAAACGTGACTCAATGTACAGTGTAGAACCACCTGGAAAAAACCATTCACATAACTATTATAAGAACAGTGCATTTTAGCGAAAGTTTAGCACATAAACTATAAAGTTAACCATCTTCTTGTATTATTTCCAATCAAACAAATGACATAACATACAACACTGTGATCAAAATACATATTCAGAGAATGATAGGGAAGAGATAATACCCTTAAGGAACCTTAGTTCTGCTAGCAGGCTCACCCTTACATGTTTTACAAGCATAGCAACTGGTTAGTAGGGTATCATATACAAGTCAACATTGTTTACACATGTAAAATTCTTAAAGATTTAAAGTGTGAAGATTAAAAAAAACTTTTTAAAACTTACTTTTTTAGTATGAAATTTGCTAAACACATTTAATCTTGTATTATATAATTATATATTTTATTTCTATTATATGTTATAAAATCCTCTTACCCATGGCAGTCCAAGCCAGTCCCATGACGACTCCTGGTGGAGTTTCCTGGTACAGGCGGTCGCTGGTGAAGATTGGCTTTCCAACAAATGTTTGAAGGTTATCAGTGGTAACATTCATGCTTTCAACTTCCTTCTGGACCAACTTGAATGCTGCTTTCCGGAAAACCTAAGCCACCAATCGGAAAGGCACAAACACTGCATTTCTTTTAATTTACTGTGAATAAAATCGTAATCACTTTAAATCTGTAACATCAAACTTAAGCAAGCATACCACTGCAGTATCAGTCAAGTACTTAGGAGCCTAGGCCATCAAAACATCTTAATAATCACCTTCCACTAGGACCATTCCGATCAAAAGCTTTGGAAATCATGCCCAGCTCTTTGTCTTTTGGTGGTTCTTTAAAAACACATTAAGGACAAAGTGTTTATTAAAAGATACTGGGAAAACAATGCAGCACATTACTAAAGCGTAAATTTCATTCACACTTAATAACACTCATGTGTTTCAACCTGCCTAACACCCCATCACAGTCTTACATTTGACCACTTTGATTTCAACCAGGCTTATCCAATGAGATGTCTTCTGAAGTGTTAACTAGAAGTGATCATCAATACATGCCTTATGCATTAGCAGTTAAAAGTGCAATTAAAATTAGTACACGTACCTACCACTAGATTACACAATCTGCTCGCACTCTGGTAGTGCCATTCCTAAGTCTGGACGAGGGTAATGCTAATGATCACTGTGTTGCTAAACTGAAACTATCATTGGATTAGATCAGATGTAGACATGAAAGGCTGGTATATCAGAAATCTACTGCCATGTTACCTTACTAAAGAGCTCTAGAAATCATGTACAGACATATTAAGGATGCTTCTCATTTCCGCCTACCTTCTCAATATGTTTCTGAAGGTTTCGAACTCCACTTTCTCGACAGTAAGACTTGATGAGCATGTGCAAAGCGTCTGGAGTCAATTGCACTTGTTCAGGTTTTACTCCACTGTTCTTCTCCGCTTGCGGAATGAGATAGCGCTATCCACAGGTAAGAAAAACATTACCAAATTCATTGAAAAACATGGACAGCAAATGACAAAATAAGTTAATGTGAACGTAAATTGTAACTATTAAGAATAACTGAAAGTAGCAAATTCAAAGAAAAACCTAATACACTCATTGAATAGATAAAAGATAAAAGAAAAAATGAGAAAAGAAACGATAATTATAATCAACCATTCAACAACTTCCAATCAACATACACAAATTCATTCACAACACCGTTATAAGTTTCTCTCATTTCAAGGAACTACTAAACCGTTGGTAAAGTTTGAATAGCCATTTACTGACTTTTTAAGGAAAATTATTAGTGTCCCATGATGTTTATAATGATGAGTCCAAAGCATTTAAGCCACCCAGGGATGAGATTGGTGAGGTGGGTTCCATTGCCTTCCTAACAGACAACTGTAGGTGAGCAACATGTCCAGGGACACTACATAGCAAGTTTAGGTAACTTCAAATCAGTGATCATCCAGTTACCAGGTGCAGAACCAGGGACGGTGATCCCTGGAGGGTGGAGGGGGACAAATCCCTCATCTTTCACAGAGAGTGAACACATTATATGCTTGTCATCCCACATTTTCTACCCCTCTCATTGGGTGTCCCCCCCACCTGTCAAACGAGATCGCCACCTCTGTGCAGAACATACTGCTACACCAACGTGTGCTTTTTGGTGTAGTATGCAAACTGTAAAAGGGGACAATGTTGAACAAGTCAATACATCTGTACTTAGCATAACACTGCAGTCCTTATATTACCAATACTGCACGTCAAGTAAATAGTTCTGGAGATATAGCACCATTTCAAATTAAGCAGAATGGCATGTAAACTGGAAGCATGCAAACAATTCCACACAATGCAGATATTTAGAAATCGAAATAATAGTAAACCATAGGTGTAGATGATTTTATACGCTCGATCTGCTCAAATATATAGCAACGTGGTTACTCACTTCAGCGATAGCTATCTTTTCCTCAGCCACATATCCAGATACATCAATCATCTCCATTCTGTCCCTCAAAGGCTCTGCAATCGTGTCAATGATGTTGGCCGTACAGATAAATAAAACCTATAACCAAAGGAAAATATTTCATTAGTGACAACAGAAACTAAAATTACTTACATTTTAAAACTTTATGCATGAGCAAATAACTGCAAACATCAAAGATTGGGTAGAACTAAACCAATCAGTTGGTACATGCATTAAGAATGAGTGTAAAGATTAGACAACAATTCCAATTTAGCACATCTTCCTATTAAAGTTTTTTGCCATACAGAAAAATGACAATGTGTATGTACATCTTCATTTTTCAGACAGTTCTACCATTCAAAAAAATATTCAATAATCAATGCACAGATTTCTCAAGCTATCACTGTTGTTGATTACCTTGGAAAGATCAACAGTGACATCAAGGTAGTGGTCGAGAAAATTGAAATTCTGCTCAGGGTCAAGCAGCTCGAGAAGAGCAGAGGCAGGATCGCCCTGGTAACCACGACCCATTTTGTCAACCTACAATGTCGCCAACATCTTTAGCCAGCCAATTAAATCAAGTAAGGGCATAGATATCAAACGCAGATCTGAAAAGACATGACAGGTTCATAAGTACAAATGGTTTTCATAGATCATTTCAATTAAATAATCAACATGCAAAAACGTTTGACATCACCAAAAAACAAATCACAGCTAATTCTGGATCCATGATTTCTCATAAGCAAAGGTAATGTAGGACACGTGAATGTTTCCTTTTGCAGGACCTTAAAGCCAGCAATCGACAAAAAGCATAACGGGACTTAGGGTCAGGGTAATGCAGGACTTGCTGTTAACTAGCTCATACTGGGCACTAATTACACCACTTGGTAATAGAGGCTTCTCAAGCTATCACTATTGTTCCAAACATTTGCCTGCAAATCAGAAAGGGACAAAATATCACCATATATAACATTTATAATGCACTGTAACCTTACAACCGAGCATCAACCAACTTTCTCGAAGTCCGTACGCAGCAAGTCTCAAACTCATAACTTTCACAAAGTCCCCACACACCAAGTCTCAAACTCATACAAGGCGAGTGCCATAAAAAAAGACTAAAACCATGTTTATAGCGAAGCCATTTGGATATCGTACAATGACTCGTACGCTGTCTTATTGTCATTATAGAGGCGCTTATTGAACACAGCAAAAGATCAAATATAGACCATACTGATGAGTTGAGGCCCATCCTACATACACACAAATACATACACACACATACATACACATACATACATACACACAAGCTGATAATGAAAAACTTTGTTTCAGCCCCTTTTAAAGAAACTGCTCAGGATATCTCAAAGGTGGAACTGATTATTAGTCAGCAATAACAAAATTAAGGCCCACATCAAATCCTTTACACAGACAAGACATGCGAAATGCACAATCACACCTCGTCGATCAGAATCAGAGGATTTTCAGTTTTCGTTTTTTTCAGGCACTGGATGACCTTTCCAGGCATCGCACCAACATATGTACGTCTGCAAGAAACAATAACAATTGAGCATTGTAGGCAGCTCTGAGGTGAGGTACGTGAAGTCCGCAAGAACGTTTCTTGCTGTTTAGGCAATATAGCGCAACGATTTTTAAATTAGAATGCTCTACTTTTAAATGTATCGTACACCAGAATGTGGAGTTGGTTAAATAAAAAATATACTTACTTACTCATATAACTTATTTCACACTATAATAATCTTGCAGAATCTTACAAAACTAAATTTAGATGCAAATTAAATGTTACAAAAAGTAATGGAAATACTGGTATCCCAGGAGCTTACTAACAAATCCACTGGAATATAATTTTTATGAATTATTTTACCAACCTGTGGCCCTTGATTTCTGCTACATCAGTCATTCCTCCAACACTAAATCGATAGTACTGAAAAAGTTACACAAGTCGAATTTAACCATACTGCAATTAGTAAAACGTCATTAGGAGGCAAAGAAGTAAGAATGTACTCTATTGAACCGCTTGTAGACGCACTGCGAGCAGCACATCATACTACGTTCAAAAAATGTACGCTCACAAACCGAACATAACAAGCAATTACACAGCACACATCCTCAAAGTAGTTAGAGTAAAATAATAAGTGAATAAGTGAGTTCAAGAAAAGCAAGCATTGTACAGCATCAGGCTATGTTCTTTTTTATCAACAGCAACAAACAGCAAAATTAAAATAAAGAATCATCAGAAATGTATAATCAATGAATGTTGGTGTCTTGCAGAATGAGGGCAGATTACAAAAAGGTTCACAGAAGTTAATAAGCAAATATCCAGATATATACATTACATTACGTGCAAATACACAAACATACATATGTACATACGTACAACCATATGTACACACTATACCTTACTCTGCATAATTACCTCTCTGTTAAGAGCCCTGGCTATCGATCTGGCAATACTCGTCTTGCCAACTCCGGGGGGACCATAGAAGCAAAGAATCTTGCCCTGAGTAGTACCCTTCAGTTGACTAACGGCTATAAACTCCTGCAAATAACAAATACGAATGAAACTATCTCACATAATCTTGTGGTTTCCTAAAATGCATCACTATAAATAACGAATTCATCTCATTAGCATGGTCACCTGCAAAAAGAAAGTCTGCAACTTGTGCTGGTTACATACCCATAAAACAGTACTCGCCAAAATATGTTGCTTGGGCTATATAGTATTTGCCCAAATGTAGTACTTACCAAAATATGGCACTTAGAATATAGTACTTACCTGAAAAATAGTATTTAGAAAATTTAATTACCTGAAAAATATTATTTAGAAAGTATTACTAACCAATACATAGCCAAAAACTAACCAAAACAGAATATAGTACTTACCAAAACATAGTACTTAGAATATAGTACTTACCTGAAAAATAGTATTTAGAAAATTTAATTACCTAAAAAATATTATTTAGAAAGTACTACTAACCAATACATAGCCAAAAACTAACCAAAACAGAATATAGTACTTACCAAAACATAGTACTTAGAATATAGTACTTACCTGAAAATAGTATGTTGAATGCTATGCTTGCATGAACATATAGTACTTACCTGAATATAGTACTTACCTGATCATAGTACCCACTTGAATATAGTACTTACCCAAACATAGTATTAAGAATATAACACTAATACGAATATAGTAGATAGAATTTAGTACTCACAAGTATCCTGCTCTTGACATCCTCCATACCATAATGGTCTTCTTCAAGGACTTCGCGTGCACGTACAAGGTCCAGATTTTCCTCACTGTATTTGCCCCAAGGTAAGTTAGTCAACCAATCAAGGTAGTTACGAGTCACGCTGCCAAACAACAGAAATATGATAAATGCCTTCCAAAAAACAACGTCAGTAGAGTTTATTTACTGCTATCGTGTGATTACCAGTAAGTTTGGTCATGTAATTAAATGCAATTAAAAGTTAACATTAATAAAGGTTAACACACCAATATTTCATTAATTAAGGTTAAAACACATTAATATTTCAGTAAAGGTCATGAACCTTATTAGGTTTTTGCACAAAAATACTAGTTAGCATCCAGTACCACCGGTAACCCATAACGGTAAAGCATATCCGTTATCCAGTTTGAGGATAAAGTTTCTTATGGCTCAAACATAATTCAAACTAAATTTAGGACCAAGTTTTAAGAACAAATTGTTAAAAGTTTGTTCATTATATAATAATTAAATATATATATGTAAACACATTGGTCGATTTTCAGATATTAAAAAACATTTAATGCAACATTTACACTGCAAACTCCTCCCATCAAAGTGTGTCAGAGCCTCAAACAACTAAAACAGCCTTTTCACTAATTGCTGAGTTTCCAATAATATAGGAAAAAGTAGAATGCATTCAACAATAACCAGTAATAGTGGAAAATCATTGGTTTCATTGTCTTAGGAAGAAATGAAACAATGCAATTTATGGAAATGACTGGTCAATGATTGCAACTTACTTAAACTCTGAAGAATGAGCATCTAGAAAAGACAGCTTGCTCAGTTCCTCTTCAATTACTTCCATGACATGCTTCGGAACAACCAAGTCCTGGTTGAATAGATAAAAAGCAATGCCACATTGCACGCAACAATTCAGCAACTAATCGGGAATCAGTTAAAGAATTAGCTTACAACAAAGTGTGTCAAGGGTTCATGTTTCATAAATGTCTTCATTTTCTAATCGAATCGAATACTGCCATCTAGCATGTTTTTTAGTCCAATCTCAAAGCCTAGCAGATCAATAGTATCAACAACATGATCCTATGCAAACACTTCAAAGAACTCTCTTTAGCTACACTTGAAATTCCCAAAACACACATTACAAGACAAATCATAACAATATAGTCATTTGCACACAGTCGAGTGTATAAATCCCACATTAAATTCAGCTTTGGCAAACAATCCCTATGCTTCGCAGCTCAACCCACTCACGCGATAAATATTCCAACAGCATCTGAGCTACCTTGAGTTTCTCTCGAAATTTGTCCCCGATCGCATCTTTGTCCTCCTTCTCCATTCCAAGCTCTTTCTTGATCACCTTCAGTTGTTCATGTAACATGTACTTTCGATGTTGCTGCTTCACCTTCTCCTCAACCTACACACAGCAAACAAACAAAGGCAACTTGTCAATGATAATGCAAATGACTATAATCCTAATAATGCTAATAATATGCTAGATGGTGCTGTGGTGTATTTACACTGTCTCAACTCTGTCATGATACTGGAAGCCAGGGTTACTCAGGAGCACTCCGCTCCTGAGTAAATAGCCTTACCATAGAAATCAATTGTAATAATAATAATAATAATACCTTGAAACTCCTAAAACACGAATCTTGTTATTATTATTATTTTTAAAACATCCAATTATTAAAACAAGCAATAAAAACGAATCAATTAGGTTAGTTTTATAGTCTCTGAGAAATCATATGTACCTTGGGGAAAAAATAATAATAATAATAATGATAATAGTAATGGGGTATGGTAACTATGGCATAATTTCAAATGTAAATATTCACCACGAGGAATGTACATGGATAAGTTTGCTATAAGTTAACAATTAATAAAACGTTTTAGAAGAAGACAAGAGAAAAAAACCTGCTCACCTCTTTGCCAATTTTCTGTTGCAGCTTGCTCAACTCAAACTCTTTCTTAAGAACTGACAGAGCCAGCATCAACCGCTTCGAAATCTACCAACATACAAACTATTTTAAGCAATACGGAAATAATCATCACTCAAATAATCATCCAGCTCATTTGGAACAAAAGTTACAGATGAGATGTAAAACTTTTTACTAAACTTTAACCATTTAATGACCAGTGCTCAGCAAAGCGTAAGGCATAATCAATAAAGCTGGTTGTTAAAGGGTTAACACAGCCTATGTAAGCATACACAGTGCTTTTGTGATATGCTTAAAGATGCTATATTAAGCGTCTGGATATTCCCAAGACAACAGCGATGGCATCATAAACAAGGCTAAACCTTTAGCTACTGACAGGATATGAGAATATGAACAAGATACAATTCATTCCTCTGTTCGCTTACATTAGTCTCTTCAAGGACTTCCTGAAGTTCAGTAGATTCTGCACCAGTAATGGCAGCACCTGAAAAAAATTAAAATAATCTAAAACTTATTATAATTAACAAATCCAAACTCCGATCAAATCCAAGGTCAGTCCTAAGAGACAGAAAGAAAGACCGTCTAAGGAGGATAGACAAGGGTAAATAAAAACGTTATAAGCCAAGATCGAAAAGAAACTAAATACCCAGCAGCCCAAATGGTCTGTGGTAGCAAATCCAGGAACCTTAGTCCTCATCTCTGCCGTACAATCCACACCTGAATGATTTTCAGCCAAGTGCAAAGAGTCACTCACACAGAACATAAATCTTATCAGAACAGTCTTTTATGCTTTCATTATTAAAAAATCTGGACAAACTAACCAAGATCGCTGAGGTAAACCGGATTATCGGTGACACGTTGTCCAGCCTGAATCATCTGCGCCACTGTTTCCCTAAATTATAAACAAAATTGATATAGCGCCTCTTCATGGAAAACAAGGCTCGGTTTTCACAAAACCTTGTTCATGGTGGTCCATTTCAGTTCTCATTATGGAAAGGTTCATGGTTTACATGTGGCACTGCTGATTGGTTTGGTGTGTTTCATTAACACTATGTGTTCTTAGTACATGTATATTCTTTAATAATTTACTGCTTATGGGATGAATTACTGTCTCACAGTGTACTGTCACAAGTTCTGTCTCTTAGAAGCTGTATTCAACAAAATTATCATATAGGTCATTTTCAAAAGCTGAAGCAATATTCCCATAGGCATTAAAGTACCTGTCATAATGAAGTGTGTTGTAAGGATCTTCTTGTGTATAATATTTTTATATTAGATATTTTGTGCCCAGGGTAGTGTTTATTTAGACTCTAACATTAGAAATTCTGTGTCATGGCGACCTGATCGTCCCTTTTGCACGCACTTCCATAATGCAGAATCGGGCTTTCTCGGTCGTGGGAGTGCCTTTGAGTAGATATCTTGAAGGGGCGCTATATCAAGTATTTTTTATTGATTGATTGTTTAGTCTATGATTCACAGCTTATAGTACTTTAATATTCTTACCTCTGGTGCAATATCTAAGCTTCAGTCACTATCTCTTCTAACATTGCATTTATTCATGTTTTGATGAATGTAACTTGCTGTGGTTTTCCAGCCTGACATGTTCAATAAACGAAGATACATACATACATACATACATACATAATGTCATACATACATACATACATACATACATATATACATACATACATGCATAAATACATACAAACACACATACATACACAATGATATGCAGTGTGAACATTTATTTTAATAACAGCGACCAATCACTTTTCTTACCTGTACAATGGATTCATAGAGATGATATCACGGATAGTTTTAACAACTTCAGCAGTCAACGCCTACATGAAGAAAAAACCAGAATCTGTACAAAACAGCTGAGCAAGTAACTTGAGGCTTTCTTCTCGAGAAAACTCTACAAAACATGTCCTGCATATACAAAGACACTTTTGATGACCCAGGCCACAACAAGCTTGTCCAACAAACACAACCAAGAGCCAAACATTTGCATACAACACCAATAAGCCAGTTCATCCCAAACAAATAAACATTATCATAGTAATTAGTTCAATTGTAATGTAATTGGCAAAGAGTTCTCTAAAAAGTAAAACAACTTTAAGAAACAAGTTCAAAACTCAGCTCCATCTTAAGCTACATAATATCAACAAAGAGATTGGTGTCACATGTACAAACCACTGACTAAATCATTGTTTAAAACTGTCCTTTTCAGCCGAGGATTAGGCCAGGAGCGCCTCTGAGTAGATATCTTGAAGGGGCGCTATATCAAGTATTTTTGATTGATCGATTGATTTCGAATCTTTGTTCTTGACTGACCCTACCTTGATTTCTTCTGTGGTTTTGTACGGTTCATGCACAACATTATCAACTTCCACCATCAAAACTTTTCCAAGTTCTGCCGATGGTGTCGCACTCGCAACCTCTGGCTCAACAATTGACTGAATGCTACTGCCTGAAACATCGGCCGCTCCCATGGTTGATCCTCTCCTGCGTGACTTACGACCCATTTTAGGACCAGGCACTCCATTTGCATCTGTTACACAAAAAGTAACCTCCCTTATGACACATAACCAACGGTGCTGCTCATAAGTCCATAAGATAGATGAAATGATGGCAGCCTTTAGCCCAACTGTCAAGAGTATGAATGACACCCCATACCGTGTAAGTAAGTAACATTTGTTATAGATCAATTATGTTCATTAAGACATATAATGGAGCAAAGTGTTAGGGAGTGAATGCAACAAAAATTGCAAATACAGCTCCCATTCTTTGACCACAGCCGAAGTGAGCTGCTACATAAACTAGTTCAACATTATTTATGATATTTAGTAAACATAGGTGTTTATAGTATGACCTTGGGACCATGAGTCTTAGGCCATGGGACCAGATGTGCGATTATTTGTATTAGTTAAGATTAGTTACTGAATAGGATTAAATGTATAATTTTAAATTGGTAAATTTGAATACGCTCAATCGTCTGTACTCCCAGAGGTTCCCGTATTGTGGAGCTTATTGTTCCATGGGCTCCCTACTGTTACCAACCCCTATGATTTTTATTAAGATGAATGCACTAGTAATTATATTATGGTTAGCAACAATAAATTGATTGATTGATTGAAAGCGACTAAAAGACAATCACCTTTGTCTCCAGCCTTGGCTGAGTCCAGAACAGGAATGTAGTCGGCATCCTCAGGAAGAAGTCCTGTTATTCTTATTCTAGAAAGTTAAAAAATTGTATAGCATTGTAAAGAAAAATTGATATGTAGCCTATCACAGTACACACCAATCAGAGGAACCTATAGTGCAGGAGACAAAGAGAAAAGAAAGCCATCTTGAGACAATGATAAGAGGTATTCGGCTCAACCGCTAGTAAGAGGGAACGCGTCAAAAGAGGGAGCCAGTTCCATGGTGCAGGGCCAATTAAGGCTAAGGCTCATGCTTCAGCCATATTGGTCCTCAAAGACCAAATAATCTTTATTCACTGCCTCAAATTTAGAGAGCAACACATTCCCTCCCATCTTAATCCAGAACAGTTAGAAGGATGGCAACATTTGGCAAGTGTTTAAATAAAATAACTAATTACACTGGGAACCCGATTTATTTTTAGTTTGATCTGACGCCTGTTCTTGACTGACTCAGAAACCATAAAACAAGTTTCTGCTCATTTAATAGAACGCCATTAAACATTTATGTGCACACAATCGATTATAAGAATCTGAAATTTCAGAGTAAATAACAGATTGATTGCAACTTTAATTGATTTCTTGTTTTACATGTCAATTCTGCTACACTTTCATTGTTATTGATTTCATTTGGTTCTTTACAATAAGAGCATCGTTATCGTTACTTACCAGTTTGGTTACAATAAAGGCATTGTTATCGTTAGCATCCGTTAAAGCATCGTTACCGTTATCGTAACTTATCGGTTTAGTTTGTTTACAATACAAGCATCATTATCGTTAGCATCGTTAAAGCATTGTCATCATTATCGTAACTTACCGACGATGGCCCATGACAATCATCCGAAGCTTATCCCCCAAATCCTGCATCTCGTGAATCTGAACGAAGGTTCCAACTGAATAGATGTCCTCCAATCTGTCCACAACATCTGAGTCATTTCTACAAAGCACAAAAAAATGAAATAAGTTATATCATAAAAAACTAATAAATTCATGCTGTGTATCACGTAAACGTAACAATGCACATCATCGTAAAATTAAAATCGTAGAACTGCACTAATAAGTTAGCTACAAGAATCTAAAGGCATTGTACAGCATCGTATGCTATTGTCATTGACTGCCCTTGTAAAGGCATCAACAGTTTTGCAGTACATGGTCATTATGGATAAGAAGTGCCAGTAAAGTTCTTGGAATGACAGATGACTGGATCCTTCCTGGCCACCTAATACACTCACCACTAAAGCACTGGTAATGTAATGGGTAAAGTATTGAGTCAATGAGGTCAGCACACTCATTATATAGCTCTTAGTTTGCTGCAGGACACAAGTTGAGCAGGAACTCTGTGATGGGTATTTAAATAAAAAAACTCTTGATTGCCAATCCAGTCTGTCAATCACTATTTAAACTGTTGTTCACCACGTCATTTCATACCTGCTGGCTATAGTTGGTAAACATCTAATACTGAGATTTCAAGCATTGCACAAAAATGACAAGTTTTCAGTTCATCGTGAAATTAGAATGCAGGGTACTTTAGCTCATGTCTGTCTGTTCAGCTTTTGGCATCAAAAACTAATTACTATCACAAAAAATCTTGCCCTGTTTACAAAGAAACATACTTACTCGTCGTCCTTTTTTAAGAAAATCCCGGCATACGGCTGATTTAACCGGACTTTCCTTCGAACGAGCTCGATCAGACCTCTGTCACTGACCTATTTAAAGGAAATCAATGAAAGATGACACTTAAATTAATGTAACCAGCTGCACATGCATTCAATCATTTTTGGACAATTTACAAAACATCCTGTCAAGATATCTATTTTCTCTCTCTATCTCTTTCTGTCCCCCTCTCTTCTCTCTCTCAACATAATTTACAAGAACAAAAATGTTTTTTGCAGGACATGTTTAAAAATAAAAATTATGTTCAATGACAAGCTTCTACTTACTTCAATCATTTTAACAAAGCGTGGAAAGAGTGGATTTCTTCTGACAGCAATCACTGGAACCCTTGGCCAGACTTCTGGAACTGTCATCGGAGACAGTGCCGTCAATGGCTGCACAAACTCAGCATTTGAAGCTGATGAAGACGCATCGTCTCCGCTTCCCGATTCATCAATCCCAGAAGCTCCAGACCCACTTCCCAAATCGTCCTCTCCTCCTCGCGATGCTGAGGAAAAAGTCCGTGCCTGAAGCAGATGACGCAATACTATTCTATTCTCAAGCAACCTTCCCGTTAGTCCAACACCATGCGATATAGTTTTGAGAATTGTTTTCCCTTCTGCGGTAGTAACAGCCGAAGAACCAGCTGACCGCTGGTGTGAACACCAGCTTCTGAAGGGAAAATGCGCCTCAACAATCAAAGATCGACTGTGCCCGGCGGCAGTGACCGCTTGCCCTGTAAGCCTAACACCATTCGTAGCAACCGAGTGCCGATCAAAACCCCAATTTCTACGAATCGTACCAAATCGCCTTCGAACGGCATTTTGTTTGTTAGCACAAAAGGAGACAGTCGAAATATCCTGAACGATTGGCTTCAGTTTACGCCATGCATCAGACGTGAGCTTCATGTAGGTCGCCATACTTTGTTATTTAGGCCAATTGAAAAGACCTATCATACGCAGGACTGGAAAGTTCTGCGTCACGTCATGTACCAAAATGGCGTCCAAAGAGTCTAGCGCCAATAGCGGCAAAGGTGTAAAACGCTTGCATTTACATATCAAAATTATCAACTGCACAGAGGTGCAAAAAACTAAAAACATGAACAACCTAAAAACTTGAAAATTTATTTTAAAATCCTACTCACGATGTCTTAAGTCAAAGAACTCGGAGCAAAAAACCATCGTAATATGTTCTTATATTAGAATACATTATGCTGTTTGCGTTGCTCAAGCTACGCTATATCAGTAGATGAATGGTGGATCCTTGTGTGTGCATGTGTGTACGTGTAGTTATAGATGCGTGTGTGTATCTCTATGTTTAAGGAGGCGGAAATGGCTTCTCCGGCGCTAGACGACGCGTGATTCCTACAAAAAGCAGCACTCTGTTTGCACAACCATATTTACAGAAATTATACATCAGGTAAACTATGACTCTTGCATCTATTGCCGCGATCTACAAGGCAAACACATGAATGTGCTACCACATATTCTTCTACAGAATGATATACATACATGCACGCATACATCCATACATACATGCACGCATACATCCATACATACATGCAAGCATACGTAGGCCTACATATACACACACACACGCACACACACTGGCTCATGGAATGTGAATGCGGGTCGCAATCGATGCACGTGCTAAGATTTTCCATGATCACTCGGTAGACGTCGCCGTAGATGCAACATCAGGCTCGACTCCAGAGTCCATATTAATTTGACTGGTTTCGTCATTATCCGTTTCTGACGCCAGTTCCTTGGCGGTGATGGGTAAAAATAAATGATTCTCATTGTTGCCTGTAATTTGTCAAATGCATTGCTCCCCTTATCGTTAGTTCAAGTGTCGTTAGCCAATGCTCTAATTTTTATCATCTATTTAATAATCTAACGTAGGCCTACAGTCCTGGATAAGTCTCTATTTCTGTTTCCCTCGAATTTTGCATTGTGTAGGATTCGTATAAATGCGCGTATGTTATGTGTAAAACATGCGAATATACATCATCATCGCCATCGTCGTCGTCACCATCAACAATAACAACAACTACAGCAACATCATCATCATAGTCATACATGATAAACACCAATTCACTTGTGGGCATATATATAGACCTGTTTAGGATATCAATTCTAAGTATACATGATTAACAACAAACAATGGATCGTTACATTTTCTCTCTACATGTATACATAGCCTATATATAGGCATATATGCGAAAAATATTTCTCACGAGAATCTAAAACAAAGCACGGTTTCTTTCTTTACAGATGAACGCATATTATGGCGTCGTTAAAATACACAGGCGTCGCATAATTATCGTTAATTAGCATGCCTTGATAATCGATGATCAACGATTATGATCTAAAAATCCGCTAATGAACCTATAGCTAATCCCAATCGAGCATTTTCTAAGAGCCTGTCATGCAGCGCAGTTAAATTACACGATATGCAGCCAAATGGAGCAACTAAAACCAAAGCCGTACGGGAGGAATCAGCGTTGACATCGGATATTGCTGATATGTGGACAAATAATTGGGAAGGGGAAAATTGAAGCTCGGATTCCATTTGCAGCTGCCCTTTGGCTTATGCCTAGTTACAGACGTTACAGTCCTACTACAATAAAAGTATCCCCTACAAGATCCTGTTATAGTTTCCAAAAGAGCAGCTAGAGGCAGTGCTCCGAGAGATCTCTCGAACTATTTGCAAAAACCGTTAGGCTATCTGCAACTTATCTCGTTCCTTGCGCTCTGTTGATCGCCTTGATCTTTTTGTAAAAATGACTACTAATTAAGACTGCCTTGGCTCAACACTTCGCGTTTGCTGTTGCGGGTTGATCTTCATGGAATGAACTTCTTCCCTCAATAAGGGCTAAACTAACTATTGGCTTCTCTCCACCGGCTTCCCACTCTTTAAGAACGTCTCTTTTCTCCTGGGTTGAGAGCGCTAGTGAATGGTTATTCTGTGAGAGGCGCTATATAAATCTAAAGATACTATACGATACGATGCAAGCTATTGGTAATTATGCACGTAATTAAAAGACGGCTGATAACCGAAATTCAGGAGTCTGTATGGATCGCTCAGAAACTGTCTGGTAACAGCAGCATGCCCCCACTGTATACGAACTGGCTTATGAGTGGTCTTCTGGATATTGACCGAATTACTGCCTGGATTTGGCGCGCCATCGGTTGGTGCTTTGTGCATTAGACGCTGGTGCGAAAGACGTCATAAATTGTACAAACCAGCCAACAGTTAATGGTTGCATACAAATCAAAGCGACGGTATTATGTTCCAGACGAATAATGTCGATGTCTCTAAATTATGCTACTTTCAGAATGTATGAAATCTTCATGGAATTTAGTGCTATGCATGTTCAGAACAAGTAAACGAATCGAGCAATAATCAATCAATTTGTTAATTCCTACACATGGATTCTATAACCAGACGTTGGTGGAATCTATTAAGTCTGAGAGTACTTCTTGCCATATCGTCGTTTGAAGGACAAAATTGCTTCAAGGCATCATCTTTTATGGCAGCTGTAGCATTTCTTCGATCCGCCACCGTATTAAGCAACTAGAAGCAAAGGTACAGCATCGAACGGGGAACGTTAACGAACGATTGAGACGAAAGACCATAATACACGCGACACGTGGGACGATAAATTCATATTTTATGGCAAATTGCAAGGTTCCTTTCGCATCAGTCATGGACGCCTTACCCAGACTGGCTTCTGGGCAATATATGTAGTATTGCAATCAGCGACGTAGTCTCGAGATTTATAGGCAGAATTCCAGGATATTGGAGCCTACGAGCATCACATTTTCGTTCAATAAATTGCTCACTTTGAGCTTGTAAAAGAAAGGTCTAAGTTCAAAACATAAATTTGAAGCAGTTGGTCCAGTAATGCCTGCTCTTGTGAAGCAGTTGGTCCAGGAATGCTTGCTCTTTTCTCCTTGGTTAGAGAGTTTAGATGCGACACAGGAATAACTCGTGTGAAATAGCCAACCGTCCATCAGCATCAGAGAAGCCCGAAGTCTTTTATATCACATTTTACGGTATCATTTTTTTATGTGTTCAATCAAAGAAGAAAAAGAACATTTCAAGAGCCCGTTTCAGACTTTCTCACGGCAGACCCGACCCTACAAACAACAGCCGGCTCTTCACTTGCTGCGAATAAGCTGCAGAGTTGTCTTTCTCTTAACCGACGACAGATTGTGACACTGGAACAATCTCAGCTCTGCCGCTCTCTCCGTTGATCCGGCGACTAGGCCTCCTTTGGGGGAGATCCTCAGCCCGCGACTGCTGTGTTTGTTAGCAAGACGTTGCGCGGAATGAATGACGCAATTGACCTCTCCGGAATCGACGTCACAAACATACAGCATCGACCCGTCGTTCAACAGCGCATGCGTGTTGGTGAGCATTCCAACGACCTCTGTTGAGGCACCAATGAAACTGAAGTTGAGGTCTTTCAGTGGTTCACCATTACCTCCATTCCAGATCCTGACGGCCCTGGCGCCCACAAACAATCCCATCAGGACAGTACCGTCAGTGGCGAATTCGACATCACCACACCCCACTTCTGGTACCAATGCGGCCGTCAGCAGCTCCAGTGATATGTTGAAACGGTTGTCGCTGCTGCGTAGGACCAGTGATCCGGTTCCTCCGTCGCGTCTGAGGCTCACAACAAGTCGATCGGATGACGGAGACGACCGAACGTATACAACATCGATGCCCGTCTGCTTGCTGACCTGGATTCCATTGCGCTGGTTCCAGACGATGAGCGATTGGTCTGAGGTCATGTGGTAAGATATCACGTGACCGTTGCTGGGAATGAAGGCGAAGTCGGAAAACGGAACCGCTGATGATGCGTCCAATCGTAGCTCCAAGGTTGGATCGGCGGTCTTCGATTTAAGATCAAAAAGGAACAGAGAGTCTGGCTTTTCTGGATATAAAATGCCGGCCACGGACTCTTTGCTGGACAGCACACAGATCACAGGTGTAGCAGCACAAGAAGAGTCCTTCAGTTCACTTGGTACTTTAGCAATTGCGGAAAACTTGGGAAGCGACCGTTGGCTGCCGGATGATATTTCCAACACTCTAACGTCACTTCCGGTGTTGATGACAACGATCCCTCCGTCCGGAGTAGAAGAGCAAATCTCAGTGGCGGACCCTGCCCCTTGGAAGCATCGGAACTTTTTCAATTCTTTTTCATTCAGACCGTTTCGCACTTGCACATTCGTGAAGAGTTCGCCGCCCAACAGGGCACCGTCGTTCTTCACACTAACTCTGCTGGCGGATGTCGCCCCAATGCAGTCGATCTCGTGATTAAATGTCGTGGCTGGTCGATGAACTACAATTGGTTCGTCGGAACGTGAAAAAAAGCTAAGGCTTTCAACGTTCGAGTCATGCGGCGCAAACGATCCAGAGGTTGGATGACTTTCCACAGCCGTCATATCAGCCATTCTAAATATTCTAACGGAGTTCTTGGACAGAAATACTAGACTTTTCTCCGTTGCATACATATCCGAAAGTTCGTCTAGACCGTGGAGGATGTGGCGGTCATCGGGACTCTCCTGTTTCACCGCTTCTTTCTTCCATCTGCTCACCGTAACCTGAGTCGAAGAGCAACAGTGATGTGCCAATGTAAGCTGCGGATTTTTAAATTGAGCAACGGAACAGTTTTCACGGCTGCCAGCAAGTAGCCGCTTGGCCTGCTTCTCCTGAAACGACCACAGGTAAGTATGTTGCTGATTCTCAGGTGTGCCCGTGCCTCCACACATGAGCAGCGACTGATTTCCGGTGAAGAAACATCGCGATATCGCATCATTTTCAACGTCGATGGAGTACAAAGTGCTCAAGTTTCCTGTGTTATACACGATGACCTTCATGTCATTCTTATTCGTCTGTTTAGAGCAAGCACTGAGAAGACTTCCATCTGACGACAGAGCGCAAGCCTTGATACCAAACTGGGCACTTCCGCCGAAACGAAACTTCAGAACCTCAAGAGTCTTGGCACTCTTTGATTTCAAATCATAGATAATCATATGCAGGGATCTTCCTCCCCACGGAAGAGTGTTTATGCCACAAGCCAGTGAGCCATTAACAGCGTCGCAACACTCCACTGAATACCGCTCCTTGACCTGGACGGACTGAACGTCGAGGCCACTCGGCGTTGGCTTTCCAGTCTTGACGGAGACGAATGTCGATAGAGATCCGACGAACAGAAGACTGCTGTCTGGAAGAAATCTTACACACGGTCCACTACGATCCGGGATTGTGCCCAGATCAATGGGGTCTCCGTGTATCTCACCAGACGCAATGTTCACCAATGACAAGAACAGTTTCTGCTCGACCTGTGTAAGAACGGCAACGGTTCGGTTATCGTTCGAGATATCACTGTGACAGATGTGACCCGTGACAGGGCGTACGATGCTGGGAGTCTCAGCGGTCGCTGTTAGGTCTTCCAGCCACGGCTTGTCTGACAGGTCCATTCGAGCATTCTGTTGGATTCTTGTGACTGTCGGATAGTTGGCAGCGAACTGCAGTAGGAATTCCGGATGGCGAGATATCTGGCCGCCACTGCGTCGGACGAATCCGTGATAGGCCTCGATCTGTTCGATCAGATTTGTCAGTCGCTTGATGTAGCCTTCCAACGTGATCAGCTTGCTTGCAGTTCCTGTTACCTGATAATGAGAGTGAGTGTAATCATGAATGAGATCAGCCAGAGTGATACCTGGAACTTGCAACTTCTTCTCAACGAAGTTTAGACTGCAGAGAAATCCCGCGATGCTATCCTGCTGTTTGGGAACGTCAGTGAGGTGCTCCATCATGTGTTTCAAAGCATACTGTCGAAGCTGAACTGGAACCTTCACAGCACTATTAAACGAGGGGTCTTCTAGTATTGGAGCCAGCCATTTCAGCACGACGTCGGCCATTTTCTGCCTGGCGTTAGTGATGCTGACTGCAAGGGGACCAGCAGCCTGATCCGAAAGCGGCCATTCTGAGATGCTCTTGTGATGAAATCCAACTGAACCGTCCTCGTCTGTGTCTAGAAGCCCTTGCAGAGGAACGAGGTCCTCGTCTGGTTCCAGACTGCTGTGAACCTGCTTTACAAATGCTGGGTTCAGTTTTTCCCTGGCAGTCACAAGAATTCCAAGGATTCCGCCGTAAATTCCAGGCAATTCCTTGGGCGAGAATTTCTTGGACAGGTGGTCGTGGAAGCGCTGAAAGAATTCCTTGCAGATGTCTCCGAGACCGGTTGGAAATAGTGTAATGTCTCTTAGTGCAATTGTCGTGCCTTCAGGAAGCTTCTCCAGTTTTCTCCTTAGTAGATATGCGGCGAGGAAGCTGCCTTGCGAATGAGCCGTCAACTGAATTAGTGCCCCGTCCAGACTGATCCTGTCGATCAGGCGAGCCATGGGGTCACGCAGGTATCGTTTGATGTCAGCCGTCATGGCGTCGCTGGTTCCCTTCAACTCGATCACGTGGATGCTGTCCAACTGTGAGGTCACCTGGTTGTCATCACGGACGGTGCAAAAGAGGTAGAGCCAATCCGGAGTTTTCGCTTCGAACCCATTTATCACTTGAAGCAAATGGTCTCTGTCAGCTGGGTAGCATTCATCCACCGCGTCAATAACGATCAGCAGGTGCTTGTCGGAGTTCAGTTTCTGAAGCGGAATCGAGATGAGTGCATTGAACAGATTGACCAGTTCACCCTCAACCAAAAGAGGGCAAAGCTCTTCCGGTGATGGGAGATGTGCGCTGTAAGCCGGGAGCACTTCAGCGAGTTTCCACGAAATGGACAACAGCAACGTCCTGGCAAAATTCTGGTCTCGGCGACGAGGGTAGAACTGAAAGAAGTGAACTCCACCCAGCTGGCTCGCATAGCGCCTGCAGAGCTCTGCTGCCAGGCACGTTTTTCCTATTCCCGGTCGACCGGATATGGCCATAACTCTGGAGGTATTTTCTCGGTCCTTATCGTTTCCTGAAAACCACCTATCGATTGCCTGGAGAAGCTTGGTGCGTGTGTTCGAGCACACATGATGAGGGTCCGTCAGGGTCTCGTTTTCCCGCGACAGGTCCAACAGTAGTTTCTTGGTCTCCAATTTCGCCCTAAGGCTCTTGCTGCTCCTCTCAGCAGCCGATGAGTCCGGCGTTGATGGAGACGCCAGAGGTGTAGCTGAGGACTGGCTGAGAGACACTGATGGAGAGGAGGCAACTGGAGATGTTGACCCGGCACCTTTGACGGGCAGCTTCGAAATACGTTCCTGCTTCGATTGCGCCTCATCATCCTTGCCAGCCCTCTGTAAGCATGAAACAAAAGATCACTATTTTCAGATCACATAGATGATAAGTAATAGCTCAAACGGTAATTTTGTCTGCCTGCTCATAATCTGTCTGTTATATATATGTCTACCAGGTTCTCTGTCTGTCTGTTTTACTGTCTGTTCGTCTGTCTGTCTGCTTCTCAATTGTCTGTCTGTCTGTCTGGCTGTCACCTAAAACTTGTTTGAATTCTTACTTAAATGCTTGTCTCCTACCATGCCTACTTTTGTTTATACCTCTTCTGGTTGTTTGTCTTATATAGTCTTTGTGTCTGCCCTGTTTGTCTGCCTTTCAACCTTTTCTTTGCCTGTCTGTTTGTCTTCCTCGTCTGTCTGTATGTATGTCTGCCTGTCTGTTTGTCTTCCAAGTGAATGTGAACTTGAGAATGACACTTACAGATATGTCAATTCCATTGGTTGCAATATTTCTGTCTTCATGTGAAGCATTGTTTTGCTCTGAAAGAATCCAACACCAAACGTTATCAGGTTCCTTTCCATGTTCAGTCCCAATGTGAATCAATCAATCAATGCAATTTATATAGCGCCTCTTCGAGATAACTATTCAGAGGCACTGCCGACCCATGCAGGCCATTCTTAACTATAACATAGAGTATAACATTCCTGTATAATTTATACAGGTCCAACGTTTCACCAGGGACATTCTGATACTGTTAAATGAGCAAACCAGAAACTATAATTTAGCTTCTGTGTTAAAGCTAAGCCATAGTTTATGCATAATCTAGGTTTTGGTTAGTTAAAACAGATATCTAGTTAGTGAACAATGAGTATTGTTTCATGCTTGTTGATAATTGACTAATAATAAACACAAACATACCGAAAGACTATACTACAGAACTAAAGCGATGGATGGTGCAACGCGGGGCAACAGGTAAAAATGCAACCATTCATTAGCTACACGTCTTCTAACACTCTTCGTTTGTCCAAAAGTCGTCTGGCCGTGCACCGTGCAGACGACGACAGTCTTCAGTACAGAACGTGGAATCTCGTGCCGTGCTAAGTGCAAAGAAACCCTATGATTTGCCTTCAGTGAAAGTGCCATAATTTGCACACATCCTGCGCCAAGAAACCCGCAGGCCCTAACAGCACACATGTCCTACATTCCTATAGGGACACATATTCGCACATACATACACACGAACTGACATATGTATTCCACATATATAATTATTTTGGATACACACGCACATTATATATATATATATATATATATATATATATATATGCATACGAGCATTATATTGTAACTATATACTCATGAGCCTCTATAATAACAACTGAGTGCAGTATACATAAATATATATATATATATATATATATATATATTTATTTATATATGCATATGAATACGTGTATGGTGCAAGCCTGCCCTGTAGGCATATCTAATGCAAATCGGTCAGCGTGCCTGCCTGTTGGTTCGGTGGACAGCCTGATATATGTTATGAGGTGGATAAGTGGATGGGACAAACTGCAGGTCCTCTGCTGATGCATGCGCTGCGCACTGCAGTGTCTGCGGTGGCGACGGTCCATAAACTGGCAGAACACATAAAATAGGAATCGGAGGCGTTCGCATAACCAACGAACCTTGCACCTCCGAGAACAAGTTTATGGCTATTGAATGTCTCATATTTCATATTACGCTACATTCATATATGCAAATATATATATATATCGGCCCGTAACGCTCAGTGTGCGCTTGTGCGCTGAGTGAGCGGGTTCGAGCCTCATCCGAGGCGTCACTGTGTAGGGACCTTGAGCAAGTCCTTCGCACACAATTGCTCCGCAGTACAACTGCAGAGCAATTGTGAGGTCAATGCGTGCGCACTTCTGAGTAAAAATGTTGGAAGAAGGGCGATGTCAAATTTCAGAATAAAATAAATCATATATATATATATATATATATATATATATATATAGTATGTATTCGTGTATCAAACATGCACTTATAAAATGCTGACTGACTTATTTAAGTTTATTTAACTTATAAACGTAATACAAATACTACTTATGTACGTGTTGTGCCACTTGTGAGCTGCAAGCAGGCGCTAGAGAAAATTATCAGAATTCATGTGGCGCCCATAGCTGATCATTCGTTAAAACGTAGTTCATATTCAAGCACACACACATACATAATGTAGAACCGTTTCAAACAAGGGATGATGTTTTCACAGAAAATGAACTCAGGTCAAAACATTATTATACTTATGGCAACTGAAGGTCTCAACTTGATGAAGGTTCTTGGAATATCCATGCCATCTATCAGATCTCGACGGAGATCCGTTGGTTGGTTCCACGCTTGTGCGTGGGCCCACCACCGGTGACTCCATCAGCCTACTGTGCATAGTTTTGCTAATAGACGTATTTTACTCATTCGCTATCAATTAGTTCAGCTCGGATCGCATCCGAGTAGATATCTTAAATGGGCGCAATATATGTAAATGCTCGATTAAATTACATTAAAATCAGTCTCTATTACTCGAATCTGTCATTATTCAAGTACACGGGTCATCTTATTGACCGGATTATAGAAGCCATCTATCTGCGTTGGGACTATCTGCATTCGCTTCTGTTCAGTTGCTTTTCTCAGTTTGTTCCTATGCTAAGACTTTCCTATCTTAAGCTGCTTATCTTCCATATAATTATACTGGTTCTCTGTTTCAGTGACTTAGCGTCTGGATGTCCATCTGATTCTGTCTTCGTTTTATCTGCTTTGTCATCGGTTCATGTCTGGTGCATGAGACACAAGCGAGATAGAAGTTACAAATGGCTAATATTAATAAATACATACATAGTTGTGATATCGCCTGCAGCTGGTTGCCTTACAGGCATAAACCACACACGCGCATACACCACGCGCTCACAAACACATACATTTGAAACATATATATATTTATATAAGGTTGGCTTCTTTGGCATATATATATATAATATATATATATAATATATGTGTACACGATACAGATATTATTTATGCCAAAATATATATACATGTATCTCGATATACAGATCACTCTTCTTCATAATAGTGTTAATTATATACATGTAGGTATATCTAGATACGGATGTGGTGATTACCTGTGGCTGGGTGATTCTGTTGTAATATTGTAGTGCGTACAGCCGGAACAGGTCTATCAGGTGGTGACTGACTTTTCCCGTCACTTGCTCTGGACGTCACAGCTGCCGGAGATGCAACGGCTGGTATAGGAGAGACAGCTGCGGCTGTAGACGACATAGAGCCCGAGTTAGGTTGGCCAGCAGCCCCTACTGAAGAGGGTGGTTCCGTCACTTGTTGCGTTGGTTTCTGAGCGTCGTTCTTCTTCAGTCCCTTCAGGGCGTCGAATATGGCCATGGTTGCTTCTGGTTTCGACGGCGAAGCGGGCTTTCCGATTCCGGTGACTTCCTGCGTCGTCGTCGATCGGTAGGAAGTGACGCTGTGCTGTGACGTAATGATGACGTCATTTGGGGTGACGACGACCGGCTTCCCTGATTGGGAGTGGTTTGGTTCCCCGGTGGTTCGTGCCTTGATCGGAGTCAGACCAGACGGCTGCATGTCGAAGTCGTCGTTATGCGTCCTTCTCCGAGGTGAGAGGTCGTCCCTCTTCTGCGGTCCGTCCGTTTGCGTCACGAGGGACCTCCTATCCCGACTGTCGCCGTCCTTGGGCATGGAAGACAGTGGCGTCACCTGTGTCACCCGACTTCCATCGACCTTCACCTTGACGTCGGATTCTCCCACACCGTCTGGAGATCCCCTCTTTTCTTCCTCCTTTGCGATCTCAGAACGGTTACTTGCAGTCGCCTCTTCTCCAGACTTCTGGCGTCTTTCACCATACTCTTGCTCGTGTTCTTTCGTCCGATTCTTCGACGACGTATGGGTAACTTCCGTCTTTGTCTCGACCTTGACCGGAACAACGAACTCGTTGTCGAGCGATGATCGTTTATACTCTGGAGCGGCTTGTACATCTAGTTGTTTCCTCGTCTCTTCTGGTAGCTTTGAGTGAGATGTCCGTTCCCTTCGTTTGGGAGCCTCCACCAATTCAGACGGAGCTCTTTCCTTAGTCTTTGGGGCTTCAAGGCTGCCTTCAGCATCGATGCTGGTCTCGAGAAGCGGCTTTTCTTGTTTAGGCGTACGCTTCATGGGTTTGGGTTTCTCCGCTTCCTGTAGATAATCCGGTCTTTCCCTTGAGTCTCTTTTCTTCTCTGGTGTTGGGTGGATTTTCGAAGGTGTGACCTCTGACGATGAAGGTCTAGAGGCTCGAGGTTGATCAGGCTCATCGCTGGTTCTACGGGGTTTAGCATCTTCCGCCTTGGTTCGTGGCTTTTTCTAAGAAAGAAAAAAACAAACACGCTTTGGGTTTAATTGATAAAAACATGACCTCATTTGAGGAAAATAATCATCATAGATACATGAAGCTGAATTTATTTAAATAGTATGTTAATTAGCTTTCTTAACACGTCATAAGGAAATGATCCGTTAAATTAGATACGCCTATATCTTCAGAATACATAACGTATAATTGTGAGTAATCTATAATTAATGGTCTGAAACGTGCTACTTTTACTGATTCTTAACGTTTAGTAGGCGATGTGGCAATTGATAATACGTCCACCCTTCAAACCACCTATCCATCCATCCATCCATCCATCCATCGAATCAACTCAGCCATCCACCTATCCATCAATACATTTAGCCATTCATCTGTCTGTGGTAATGGTAATTACTAAATTATGTAGCGCCACTTCGAGGGTCTCCCAGCCTAACGCAATGAAGCCACGGACTAAGATTTGTGTTGAAGCGTTTGCGGAAACAAGGCACGGGGGAGACCCTCATGTCTCAGGTTGATAGACAGTCAATCAATCAATCCATCAATCAATCAACCAATCAGCATATCAATCAACCAATCAGCCTATAAATCAATCAATCAACCAATCAACCTATAAATCAATCAACCAATCAGCCTATTAATCAATCAACCAATCAGCCTATCAATCTGTCAATTCATCGTCCATTCATTCGCTCGACAGGCAATGTATATATCATTGTACCGGGCCTTCATATCCTATAGAAATGTCGCCTGACCGGGTAGCAGTATAGGTCTTCAAAAGTGAGTGCTATTGTATTGAACCCACACTATCTGATACATATATATATTATATATATATACATATATATTATATATATACATATATATATTATATATATACATATATATAATACATATATATATACATATATATATATACATATATATATATACATATATATATACATATATATATATGTGGCGTTCTGCCGCCCGAGCGCCTGCCTAGCGCTAACGGACGGTGTCGACCCCAGCTCGCTGACACGCCTGGAGTCGCCCGAGTCACTTTTCTTACCAAATCTCAATGCCAAACGGTTACTCTCTATATCTACCAGGATGATCACTATCACCAGGCAAGATTAAGGACAGGTCTCTTCTCCAAGAAAGGTAACATGGCTCGAATTAGTAACGAGGTCTGAATCTGCCTATTCCGTGGTCGCCGGATGGGCAACGTTCTGAGGATGGCCGTACTCAAAACAGGGTTCATAATCATACCGGCAGAAGTCTTCCTCGCCTTGCATACCTTCCAAGCCACTAGCCTCTTCTTCCTCTCTACCTGATGTCGTACAATTTAGCATCTTGTGACTCTGAAACTATCGCCAATTAGGGACACCAAACGTTCTCTTAAGTTACGAGGTTCAGACATATTTGAAACAAGTCCATAAGCCATTTCGGCCTATACATATTATTCTTTGCAGACGAATTGCCATTCACCAATACAAGATCCGTTCTATAGAAACACAATACACACCTACACACACACACCCCCTCACAAACACACATACCAACACATACACACATGCACATATACGCAGACATCAACGTACGCAGCCCGCAATCCACTAAAACCCATCCGGTCACTTACATAGCGCATGTCAACATCTCAAAAACGACGACATGACGTTAAACACTTAATACTTTCTGCGCTCGTAACCTAAATTAGACCGGCTAATAATAATCGCCAGCGTGTCTTCACCTGCTAAACAGACCCGTGTGTTTTTTTAGCATGTTTACTGATCAGTGACTGACTAGACCCGGTATCGGGGTGCCCAGAACACATTCTGGGCATTGATGTATTGAAGATTCACATACGTCAATTAACTGACATACATTGTAGATGGTGATGGGGTCTACATTGTACGGCAAGAGTTTCAGAGAACGTCTTTCATATCATCGATTTGACGCAGCATAATTACATCTGAAACATCCCTGGCCGTCCACTCCTCATTCCAGCCTCCTTATTTTCCTCCTACCTTTTCCTCTCGCTCCCCTTGATTGTCCTCCTCCACCTCTTCCCCGTTTCTCATCAGCTGCTATTCAGTATTCCATACGTCTATCCATACACAAGCGTAACTTATGGACGTGCCACTGACGGTCATGAGTCGGGGTCCGTCTAATAACCGATGATAGCCGCCGGAGTGTCACGAGAACATTTGGCCACAAGCGACAAGGACCCAGCCAGAGCAAGGCAACAGATACACGGCGTAATATCAAAGCTATTAGTAGCTTAATAGCGATACCGGGTCTAGTCAGTCACTGGTCAGTAAACATGCTAAAAAACACACGGGTCTGTTTAGCAGGTGAAGACACGCTGGCGATTATTATTAGCCGGTCTAATTTAGGTTACGAGCGCAGAAAGTTTTAAGTGTTTAACGTCATGTCGTCGTTTTTGAGATGTTGACATGCGCTATGTAAGTGACCGGATGCAACCACGAAATCGTGACTTTCATCAACTTAAAGTCTTAACACTTTTATCGTTATTGCCATTGACTGAAGAGGCTGACGCTCCTGACTTTTGACTTTTACGTACATACGTACGTACATACATACATACATACATACATACATACATACATACATACATACATAGCTTTGCATATATAGCATAAACCATTCACATTTTAGATTAATTTAATAGCCATTGTATACCAGCACGTTCGAGAGGTTGGATTCGAAAGATAAAATACAGACAAATAAGATAGTTGCATGCACACATGTTTTGCCATCGCAGAAAAGATAATACTACTTAAAGCCTATTATTTCTGTAATATAATATTATATACAACAAATATCATACAATTGTAACACAATAACATTCCTTATCCTTATAAACATCCACGGTTATATATATATATATACAATATATATGTACGATATAAACTATATAGTGTTAGAAAGGTGCCAAAGAATAAAGAAAGTACTCAGAGTAGCATATCTATACGTGTCTATTATGTTGAAATTTAGCTAGACCGACTGAATGATAAGAGGCAATTGCCGAGCGTGAAAGGCCGAGGGCCATCTACGCCTACACCGACCGCCTCGATGTCGTAGCTTGCCTCGTCAAGAAGTCCATTCAGCCGAAAGCCTTTACACTACTGCACCATGATGGCGTACATAGAAAGCACACTGAACTTATACAGAACTTTACAGAACGTACACAGTGAGTACATAACATACACAGGACATACACAGAACTTGCACATAAGGTACACAGGACGTATACACAGAACCTACACAGAAGTAAACAGAACGTAAACACAGAACGTACACAGAGCGTACAAAGTTAAACTACGTACACAAATCCCAAACGATAGAAACTTGAATAACGAGAGCCACCGATCAATGTCGTTTGTGAAGGTTATAATTCAGTACGAGACACTGTTAGTAAGACGCTTTAGACGTCTCCGAACTAGAGTGGACTGGCTTGGACTACGTCATACTATATACAATGCCATGCAATTTTTACCACACCATGTAACTAAACTACACTAATGAACTATTATAGGCTTTGACTAACGCGTAAGATACGCCTTCAACGAATGCCAATAAAACTTCGCTGGATGTCAGTTCGTGAGGGTGCCGTGGAAGTTAAGGGAGGTTCTGAAGAAAACGTGTTTGTATAGGAAGATGGGAAAACAAGACTAGTCAACACCAAGAAAGAAGGAAGAAGGAAGGGTCCGACTGAACATGAGAAAATCGTTTGAATTGACGAATGATCGAACAGAGTGGAGGTCATTCAGACACACATACGCAGCTGGCTCTGATAAATGGTGATGACGATAAATGATGATGGTAAATGAAGACGATAAATGATGCTCATAGATGATGATGTATAAATGGTGATGATAAATGATGATAATAAATGATGATAAATGATGTGATGATGATGATGACGACGACGACGATGACGACGATGACGATGGTGACGACGATGACGATGGTGACAACGACGACAATGATGACGACGACAATGATGACAACGACGACAATGATGACGATGACGACGATGACGATGACGACGATGACGACGATGACGACGATGACGACGATGACGACGATGACGACGATGACGACGATGACGACGATGACGACGACGACGACGACGACGACGACGATGATGATATATGATATATGATATATGATATATGATATATGATGGTAGTAAATGATGGAGGTGGTGGTGGTGCTGATAATACTGAGTATGATGTCAGCATCCATCTGAAAGCATGTCCTGGTTCATGTTTACCCGTATACGCAGACCTAAAATATATCTATTCATTACAGCCTGTCTAATGTATGTATGATGCAAGCTTTCGCATGCATAAGTTACAACGAGAAACTGTATTCTATTGACCTCATTCGCTGCTCATGTAAACCTAAACTACATAATTATTATGCAAAGATACACGTATCACACGACTGCTACACATGCGAATATATATATATATATATATATATATATATACACGCCTGTACAACGATATATTGAGCAGCTGTGTGCAGACATTTATTTGTAACGTGCTGGAAAATCTGCTGGGTCAACTCAGATACTTTTGTATTTGAAAGCCAGATAATTCACACTTGAAGATGCCTCATAGATAAAAGAAAGCTCGCACGTGCGACAATTGAACGATTCTGCAAATGCACTTGAACAGATTAGGCCTGAACAGATACGACTGCTATCAGTATTAGTAGTTATAAAATATTTTCGATGATGAGCCACAATTCATGCACAAACCAAAGCCCGCGGTCAAAACGTCCGTCAATAGGTCAAAAGTCACGGGAATTTCCAATAGTTTCGATGATGAGTCGGCAGTTTCGATGATGAGTCAGCAATTTCGATGATGAGTCATTGTTCAACAAAGAAACAAAAATTCTCTCATATATAAAATGGATGAAAATATTTTCTCACTTAGACTTAAAGGAATTCCACTCCAATATAAAATGGAATATTCGAAGCAGACTGTGATCGAACTAAGAAAAATTGCGAAACAGAAAGGTATGGTTGGTTATACGAGACTGCGTAAAGCGGATTTGATTGCAGAAATTGAAGCTAATGTGTCTCAAACACTCATCCCCTCATATTTTGCGCCAATCTCATCCAGAAACTAGGCTTGATTTGAGGCTGAATTCCGATGGAACTCCTAAGGATTGGTCGAAGCCCGTCAATAGAGTCGACAACGCTGCATATCATCACGATTTAGCTTACGGTCAGCACGCCGATACAGCTTCTAGGAATGTCGCCGATAGAACGATGATTAATGAGTTGAATAATATTCCTAATCCTAGTTTACGGGAGCGAATAGAAAGAAGTCTTGTCAAACGTATATTATCTACCAAAGCTAATCTCGGGTTAGGTTTACAAAAAGCCTAAAATTACAGTGGACCGACCAACTCGCGGATGAGTTACATAAGCCTGTAGTAAGACGTTTTAGTAAGAGGAAGGTGTACGTTAGTGGTATAGATGAAATATGGGCTGCAGATTTAGTCGATATGCAGGCTTTTGCTAAAGATAACGATGGTTTTAAATACTTACTAACCGTAATAGATTTGTTTTCCAAGTACGGTTGGATCGTGATATTAAATGATAAGAGTGGAAAATCTACGGCTAGTGGTTTCGTGAAAATATTTGAGAGCGGTAGAAGACCAGGCAAGGTTTGGGTGAATAAAGGTAAAGAATTTATAGTAAAGACGTTAAGAAATTAGTCGAATTATATTCTACGGAGAATGAAGACAAGTCGTGAATGAAAAGGCTGTATGGATGAACTTATACGGTGATAAGATCTCGGAACCTATTATACCCAGGTTTTCGATCGGTGATAAAGTTAGAATAACGAAGTAGAAAAATATATTTGAAAAAGGATATACACCTAGATGGACTGAGGAAATGTTCACAATTGCACAAGTTCAGTATACGGATCCACCAACTTACAAGATTACTGATTATAATGGTGAGGAAATACAGGGCTCATTTTACGAACAGGAGCTACAGAAGACTACTCAAGAAATATTTAGAATAGAAAAGATAATCAGGAAACGGGGAAACAAGTCGCTGGTGAAAAGGTTGGGTTATCCTGAGTCACTTAATTACTGGGTTGATAATGAAGACTTGGTGGTCACATGATAATGACTCATCATCGAAACTATTGGAAATTCCCGTGACTTTTGACCTATTGGCGGACGTTTTTACCGGGGGCTTTGGTTTGTACATGAATTGTGGCTCATCATCGAAACTATTGGAAATTTCCTGGCGTTTTTCTTAGTCTGTTGGCTGATGCTTGACCTAGGGCTTTTGGCGTGTGTAGGAATTGGTTATTTTTAACCTGGTTATAGGTTAAAAATACGTTTTGGCACACTATTAGGTGGGTGATTTTGAACTATGTTATGGTCAATTGTCCCAGATAGCGCGTTTTATAACTACTAGTATTTCTTAATTTAACTGAAAGCCTAAATGAACGCTAGGCGCCTACTTCATGGTAGCACGCTTCTATGCACAAGTACTTGGCTGTGGTTTTGAGAATTCTACAGCCGAAAACTTATATAGTACATCTTCGATAAGACAGGTACGCGTCAATCTGAAGAACGCATTGATCCGGGACAGACCACGAATTTATAAAAAATTCCCGTGACCCGGACACGTCCATGCCGGGACACGTCGTTTTCGGGACAGTGAAAGTCCCGGTATGATGTTTTCCTATGAATAAATACGTAGAGTTTGCTATTTTAATTTTGCAATAACTAGAACGTGATAATTGCACGAACAAAGGAAATACATATCTCTACATAAAATTTACAAATTCGCGGCATGGTTTACAACTTAATCTTAGTATGGTTTTACCGTGTGTTTGCATTCTATAACAGAGCCCTTAATATTATTACAATCGTATTTGTAAACTCCAAGCTTCTAGAGCACACTCGAAATCCAAGCGCAGGGCACCAGTTAATTCACGAGCGCTGCGTCGAGTCAGAGAGCGACCAATATGGCAGCCCAAGAGGGTGCGAATTCGGCTGGCAAAGGGCCAGAGTGGGCATGGTAGCTGTTAAGGTGGGTGTCGTTCAGAATTGGAAGTTGGAGGATCGGATGAGTTGGATTAGGGATTTTTGAAGAGACGATACTTAAGTTTTGAATTTAATGTTCTACAGATGATGATAGAGGATCCTGATCTAGATGATGGCACAAGGGTTATTGCAAGAGATGGTGGTAGAAGAACTGAACATTTGCAGAATTCAGGAAGCAGATCGTTCAACAGGTGTGACGCAATGTTGAATATGGCTCGCTTTCAGGACTTGAATTGAGCTGTATAATCGGGCTCGAGAAAGACTGAGGCAGAAGGATGATCGGATAGAGCGAGTCGACTGGATGGTGAAGAGCTCGAGACTGCATGGGACTATATATTATTGTATGCTATGAAGTTGTAGGTTTGTGATAAGACTTTGAAGTGAATTTGATCTGGGATTTTCAGCCAAAGGAGTGATTTGAGAATGGGAATGATATGATGATGCCCGGGGTTCCGGCGACAGCCCTGGCTATAGTGAGAGTTTTGTATAAGCTGCAGAGGTCGAGGAAATTAAATTCCGGTTATTCAGTGGACACTGGACAATGTCGCCGACAGTTGTGATGGGAGTTCTGTATATTTACATAAAATAGTTTAAAGCATGTAAATATGTCTAAGTAGTATGTACGTCATTGGAGGAATCTACATATAGGCCTGCATGTATTATACTTAAACGGTACTTATAGTATATAGCCTGTAGACTGAGTTATAATTACACTGGGAATCTCTTATGGTAAACCAGGAACTTCGACCCCTAATTGACCTTTATGATCGTCGGTCATTAGTAATTGACCCGAAAGAGATTCTTCGCCTGATAATCGCCCAAGCGACCGATGAATGTCAGCTGAGCTCAGCTCAATGAATTTGGTCGCTTTATTCGCATTTCCACCATCGCTCCTTTATCTCCACCACCTCGTGCACCATTTAAAGGAACTTGGAATCACCTTCCCATCCGTTCGTCTATCATCCAACCATCCAGTTATTCTTTGATCCGTCCACTTATCCATCCATTCGCCCATCCATCTATTCATTAATCCATCCATCCATTCATCCATCCATCCATTCCTCCATCCATCTATCCATCCATTCATCCATTCATCCATCCATTCATCTATTCATCTACCAACCCAGCAATCCAGACATTCATCTATCAATCCATTTACCATCGAGGTCTCAACTGTAAACGAGTGCATAGTTTAAATTCAAATGTAAGCTATAGCCTGTAAGTATGCAAGTATACGCAATCGCATTATATGGAGCAGAACAGCAAATCGAAAGGAGATCAAACGGGTTAAGCGTCCAAATGAGTTCTTACAAGTGAAGCAAATGAGATTGATAAATTTATTTTGGCTACTGCATAGAGAGACCAGCACATCATTTCCATGTACCTGCTCACAGTAGGCCCCACCCTACACAGAACTTGGACGCAGACGCTGCAGGTCTATCAACACGACCCCACACCTACATAGAGACAGAGCAAGGCAGACGGAGAAAGAGAGCCAGAGACACAAATATGCGACTTCACAGGGAGGGAGAGATAGAGGCAGAGGGAGAGACAGAGACAAAGACAGACCGACAGACAGACAGAGAGAGAGACAGAGACAGACAAAGACACAGAGACAGACAGAGACACAGAGACAGAGACAGAGAGGGACCGAGACAAAAAGAGACAAAAAAAGAGATAGAGGGAGACAGAGACAGGCAAATATACCTAAACAGGCAATGAGTGCTCATTAATAGCAATTCAGTTCATGAACGTTTTAAGAATTATAATTTCATAATTGCTATTATTGTTATCAACACTACCGACACCCGATAATTATGACCTTTATAATTGGGGTCCACGATCAGAACACACATATACAAAATACATTCCCACGGCACTCTCTGTCTGTCTGTCTGTCTGTCTGTCTCTTTATCTATCTATCTATCTCTCCACCGCCCCATGCTGCCTGGTACATGTAGGTCTCTTTTACACCTAATGGTTAGTAATGGCTACTGTTGCAAAGTGAGACACTTACCCTAACTTCCTCGGAGGAGTCTCCAATTCCCTGAGGAGGCGGCCTTCTTTCATTCTGAGCCCCTACCCGTTCACTTGTTCCAGTGCCCCGCTGTTCCTCCTCTGTCACCCCCGTCGACTCTCTGCTGGGCTCCACAGATTTCACGCTGCCGTGTTTGCCCTTCTTCTTGTTCTCCGCCGCCGCCGGTTGGTAGGGCGTCTTGTCAGGGTCGGTCGTCTTCGACCCCTTTGCACATGATGCACCCATCGCGTTGGGTCGATCGATCGGTTGGTCGGGCTTCTTTCGACGATTCACCGAGAAACCAAATCGTCAAGAAACGAAGGCCCCAGACTAGTCCGCCTTGTCGACAACCCCCTACAAAGAAATTGACAAGTCGTGCAGTCTTTCGACTTGAATGAACACTCAGACACCCTAAAATAGGTCTGCTTCGTTGCTACAGCCTCCAGCAACATCGGTGATCCAAGGCTGATTGGCGCTATACAAATATTCAATTGCACTCATAATTACGATATGATGGTAATCAATGGTTACTTTTTCAGACTGGTAAATCTTCGGGACCACACAAGCAAGCAGTCAATGCATCAAGTACTGTAGCTATCTCTTTCTCCACTCGGAGAAAGCTACGTTTCTTTGCAACTGGCTCAACGGTGCAGCCATGCCGAACGCCCATCAACACAGACTGCTGTTTAAAGATCTATTGTGGCTAGTGTAGGCCACAACTCAAAAACTAGGCCGATTGATCGAGCCTTTCTACAACACTATAGCCACCTGAAAACGTCTGGTTTTAGAATATATAACGACAAACTGTATAATTAGACAATTAATATCTGTATCCACTAAAAATCGTGGCCACACGATTGTTAGGCATTCCTACGGAGCAGATCCTGAAGCGATAACTGGCGCACCATGTCTGTCTAGTTATAGGCCTACTTCTGTTTCTGCCTATCTACGCTTCTGTTTGTGGCTTCGTGTCTGTCTATATATGCTTCTGTCTGTAGCTACGTGTCTGCCTCGCTATACTTCTGTTGGTAGCTCTGTCTCTGTCAATCTATGCTTCTGTTTGTAGCTCTGTCTCTGTCTATCTATGCTTCTGTTTCTAGCTCTGTCTCTGCCTATCTATGCTTCTGTTTCTAGCTCTGTCTCTGTCTATCTATGCTTCTGTTTCTAGCTCTGTCTCTGTCTATCTATGCTTCTGTTTCTAGCTCTGTCTCTGTCTATCTATGCTTCTGTTTCTAGCTCTGTCTCTGTCTATCTATGCTTCTGTTTCTAGCTCTGTCTCTGCCTATCTATGCTTCTGTTTCTAGCTCTGTCTCTGTCTATCTATGCTTCTGTTTGTAGCTCTGTCTCTGTCTATCTATGCTTCTGTTTCTAGCTCTGTCTCTGTCTATCTATGCTTCTGTTTCTAGCTCTGTCTCTGTCTATCTATGCTTCTGTTTCTAGCTCTATCTCTGTCTATCTATGCTTCTGTTTCTAGCTCTGTCTCTGTCTATCTATGCTTCTGTTTGTAGCTCTGTCTCTGTCTATCTATGCTTCTGTTTCTAGCTCTGTCTCTGTCTATCTATGCTTCTGTTTCTAGCTCTGTCTCTGCCTATCTATGCTTCTGTTTCTAGCTCTGTCTCTGTCTATCTATGCTTCTGTTTGTAGCTCTGTCTCTGTCTATCTATGCTTCTGTTTCTAGCTCTGTCTCTGTCTATCTATGCTTCTGTTTCTAGCTCTATCTCTGTCTATCTATGCTTCTGTTTCTAGCTCTGTCTCTGTCTATCTATGCTTCTGTTTCTAGCTCTGTCTCTGTCTATCTATGCTTCTGTTTCTAGCTCTGTCTCTGTCTATCTATGCTTCTGTTTCTAGCTCTGTCTCTGTCTATCTATGCTTCTGTTTCTAGCTCTGTCTCTGTCTATCTATGCTTCTGTTTCTAGCTCTGCCTCTGCCTATCTATGCTTCTGTTTCTAGCTCTGTCTCTGTCTATCTATGCTTCTGTTTCTAGCTCTGCTTGCTCCTCCCTAGCGGTCATAAGCTATGACCAAGTCTAAGCAACGACCTGTTGAATAAAAAGAACTGCAAAGTCAACTCGCACAAATCACCGCGTGGCCAACAAAGCCAACAGCCAACTCACCCGTCATCCAAAGCCCAACTGTAAAGCCATCGTAGGCCTACTATACCTGAGTCTGATGGAGAGAGGACAGGCAGCAAATAATAGACTGAGACCTCTCAAGATATACAGACCACCTATTGTATTCATAAGCTAACACTCGAGAAGACTACCTTAAGCCAACCCACTCACACGTGCAGCGTTTTCTGAATGCAGATGAAACCTCCACGCGCATACATTATATGGACACAAACACTGCAGAGAAATAGACAAGAACGGTATTTACACTAGGCATATGCCCATAAGTTGTATATGCACCAAGCAGCTCTCATGTGCAAGTATAGCTACATTCCCTACAACACACACACATATATATATATATATATTTACCTAAAAATAAATACATACACCCATGTAAACTAAGCATATCAGCTTGTACGCATCAGTACCTTGGCTAATGTGTACTTGTGCAACACACAACTTGCGCTGCATAAAAAAGTATAACGAATCAACAGGGTGCATGAGCAATGAGCATACAAGAACTACAGGTTCGACTCACTCCGTGTCTCAAGCTCACTCGTCGATGAGTTTGGCTCCCACCTAACAACATACTTAGACTGTCTTTCTGTCTCTTAGGATTGACCCTGGATTGACCTGATTTCAGATTTGTCTTGGTGCGCCGTTGAATGATGACCTTGCGTTATTATAGGCGCTGTATAAGTTCTTCTAGTCATAATCATACGCTGGGGTGGCTTAAGGCTTTCCTATGTTGCTCAGACGCAAGTTTCATTTGAGCATCTATCAAAACAACTTGCAGCCCAAACTAACGTCTTTGATTGTTAAATTAACACAGCTTATCTGCATACTTACGCACAATATGCTTACAGAAATGCTCATATTTATACATATATATATATACATATATATATATACAACACACGCATGGATACATATGTCGCCTGCCACAAGCACGATGATTTATATATGCTTCGTTTCATTTATACATCGTTTTTGTGAACAGTTTGAAAGTTTCTGACTCACAGGCGAGCAAAGGTTTACAGAGAGAGACATCGAAAGAGTAGGCTATGATTGCATGGAATGGTAAAATGTCCAATCAGAGTAGGCGACATGGCTTCATGTCCACTGTGTGATCACCCTCTGCGTCTCATGATCTCTCCAACTCATCGTCCTCCATCCTTGCTCTTCTTCCTTCTACTCCTCTAACATCTCCTCTTTTTCTCCTCCTCCTCTTTCTCCTCCTCCTTCTACATCTCCGCTCACTCCTCCTCCTCGTACAACTCCTCCTCCTATATTCCTCCTCCTAAAAACTCATCTTCCTCCTTCAACTCCTCCTCCTCGTACAACTCCTCCTCCTATATTCCTCCTCCTAAAAACTCATCTTCCTCCTTCAACTCCTCCTCCTCGTACAACTCCTCCTCCTATATTCCTCCTCCTAAAAACTCATCTTCCTCCTTCAACTCCTCCTCCTCGTACAACTCCTCCTCCTATATTCCTCCTCCTAAAAACTCATCTTCCTCCTTCAACTCCTCCTCCTATATTCCTCCTCCTAAAAACTCATCTTCCTCCTTCAACTCCTCCTCCTATATTCCTCCTCCTAAAAACTCATCTTCCTCCTTCAACTCCTCCTCCTATATTCCTCCTCCTAAAAACTCATCTTCCTCCTTCAACTCCTCCTCCTATATTCCTCCTCCTAAAAACTCATCTTCCTCCTTCAACTCCTCCTCCTATATTCCTCCTCCTAAAAACTCATCTTCCTCCTTCAACTCCTCCTCCTCTTCTTATTCCTTCAGTTCCTCCAATTTCCTAGCTCCCTCCTCGTCCGTCAGCATCTTCCCGCCTATCCCCTTCCTTCTTCTCCTCCTCGTCCTCCGCTTCGCTTTGCCTACAGAACCTCCTCATATTTCTTTTACCACTCTTCTTCCTCCTCTTTATCAAAATATAATATATACAATTTATATATATATATATAAAATACATAATCATAAATTCCAACTACAATGTACATGTATTTCTTACGAAACCTGTTTCTAATTTCGACTACGTCCAGCGCTTTCAATTCACCCCTTTCGGTCTCTATCTGTGTGGACTCATAACAAAACGGAATAAAATGGACTTATAGGTCGTGATATCTCCGTCTCTCCATTGTTTGATTTGACAAGAATGCTTTGTCAGCCAACAGCAAACACAGAAAAGACTTGGCTGACTGTTCCGGATGTGACGGTGTCCTCCTCATCACACCAGAGAGATGCTGCCGCAGTTAATGAGACTGGAACTGATGGATCTAGGCGTATACTCAACGTTCTGCAAAACATGTCCGTAAAAAAATCGCTTTGAGCACGAAACTTGGACAGCAAGAAGGCAGTCGTGGAATAAAAAAGATGGGCTTCGCTCCCTAAATTATTGTCGCCTTATACGACCTGCAGTAGTAGTATATATATAGTACTGCCTGCATGGTGAAGGTGGTATACTGTATTCTTACAATATTGGCCTTGAGACAGATATCATAATGTGCTACTGTATCACCAGACACGTGTACCTTATCCGTAAAATATCCTCAGCTAATCCTTAAAATGTGTACCCGTAAATATATATATATATATATATAAGTATATTCTAAATATATACATCAACACGCATGTATATTCATGCACATCTAAATATATTTTAAATATATACATCAACACAATTGTGTGCGTATATATATATATATGTATGTATGTGTATCTAGTATTTTTAAAATTGTGTCAGCGTCTTCCTTTGTGGAATCCGTTGATTTATCTCTTTCCTTGGAATCTGCCACTAGCGACTTTGAACCCCAACCTCATCGCTTACAGTCATGCACGTTGTCAACTACATAGCATAGTCCCACAATATTGAGTATATTAATTTTAATAGATCAGTATTTATGCGTTGATTGCTGGAATATATATATATATATAGTTGTATATTTATATACATCATTCATAGCATTAACAACACTCAAAGCTGGTAAATCTTGTCTTCCTTACCACAAAGAATGTTTATAAGCGATGTCCTCGTTACTAGTATTACACCCAATGCCGTTAACCAAATGCTGTCATCTTTACCCAACCACCACCCCCCGACCCCAATGTTGCTGAACGCTGTCTTCCTTACTGTATCCAATGCTGTAAAGACCATCGTCATAATCAAGCCCTATTCTGTCAACCACTAACCGTCTTTCTTGCCACACCCTGTATTGTTAGACGCTGTCTGACTAACTATGACTAAGCCAACCGACTCTTAACCTTTGGCTCATTAGTCGAAGTGAATGAATAAATAGCAGTCCACGTTTAAACTCATGTGGCTCATACCAAACGATTGGCCGATACCTATATGCGTTGTCATCGGACGAGGTACAGGTCGAATTGTGTGGAGTGTGACTGAACCTATAACGGCTGTGAAGCAAGTACGAAAATGGATGGCTCAGAGTCCCTGGTTTTATCTAGCATGCTAAATAATACAGAGGTTTATGGACATCGAGCCGGAGAGGTCAGCAACCCGAGGAAGACCGTAAACCTATGGTCCCAGCAAGGGTGGGAAAGAGAGGGAGAAAGGAGAAAGGGAGAGGGAGATAGATGGAGACAGCCAGAGATAGGAGCAAACTAACCGGTCCGAAGGAGGCTGATATTGTAAGCTGAAACCTTCTGCCCTGACCCGTGATGCAAATAAATCAGGATAGACGACAGCCAGGTCCTTTGTTAAGTAAGGCTCCAAGATGTCGTCGAGTCGACTGAAGACTAGCTAACCCAACGACCAATCACCTCCACGATCGAAGTTCGATTCCTCCATACGTCATACCACAATTTAGCAAGTCTCGAAGATTAGTCATGAAAAAACATGGCAATGGTGCAATATAACTCGGGCTGCTTCCGTTTCTGCCCGCATTCTTAAGACTTTTCTTTTCCCACGGGGTTTTTCGCACTGAGAGCACCTCTAATTAGGTTGTACTCCGAGAAGCGCTATAGAAATATGTAAATACAATATGATGCATCAAATACAATACAGGATTTATATAAGCCGTGATCGAACTGTTATGACAACCACATTTTAGCACAAGGCACGTCTCCAAGCTGACGTAGGCCTTGCACGTATACACGTTTTCATTACCTAAAACGCATTGCTGTCGCATTTTGCTCTGTCGGCAAACGTCTTTCTATTCTACTTACGGATTTTTTTAAAACTGCTGCATCAAAGAACATGTGTAATACGGCGTTTATCAATGCCGCTTAATCCAGTGATTTCAAGATCGGACAATCACGTAATCGTTGATCTCCAAACTTCAAATGCACCACTCGAAAGCCAAGCTTATTAATGAGCGCTGCGATGTTCCGTGTACACACAGACACCTTAATTGGCTTGCATGGTTCCCAATTAAACAGACAACGATAGGTAGGATCTTACGTCATCCATTGTTTGGTAAATGATCAGCGAAAGGGTCAAGCAGTCGATATAATTATAGAAACACGTGCATGTTTACGTTATTGTGAGGTACTTACAAGCACTGTTACAATATATCAAGTATCTTGATATATATCTTGGTGTATCCACACATAAGCGAGAGCCATTCGCAGTTTTTTTGTATGGTGGTCAGCCAACTCAACCAAACCAAAGGGCCAATGATAAGGAAGGGTGTGTGGAGAGACAAGTGGTTGAAGGTGGATACGATGCTCATTGTTAGGGATTTTTAGGTCGGATATACACGTGCCAGATCTTATTCTGAATTCAACCGGAAGTCAGTATACAGCTAAACGAGTAGGGTTGAGGAACCTATAAGGAAAGATGCGCGCTGCCTGCGAGGCAGAGCATTTTCGGTATACTATAGGCCTACGTTAAAGCCTGTTGACTTCAATAGTTCAGAAACCAGAGGAGACAAGGTCGTCATAATCAATATGAGAACAACAGACCCATGGAAGATAAAAGAGCATCACGTGTGGTCGGCTGTTCTCCGAGGCGATAAATGATAGTAGCAGTTAGGCGTATACAAGACATCTTTCTTCACCAGTATCTTCTCTTGCAACAACGCCATAAGGGCGATTGTTATGCTCCTTTATAAATAGAGTATATAGCATGGTCATCGGTATATGTAATCATCTTTTAGTGTATATAGTCATCAGGTTCTTCAGGCAGGCGAGTTTTAATATCCAATACCCTCACGTTGTATATTTACATCTGCACATTTTAGACACTGTACATATGAATGCATATATGCATGAGTGTAGGAGTGCACATACGTTTATCGTCTTTATATATATATAATATACATACATCATCATATATATATAGTATCGATTTATACGTGATCGTATTTGTACGTGTAAATGTTGAGTTCATGAGCATTTATATATATATACATAAATTCCATTTGTTAATATGTACAATATACATACATATATATATATATATATATATATATCCTTGATAATATGTACAATAAATTTTATATACGTGATCATAAAGTAATATGGTGATGTTTTTCTATGGGACTATCCCTCAGGTAATGCATCAAAATAAGTGAAATTCAGTTATCTCTTCCCTCTGACTATATATATATATAAACGATTTATTTGAATCTCCGACCTTCTTCTTATAAAGTCGTGGTGCCTCTTCCTTCTTTTCGGCTTCTGCAACACGTCACACGAGTCCTATGCGGCCCTCGTTGTGCCATGGCCGCGGTTGGGTATGGGTTGGGCGAGGCCGAGTGCGGCGTCTTTGGGGAGGGAGGAATGGAGGGAAGGGGAAGGGGTGGAGTGGGGTGGCCAGCTTCCCAAAGGCATCGGAACAGAATCAGTAAATTACATATTCTCGTATCTGCAGTAACGCTGGGTTGATTTCTCGAAACACGAGTCGAATCGTCGTCGAATAATATGCCTTGCAGATGAATACGCTTTAAAAAGCCACCATATATACACACACGCACACTTCCACAGACACACACGCGCGCACACATACGCACAAACAAACACACACGGCCACAAATACACACACATACATACAAACAAACAAACAAGCACACACAAACACATACTTGCATGCGTATGGCCAATGGCCATATATAGTGTGACCTACATCATACATGTGGGTACGTTTGTACACTATTGTAATAGTAATAAGCCACATGCTTCGCAGGACGTATAATAAGAAAGCTTAGCAATGCTTTGCTGGTTACAGAATCCTTTGCCAGCGAAGGCACATGTTTATACAATAACAAACTGTTCAATATATAATTATATATATATATATATATATGACATTATATATACATTTAGATCTAATCTATTATGATAGGTGTTTGATGTAAATACAATATAATACAATATATTTTTATATTTATATATATATATCAAAATACAATATATAGGCCTATGTAAATATAATTTAAAATTCTGACGTATATCTCATGAGCTTAAAAGTGGGCATTATGTACCCTAAATGTATTCTATGACTTTTTGAAGACCTATGCATGCCCTAAAATGCAATCAATGGTGGCCGACACATGTGTGATACGGACGTCCACAAAAGGAAGGGGATCAGTCGAATGCGGACAAATGCGGGACAAAGGGGGGGAGTAAGTTTTTTGCTGACATCTTTTATGGACGACCACTAATCGCACAGCCGTAAGAATAATTAGAGTTTACAGTCTACGTAAGAGTGTGACAGCCCAACGAAACTCCGCCCCAAAACTGTCCGTCTAAAGTCATGAACCATGTCATTGACCTTGTGCCCAAATGGTAGATTATACAGTATGCATGTTACGCACAGATTAAACAATGGGCCTTTGTGAATATGCACAGTCCCGCATTCCTATAAGTCTAAGCTCCGCTGTATATATCTGAAACTGATGAGACCCTGAACTCATGACAACTTCCCTTCATTTGTACAAATCCTTTATTAACACGTCAGTCAACGAAATCACGGCATCAATTGGTTGCAATTTGAATCTGCAATATCAAAGACGCCTTGCAACTTTATTGTTGGCTTAGACTGTTATTAACCTTCATGAATCTCTGTCGGACATAATTGTATCTGTGTGTACAATATATAATCGTGCATGCTTCTGCGTAATTAAGTCATCATCCATTATTAATAATTTAATTAACGATCTAGACTATATGTGCCGATTCTAATGCTCAAAATATAGAAACTCTACCTCACCCTATATACATAATTATATCATATATGAGAAACAGGTCAAATTCCGCTTTTGATAACATACTTCACTCCTAACAAAACTTGGTACCTGAGCGAAATTGAGAATTATACAAACATGATCATCTTACACACACACACACACACACACACACACACACACACACACACACACACACACACACACACACACACACACACACACACACACACACACACACAAGCACATGTGTATAAGTATATACATATGTATGTAAGTGTGTGCGTGCGTGCTTTTGTTTCCTTTTGTGCGCTTTCGTGCACATGTCTTGTGTGATCTTATGTGTGCCTGTGTGTATGTTTTGTGTGTATTTGTTTGTGTGTGTGTGTGTATGTTGGTTTTTTTGTGTGTGTGTCCATATACATGTTTGTGTATTGGGTGCACACGTGTGCATGGCTGAGTGAGTGTGTATTTTATACATCGGATTAACGTCGTGAAAACAGAAGTTGGGCACCTGCATGTCTCTGATTCACGATCCTTAAACCCGATCGCATCACCAGCTGTCAGTTCCTGCAGCAGACCTATATAGCACCAGAGAATGCACCGGAGATGCTGAAGAGGATGATGCCTTGGCGATATGATGCGGAGGAGGTTGCAGCGCCTAAGGATGCTCATTGTTAACCTCTCGTTCCAATCTAACCCTAAAACGAAGATGTTGAAACCCAGTCGTTAAGTTCTTCGAATCTCTCGATGCAGGCCTATATAACACCCGAACTCTGTCACTTTTCGTACTCTGAAGGTGCCAGTCCCTGGCCTAGAGACAGGAGGAGGGCGACGCTAACCATCGTTGTTATGATTCAATTGCGTAACATGCATGCCTACATGCACACACATATACACACATACATACAAGGGCTTTTCCAAGATACTTAAATATATCATGATATCAAATGTCAAGATACAAGTGACTATCAAATGTATGCGTTTATGCAAACATACATCAATGTGTACTTATAAATATTACATGCATGCTTGCATAAGTTGCATTCATGTATATGTATATATATATATACTTACTGTATACATATTATATATATATATATATATATTTATATAATATGTATACAGTAAGTAATGTTTAGCTGCAGTGGGCAGAAGTCGGTAAGAAAAGGCGGCTTTTTGTCCATCAGATTGGATGAAGAATCCAATAACGTTTCTTGCTATTTATGTAAAATCACACATCAGTCAACAACATGACTTCCCGAAACAGAATCACCCAAAATTTTCCTGTTATAGCTCTCCGTTTCAATTCAAACAAACGGGGCGTTGGGAAAGGATGTAGCTTGATATTGAAACCGTAAATTAAACCATGAATAATCCAAACAATGCCAGAGCTGGATTATAAATGATAAAAAATAATTCTGCTTGTCATTTAAAATTGAATAGAAAGGGTCAGCCGTGTACTGCGGATATGTCTATCCTCGATAGGGTTGTCCCGTTGACAACGATGATAACATAATAATCTGGAAATTTTGTGTTATCAATTAGTGTTAACAATTAATTGTGTAATCTATTAGTTGAAAACTTTAATAACAGTGCCATCAATTAAATGCTGTATGCGTTTGGTGTGGCTGATCAACAAATAATTGACTGACCGACTTACCGACTGATTGATTGATTGATTGATTGATTGATTATTAGGATGTATAATGTTAGAAAGTTTTGGTGTAAATTGTACTATGATTGCCAAATAAACTAAAAAATAAAATAAATAAACAACACTATTTTGATGCGCCTCTGCACTAGCAAAAGATCCGATTCATTGAATATAAGGTAAGGTAGGGCAATATACAATAGAGTTTGGTTGTCTATATAAGCAGAGGGTAAGGTGAGACAACATTCATCCATATATCACGTACATTCGTAATAACTATATCATTCACCCTCGGCGTTGCAAACGTCGATCTTCCACCGGAATTTAAACAGCCCGTTTCAGTTGCAACCCAGACCAAAAACTTCCGGAAGTGACGCAATGAAATATCGCACCCCTTATGTGGCATGCAGCGTCGATGTAACAGACGACATAACGTTCCTATTATTTGCATCCCCAAGAGCCTCCCTTACAACAGGCCCCCATGCAGAGGTTGAGATGCATAATTATGAGAGGTATAGATGGCGTAGTATACAGGCCGTCTTTGCGCAAAGGAAAACAGCAATAGGTGAAGGAATGAAGGTGGAAGGTCAGAAGTGACGCTTCCATACTGATGCGCTTATCACTGTACATGGGTTTATTTTTCGGTCTCTGTTCGGCTGCTGCAGAGAGAGATAAAGGAGGCGGGAAGGAAGGAAGATGCAAATTCACTTGGAGTTTATTATACGAAGGGGAGTAATCATTATGCGGTCTACAACAAAAAACATCAGACATAGATAGACAGACAGACAGACAGACAGACAGACAGACACACAAATAGAGAAATTGACTGACTGACTGTCTGAATGATTGAATGAATGACTGATTGACTGACTGACTGACTGAATGAATGACTGATTGACTTACTAATTTACTGACTGATTGACCGATTGATTTATTTATAGACCGACGGACTGACTGACAGTGAGACTGATAAACTGACAAACGCGCCAACGTATGCAATTCAAATCAGAATTGCAGCGCTCGTAGTTAAGCTGGTGCCCCGCCCTGCGTGACTATAAAGTACCGTTTACAATTACAATTACAAAAATGGCGACGCTCAATAAGTGCAAAAAGAGGCACAGACATAGGCTACGACTGACAGTGACGCAAAGGGACTGGTGAGGACACCCACAGTGACACTCAGACAAACTAGTGACAGTTAATCAGGTAGGCCTACTGAGAAAGCTGCAAACATATATATTATATATATTTACATGCAATGACAAATGCGTATATACAATATACCCCGTAGCTAAAAACTCCGACTAATCAATAAGAATGCATACCAATGATCATCACCGCTAAGCATATCACATCCGTGCACACAATCACCCACACACGCGCACGAAAAACCCCCATGCAATTGCATAGCCATATGTGTACGTGTGTAAGTATGTGTGCTGAGTGCCCATGAGTAAATTTCTCGAAGAGGCGCCATATCAAGTTTTATTGATTGATTGATTCATTCATTCATTCATATTGATTCATTCATGTGCATGCATGCATGTATATATGCTGCAGTATGTATGTATGTATGTATGTATGAATCATGTATGTATGTATGTATGTATGTATGTATGTATGAATCATGTATGTATGTATGCATGCATGTATGTATACATGATGAAGTCATGGACGAAGATGATGATGATGATGATAATGATGATGATGATGTATGTATGATATTGTATGTATGTTTGTATTTGCAATGCAATGCATAAAATATTCCAAGGAAAGAGAAATGAAGGTACACAGACCAAGTATACGCTGGATAGAGATAATATACACTCGGACATGCCATCTGACACACTAAGGGGTGCAAGACTTGAAAAACGACAGAAGAGGCGGGAGAGAATGGAGATAACTTATTCATACCCATCGCCACCAACTTCCTGGCGTCAGAAGCTGAACACGATAGACAAGTGTATGTGTGTGAATGTATATGTATTTGTCGGCTGTATACATTGTATGTTTATATGTAAAACTCCGTGTTTTCCTGTGCCATGAAAATTAATCATTTGCAAGCGAGCCGCCATTTGCATCGTGCAGGCGCCATTCTCTCATAAAGAATTCAATTCAGAAGCTATTTCGCGCAGTGTATATGCCTGAGAAGCATCATCATCATCGTCATCGTTATCGCTATCGGCATCGTCATGATCATGATCACCGTCATCACCATTATATTCACCGTCATCATCATTATCATCATAATCACCGTCATCATCATTAGTATCATCATCATCGAAATCATCGTCATCGAAATCATCATCAGCAGGAGTTCCTGACGCCAGCCATTTGGCGGCGACGGGTACGAATAAACGATATCCAATGTCCTCGGTCATATGTCAAGTCGATTGCAGCCTTTAGCGTCAATCCAACTGACGTTTTTTGCCTTCGTTTATATAATCGAACTCCAACGTAGTCTGTCTTGGTCCGGCTGTTTCCTTTTCCTTCGAATCTTGCATGCGGTGCATTGGGTGCATACATTATGCAGACGGGTTCGACCTTCTTCTTTTGGTATCACTCACCTTTGACTCTTTTTCAAATGCCACTCTTCACAAGACCTGACATCTGTCGTCGTAAAAACAACACCAGCATTGGTCGCTAAGCGCGTGGTAGGCGTTGTTCAACTGCCCGAAAGGTCGTTTGGGTTCAAGTCCCACTTGCGATGGAGCTGAGAGATTGCTGCTTCAATAAACTCTCTGAATCGTGTGATGAGTAAAGACTTGCTAAACAATTCACAATTCGTAATTCATATCAGACAAAGGAAGATAACGTGTTAGCATATGGTACTTACTTGAACCACTGCTGGTACGCCGAGAAGGTGACAGAGGGCCTCTGAATATTACCGTGCTAATAATTTTTTCATATTGAACTTTTATAGACTTCCATCTATAATAGGCGACCCCGAAAATCCCTGCCTATAGGGTTTGGCATTTTGTCGGGAAATCTGAGAAAAAATAAATCGCCAAGTCATGCATGGATCAACGACCCTCAATCCATTTAGCTTTTGCAATGGAGTGTTCATGGTTATAGGTATATATGCGTCCCTCGTTCCATTACAACTGGTAGGACTGTAGACCTACTGTTGATCACGATAGACCGAACACATTATTCGAATGCTAAAAACTGCTGAATGATTGATTACTCCGAGAGTTCATGTAATGTTACATATTATACAATAGATGGAGCAATAAATACCGCGGAATAATGTCATATAAGACTACATATGTATATAGACTTTCACGAATGTTTCTCAGAGCTTATATAATTTATATATACGTATATATAGGAATAATTTCACGCAAGGCTATATATATAAATATATATACAAAGTATATATAAATATATGGATATACACAAAAAACATGAAATATGACGAGTGTACACGTGGACGCAAGTGATGCATGAGTTTGCGAACAGAATCTTTAAATCTGTGTCATTATTATGCATGCAGGTTTAGCTGACCCAGATACATGTGTAATTCTGCTAAGACAATGCAGTGAAATATTATACTACAACTGTTTAAGCTGTTGTGAATAGCTCTGCCAATCTATGCGCATCTCTGTCTCTTTCGATGTCTTAGTTGCTGTCTCTTTAACTGTCTAAGTATGTCTCTGTCAACCCACCTTAGTTTCTCCCCATATCTTTCTGAAGGCATCTTTCAACATTCGTTATTCGAGTCTGCAGTGTATCGGTCTATTTCTCTGACCGTTTATGCTTTGTGTCCCATTCTCTCTGTATCTCTCTGTATCTCTCTGTATCTCTCTGTATCTCTCTGTATCTCTCTGTATCTCTCTGTATCTCTCTGTATCTCTCTGTATCTCTCTGTATCTCTCTGTATCTCTCTATATCTCTCTTTGTGTGTGTCTCTCTCTGTCTATATCTATCTATATCTGTTTATAGCAGTCCATGTCTTTTTAGCTCTATCTTATCTCCGTGTTCTTTCTTCTAAACCGGCGTCTCTGCCTTATATCCGAAGATTGTATTCTTTCAACTGTGGCATAAGACCTCTTTGCCTATGTCTCCATCTTCGTCTCTATCTCCTTCTGTATCTTTCTCATCTCGAATGTTTGGCCACATCTGCTGCACACGACAGCATCCATGGATACATAGAAGATAGGCCTCAGCGAACGAGATCTTTCTTTTGTCTTTGACACAATGATCTGCAGCGGATGGCCTCGAGAGAGAGAGACAGACAGACAGACAGGCAGAGAGACAGACAGAGAGAAAGACAGACAGAGAGAAAGACAGACAGAGAGACAGAGAGAGAGACAAACAGAGAAAGAGAGAGACAAACAGAGAGAGACAGAGAGACGGAGAGGGAGACAGAGAGAGACAGAGAGACGGAGAGGGAGACAGAGAGAGACAGAGACAGAGACGGAAACGGAGACAGAGCGATGCATCGTAACGTCCCCATCGACCTCCAAACACATAAAAGATGTGCACAAAACACGGATGTATGTGTCGTATGCATCAAAGTACAATACACATTGGTCATTGGTGAACAATAGCAATAACAATACAATAACCCAGAGGCCGGGCTCAGAGTTGTGATCATCATCGTCCTCATCATCATCGTCGTCGTCATCATCGTCATCATCATGATCAACAGCAGCAGCATCATCATCATTGCGAATTATGAAATGACCAGGCATTACGAAGGCCTTGCCAAAGGTCCTTATATATCAGCATCCGCCTGAGGAGGCTATTGGAAATCTGTAGACAATACTACTCTTCTCATAACATGCGGAGTACTCTGACCAATCAACCACCGTCATCTCTTCGTACCCGTCGCCGTCAAATGGCTAGCAACAAGAACTGATTATATATATATATATATATATATATATATCATAGACTATATGATGCAGATACAATCTATGCAATATATATATATGTGTGTGTGTGTGTGTGTGTGTGTGTGTGTGTGTGTGTGTGTCTGTGTTTATACTTTCTATCAGAAGCTGTATGATGTCGTTCTAGCCTCCAGTCACGTTTTTGTTTTTCCGGCGGTGAAATACGTGACTGGCCAGCAAAGACGTAATTTAGCCCGAAAGAATTATCTAGTTCACTTGCGATACATAAGCAAATGTATCACAATCACGCGCTCAGCATAATGGCCTACTCGTTTACACAGTAGGCCTGCAGCCAGTGCACAGGCCTGCACTCTGGGCCTCCTCTGCGGGTCGCAATCAACCGTATTGCATAATTTTTGCATAATCATGCTGCGTACAGTAGACGCAAATATGCCGTGCTCGCCAACAATAAGAAAACTCTAATAATTCAACCGAACATATTGTAATAGGTCAACCGAATTAAGTATAATAGGCCAACCGAATTAACTGTAATAAGCTACCCAAATTAACTGGAGTAGGCCGACTAAATTAGCTGTAATAGATCAGTCTTATTTCAGTCGCATTATGGCTGCTATCAATGTCTGTGCAGATATAAGAAGAGATGAAGAAATTCCGTCACTCCTCGCACTCTGGCAGTGCCAGTTCCAAGAATGGACAATGGAGAAGGGCGACGCTAATGAACTTTGTCATCACACAGCGTCGTTAAACTGCAGCTGTACACCTAACAGTCCCTTAAGCTTTATAGTCCTGGAAAGCAGCAATGGGAATGTAGTGCTTGCGGCTTCATTTTCTTAGCCTCGGCATATGAAGGCAAATGATCAGTACTCTTCCACACCTTGTGGCCTACTCTCTACTCTGTCAATGTTCGATCAGTGTAGGCCCTACTCATTTTAGCTGACTTAGCTATGGCTGGCAAAATGTACTAAATCACTCGCGCACCAAATCACTCGGTCATTTAATAACTTGGTCACTAAATCACTCGTGGACTTAATTAAACATGCACTAAATCACCCATGCACTAAATCACCCATGCACTAAATCACTCGTACGCAGCAACCGATTTATGTAGCGCATTAAACCTGCCAGTCAACCGCATACGAACTCCACAACATAGAACAAGAAAGCCTCCCGCTGGGCAGCAGCAACAAGTCAGAGTATATTTGATAAACAGTTGGCCCCAAACTCACCTCTGTATTCAACGATAAATCTTCAACGGCGATCGCAGTTTTAAACTTTAAACCCGATCGAAGCAGAAACCGTAGGCCTCATATTTACTCTCTCCCCACCCGACATTCAAAATGGCCAGCATAGTCATCACACTGTTGAAGCCTACTCACCGGCCTAGGTGCGATGTACCGAAATGAAACGAGATAATTGGACTCCGATGAGTAAAAAGCTACACAAGTCGGTACGGGGGATGATATTTCCTCAGTACTTTTGGCGTATAACACCCGGCCTTAGACCGCGAGTCGTTTATCGCGCGCTGCTTACGTGCTCGAGCCTGTTTAGCTGTTAATGGCCAGGCCTGAATGCTCTAACGTAGTACAACTCTGTCTGTCTCTATGTCTCTCTCCGTGTCGTCACCTTCCTCAGTATTTCTGCTGTGTCTGTTTGTCTCTGATGTATTTTAATATAGTTATTTGTCTGCCTCTGTGAGCTATTATTCATTAATGCACGTCTTTCTGTCTGTGTAGTGTCCGCTCGTTTGTGTGCGTACGTGCGTGCGTGAGTGGGTAACCAATGCAGACAATCATGCACATGTATCTGTTGGTCCGTCTTTCTGTCTGTCCATCTGTCTGTCTGTCCGTCTGTCTGTCTGTCCGTTGGTCCGTCTGTGTGTCATTCCGTCTGTCTGTCTGTATGGATATTTATCTGTCTGGTGTCTGCATGTCTGTCTGTTTCTTTGTATGTCTTTATGTAGTCTGTATGTCTGTTTGCCTGCCTGTCTGATTGCTTGCCTATCTCTGCCTGCCTGTACTAGATTGAATCTGTTCAGCGTGCCTTGAATCTGGATTCGTCATTGGCATGCTGTGCGTCATAAGAGAGGCTTAAGCGGATCTCATAACTGAGTCGTCAAGCAATGACGATCAAGTTTTTGGCATAACTGCAGCGGCAGGCAGGAGGAGAAGGACGAGGAGGAGGAAGAAGAGAAGGAGGAGGAGCAGGAAGAGAAGGAGGAGGAGGAGAATAATCCAGCGCACGGTATCGCATCACGTGGCTGCCCTGTCGGTCGACGGCCACTTGTTTAACCATCCATTCCTACTATCAATCAATCAATCAATCAATCAATCTTCACCGATTCCATCACCAATTAGACGCAGAGATACCGTGGCTGCAATTCGTGCTTATAAGTTATCTTTCTAGGTATGCCTGTCTGTGCGTGTGTCTGTCTGTGTAGGTTTGTGTCTGTACCGCCAATGGCTGTTGTGCGTGTGCGTGTGCGTGTGCGTGTCAGTGTATGTCGATGCATGTATCACTGTATACGTATGTATGTCTTTTAGTGTCTGCTTGCCAGTCTCTTTGTATGTATATATGTGTGATTGCCCAACATGTCTGAGTATTTGTATCTGTCTGTCTGTCTGTCTGCCTGCATATCTTCTTGTATTTCTGTCTGTCTGCCTGTGTCTGTCCTTTTGTATGCCTATGTGTGTCTGTCTGCGTGTCTGCATTGTTGTCCGTATGTCGTTCTGTATGTCTGTCAGTCTGTAAATACTCTGTATGAATGTACGTCTGCATGTACGAATGTACATACAGACAACAATGTAGACACGCAGACAGACAGACACAGGCAGACAGACAGAAATACAAGAAGACATGTCTGCGTGTGTACATGTAGGTCTAACTGTCTACGTTTCTTCCGCTCCACCACTGAGTCAAATACCAAGATGAAAATGTTAACTTAATTTATTACATTAATCGTTTCTTTTTCGTTAATTTATTACATTAATCGTTTCTTTTTCGTTAATTTATTACATTAATCGTTTCTTTTTCGTTAATTTATTACATTAATCGTTTCTTTTCTTTCTCTCCTGGCGATTTTAGATCTCCTTCCGTTCATCCAACCATTCGTCTGTCTTTTCCTCCTTCTATATCTTCCCATTCCTTCTATCAGACTCTTTTCATTTGTATTTGTCCGACCTTCGCTCGCTTCATCCGTCAATCTATATCTGCCTCTTCCGTTGCTTTACCTTTTTCTCCATCAAAAATCGTTCTTCCAGATTTCCTCTCCATCCTCCGTTCACTTGTGTGCTTGCTTTGTTATTCCAGTTATGCTTATTCTGTGGCCTCAAGAACTGGAAAGGATGCAGGAAAAGCTGCATAGGTTGCTTGATCGCTCAATTTTAAACTACCCCACTTGGGGATCTCATGGCTTGCTCTTCACCCGAATACCACGATTACCCATCATGGATATATTTACCGAGTAGGCTTAAATGACAGTGATGCATCCTATGGAATCGATTCTCAATTACTCATGTCCCTCTGTCTCTCTCTGTCTCTGTTTATTTCTGTCTGTCTCTGCCTCTGTCTGTCTCTGTCTGTCTCTGTCTTTGTATCTGTCTTTGTATCTGTCTTTGTATCTGTCTGTCTCTGTCTCTCTGTTATCTGTTATCTGTCTCTGTCTCTGTCTCTGTCTCTGTCTCTGTCTCTGTCTCTGTCTGTCTGTCTGTCTCTCTCTCTCTCTCTCACTCAATCTCTCTCTCTCTCTCTCTCTCTCTCTCACTCAATCTCTCTCTCTCTCTCTCTCTCTCTCTCTCTCTCTCTCTCTCACTCAATCTCTCTCTCTCTCTCTCTCTCTCTCTCACTCAATCTCTCTCTCTCTCTCTCTCTCTCTCTCTCTCTCTCTCTCTCTCTCTCTCTCTCTCTCTCTCACTCAATCTCTATCTCTCCTCTCCCTATGTTCGTCTCTGTTTCTATCTCTTTCTCTCTCGCATGATGTACGGCAGTGACGTCAACATGTTCTAAAGTGCAATCCAGAATTCCGAGAAGTCCCTCGGGGACACTTTTTAATCGATATTATCAACATTCCTTTATGAATATAGGTTCTTGTATACCTGTATTTCCATAAAGCCCATTTTACTTTTATATACAATGCACACGATTTCGATGTATGGGAACGAAAAATGTCCACAGTCCACATTAGCTCAGACTAATCTTCGAAAGTTCGTAATCGTAATCGTAATCTTCAAATTTATAGAGCGCCACCTGAAAGCTAAGCGCAGGGCATCAACTTATTCAAGAGCGCTGATGGCTAAGAAAGACGGCTAAAAGACGATGTACATGTGTCTTAGTTGGAGTTGCAACAGCCAACTGACGTTGAGGTGTATACAACGGTGACGATATATATAGCACGTGAAACAATCAAACTCTAGGTCTTACATAAGAGCGCTATATAAATCATTTTCGCATGTGCATCGCCTAAAAAAAACTATAAACATTTTTTCACCCTGTGTTTTTTAGCGTCGGTCTTTTCTGACAAGATGTCCATGGAAATAAGGAAACACTAACCAGAAGTCTCGCTTAGTTATGTATTACCGCAGCTTTCGATAATCCAACCAATATCTTCAATATATTCTTTTGCAAGATCAAACACCGTTAACGGATTTATGTTCAGCTATTTGCATTTCCTTAATTTCATAAATATATCGAAGCCTACCGTTAAGGATGTTGGTGTAAGAGGCCGGTCTGTATACCGTAACGCAGTGCCCAGTGTTTTGCAATTTCTGTATAGGCCGAAAGAACTGTCAAGACAAAGTTTCTAGCCCTCTTGCATAGCTATTCGTCCGCAACTTGGCCCAAGAATACATATATGAGATTATAATGAAATTATTATGCCTTTCACAATTAAATGTTAATAAAGTTAATAATTTTAAATAGAGTTTAGTCGTTACTTTTGAGCTTGCTGGTGCAGCCTACCGGCTTCAAGGATAATTTAATCGGTGACCTGCAGCGTAAAAGGTTGGACAACAATGCCCTAATGTGTTCATTAAGATTATAATTATTTCTCATCCACCCGCCCAAAACACACCCGACTCAACAGCCATACACCCACCCATTCAGTGGCACTCACTCATCCTACCCTCCCAACCCAAATTCATGAAGAATCCACCCATCCTGCTCTCCATACCATAAACCAACTCAGTCAAACCCATCCATCCAAATTCATTTTTGCTGCTTTCATATTCTTCTTCTTCTTCTTATTATTATTATTATTATTATTATTATTATTATTATTATTATTTACGTGTATATTTGAGTTTTAAAGTTTCCTAACATATCTCAGGATTTGGTTTTTGGCGATCTGCCTTTTGTTGTCTGTGTTTTTCTGTTATTATCTAAGCGAGCAAAAACTGTTTTTTCAGAGGAGGAGGAGGAGAAGGAGGAGAAAGACGAGGAGGAAGAAGAGGAAGACAAGGAGGAGGTGGTGGATGAGGAGGACAGGGAGGAGGAGGAGCAGCAGGAGCAGCAGGAGGTGTTGGTATTGGTATCTCAAGTTGAGAACAAGGCAACACGAGACGTTGACCAACACATTATGGAACAAGCTAGTTCAAAATTATTAATTCAAGATGACAACGGCTAGAGATGTCTTCATTGAGTTGGCAAATTATATTCAGTTTTAAGTATTTATGCGAATAAAATTTAACAGTCAAAGCATCAAAACTTCTGCAAGGGACAATTATTTTGTATGTATGTATGCATACATGTATGTAGGCTGGTATGTATGTGAACATTAACAAAGCGCAGATCTTTCATTATAAGGTCAAATTCATTGTCTTTGGGCTAGACAACCGTGTCACGTGATAGGACAGTTGTGCGATGTGTGTTAACGTAGATTGGAGTCGAGTGGAGATGACTCAGCAGTTCTGTGTCGTTTCTCCACAGAATTTCGCTCTGCGCAAACTCCTCGTCCGCCATCTGTCCCAGCGACGGACTGTTGTCCTTAGCAACAAACAGAGAACCAGCGCATTGTTTCGACTCGGTCTCGGGCCGCGTAGAACCCGGGTGAGACATCGTCCGCCCGCACGGTCCCAGTGGAAGGATGTTGTCCAATGCGGAGTCGACGACCTTGGACGTCGTGACCGTTGAGATGAGAGAGCTTCGTGGACCGTTGATGTTAGTGCTACAGTTGCTCCGTCGATTTAGCAGACAAGACGATCCCATCTTTGGAAATCGCTTCCTACGGGTTCCCACCACATCGCCGCCATCTTGAATGCGTCCGGCCCCACCGGAAACGGTTGCGTGACTCACTTCCGGTGCGGTGACCGGCTGGGACATGCAGTCGGAATGACGACAGTTCTGCGTCAGCGAATCGGAGCCTGGAGCGTCGGGCCGAGTCACGTGACCATCTGACGTCGCCTGCACGGTGTCGACCGGAAGTGCCAACAGCGCATGCCCACCCGGAAACGACATCGTTTTGAGCGGAAGATTCTCGGAGCGAGCGGGCGACTGCCTGGAACCGTCTCCATAGGACGTATTCCACGGACGAAGGACGCTCACCAGATCCGGGTCGGCGCTGCCCCATTTGGCCTGACCCAGATCGTAGATCCTCACGGGCGAATCGGAGAAGAGAGGCCGATAGGAGTGTCTCGACGAGGCAGTAGCGCCAGGGAGTTCTCCGTGTAGTTTGGCAGGGATGGTCGGTGTGCCCCACTGGTCGTTGCCCGGTCCGCCCAACGGGAGCCGCTCCAACTCGCGCGTGTCCGTTATGGCCGTGCGATACATTTTGACACGGCCCCTCGCCAGCTCCACCCTTATGATCTCCTCCAACAGGGAGGGATTAACGATGTCGTCCGAGACTGGCTTCTTCCGTTTATCCTTCGACAAGGTTCGGCGATAGCGAAAGGCGGCGGCGAGAACGAGACAGACGCAAAGACAGAGCGCACATCCGGCGCTCAAGGCGGCCACGTCGCCGGATGACATCCCAGGAGCCCGACCGCTTATCTCCCCTCTCGTCTCGGGGGAAGGCCGGGTCGTGTTGGTCGCTTCCTCGACGGCGGTGAACGACGAAAATTCGTAATCGGTTCTTACGGAAATATTGCTCGAATTATTCTCCGTGCAATTCGCCGCCACTTGGGACGGCTGCGTTTTTTGGACCGCGGGATCGATGACGTCGGTGAACACGTGGCGCGCCGATTTCGATGACGTCACGAGTTCTGGCTGGGTTTTTAGGATTATGTCGGCAGGCGCTGCGCTGCTGCGGTCGCCGAGGTTAACGGTGGATGCTGCATCGATATGGAAGGTAACTTTAGTGACTGCGTCACGCTGCGAATCTGGTTGGATGATGGTAGCGCCATCTGTGTAGACGATTGTGGGTGAGGAGGATTGGGTTTCGCCACCATAGACGAAAATCTGTGCTTGGCTTGAAGACACAGAGTGATTTTGATTTACGGGAAAAGACCGCCTAGTGACAGCTGGTGTCGGCGGATGAATGTCTTCCTCTAACCCGTGTATCGAATTTCTGCGTTCAACAACCGCTGGAGTGGTCAACTCCTTAGCTGGTTGCGACGCCTTTGTTGCTCTGGGCTTCGAAATTGGTGTTGGCTTCGAAGCCTTTCCCTTCCTTCCTGCCACTGGCCTTGACGGTGGTTCGTCGTTGACTTGAACTGCGATGGCTCCTGTCCAGGACTTTATTTCAGCGACTACTGGCTTCCTGTCCTTGAGTCCATGTGAGGTTTCGGATTCGCTGGTATGGTTCGAGATGTCCGCTGGGGCTTTGTAGATGGGGAGGGATTCGGAAAGAAGGACCGGGTCGTCAGAGAACGTCGGAGGAATTAAAGGCAACTGGAGAACCATCTTCTCACTCGTCATCTGAAAATAATTCATTGTATATATTTACTTAGAATTTTTCGATTAGATGAGATTATATTGAGGTTAAAACGAATTGGCCAGACTAATTAGGTTTAGTGACTTGAGTCTACGTTTAAATGCTATGCTAAATGTAATGTTATGGAACATTTATGCAGCTTCTCTTCAAGGCATTTACTGTGAGGCGCTCTGAGCCTATGTGATGCTAAATGTCATTACTAAAGAATATTAATATTAACAACAGTTACCAAAGCAGTGCACAGTAAGCTGAAAAGAGTCGCCAATGTGGGCCCACGCACGCGCGTGGAACCGATCAACGGATTCCCGTAGACAGCTGACAAATGGCATGGATGCTCAAAGCGATCACATGCACTGTACCCACGTTGATTATACTCATTCAACAAAATGTCCATATTCGATAGATCCGTATTGTACTGTGCTTATTGATTTATATAACGCCGCTACCAGCAGTGGCCATTCAATAGTGCTCCCAGTGCGATGCCTCTCGAAGTAGAAAAGGTTTTGAGGAGGGCGAACGATGTCGGAAGAGACCAAGAAGGAATGGTAACACGTATAGATGGAGAAGGACATTCCACAGGGAGGATCAAATGGTGGCAATATCTAGTTTGGGCCAAAGTGGTCCCAACTCGCGGCCATGCTTATTGAGTTATGCCACACGGTCTGTCATTATATATGAAAAATAATGATGATTGATTAAAAACTGGTGAGTTAGCTTAGTGTTATTGAATAATGCGGAGGTCTCTGGCTGTTGGCTGTAGTACTTTTAAACAGTGAAGTTTACACAGTAGCAATGCAGCTTAAACCGCCACAATGCAGTTTACACTGCAACAATGCAGGTTACACTGTAACAATGCCGCTTACCGTAACAATGCAGTTTACACTGTAACAATGTAGTTTATACTGTAACAATGCAGATTAGTTAAACATGTACACCATGGTGATGAAAGCATATTAATCAAAACGTCGGCTCAACATGTAGGCATGTAGGTTGCTTGGTCGGAAAGTTATAGCATACTTATTTAATTCGACCATTATATTGACTAAAAACTAATCAGCAAGGCACCAAGATATGCCCAATTAACACGTTCACATTGGACATAGGCATTATAGGCTCCACTGTAAGAGACCATAATAATCGCTTCACACCAATTTACATTACATTACGAGATGAGATGCGGTCCGTGATGACTTTACGAAAATAGATGTGTGTGGTTATGTAAATAGAGCAGGATGAGCACTAGGAGCCCTGGATGGGAAGCCATCCAGCTCAACGACTCGACGGCGGATTAATTGGCCGATAGTGATTAGGCTTCACGTGACGTGCAATGGACATCCGTCGAGAAACGCAGTTATTTGCATGGGGATCTACATTTCCCTAAAAGCATTACGCGAATTAATCGCAAAATGGAACGAATTGCGGGACTGCTATTATAGAACTAAAGGCTCCGTTTAAGATGCCAGGGCTGACTTAATATCTTCCACTTATCCACTGCTGAACGGCGTCTTGTGGCTGGCAGGATATAGGCCACGTCGAATGTAACTTAAGAGCAGATGATTGAAGAAGGACGATGGCTGAGCAATCAACGATTAAACGCGATTAACGAATGCATAATGCTAGAAATCCTACCATGAATACTTCTAATCCGATATCCTCCAGGGAGTTTTCTTCGTCTCTCTGCCCATTTATCTCTCCCTCTCTCCCTTTCTGTCTGTCTTTCTCTCCCTCTCCATCTGTCTCTCTAGCAAGCATCGTCAATATATCACTACTCTAACGTTAATTTTACTTGCCATTGTAATGCAAACGCGCTACAGAAGCCTCAACAACACCAGGAGTGACGACAAGTTATTTAGACACCCTATTATTGGATTAAAAGCATTTCACGAGTGCGATTCGAAAATGGTCAGATAATAATATCTGTTGGAATACATTCATCTAGGATCCTATATCCTACCCATCGATGCATTTGTACTCGCATACGGCTAAAATGCTATCTCGCAGTCTTTCGTCCTCTTTCGCTTTTCTCAAAATCTGCTTGTTCTAGCCTTGCGCATTGGCAGCGCTTCTGAACGGTTAACCCCATTACAGGCGCTATACAAATGCTTAAATACATTACTATGCAACAATGCCGCTACCGTCTGATAGAGCGTGCCAACTGGGAAAGATGCCACCCATACTGATGCCAAAGCCAAAACGATTGATGGCGCGATGCCGTCCTCGCTCCACTTTCATACAATCCTCTTTGTCAGAGGCCTCTTCACGGACGCACTGACGATGGTCGCCCTATACAGGAGGTACGAGTTTCATTGCATGGGCATTCATCTTATTATTCCTTGGCCCACCTGTCATTCGCTGTCTCTCTGCGTGTATGGCTGGATCTCTCCTTCTGCCTGAGTCTGTCTCCGTCTCTCAATCACTTTCTGCAGCTTATCTATCCATCTATCTATCTATCTATATGTCTGTCTGTCTGTCTGTCTGTCTGTCTGTCTGTCTGTCTGTCTGTCTGTCTGTCTGTCTGTCTGTCTGTCTGTCTGTCTGTCTGTCTGTCTGTCTCTCTTCTCTCATACTGTCTCTTGCTCTTGATCGTGGTTACTCCATACCTGTGTATCTATATGGGTGTTTGGTTATATATTTCATTGTCTGTGTAACCACCATATCTATCAGTCTATGTGCATCTCTCTTTGTATCTGTGTCTATTCACGTCTGTTTGTCCGTCTGTTTGTCCGTCTGTTTGTCCGTCTGTTTGTCCGTCTGTTTGTCCGTCTGTTTGTCCGTCAGTCCGCTTACCCGGTCGTCTCGATCCTTCTGTCGCTGGCTTACTTCTGCTTCATCTCTTGAAGAGCAGTAATTACGACTTCTTAGGGCAGACTTAAGAACCTCCCTGGGACCGTTGGAGTAGCTACCGTCTTGACAGGCACCCGATCGAAGATCACTCTCATCCCGACAGACTATCGTTAGACGGATCCTTGAAGTGCTAACTGTCACGTTTACCCGACGACAAGGGCAGCTGCTTACCACAAGACAAAATGGCTCCCACTTGAGCTCCAGCAACTGGCTACAGATTTCATGGTCTTCGGCGGCCGTTTAATAGGTCTGATGTCGTAGATTTACCGTTACGCTGTCCAATCACCAACTGCGAGATGATGAATTCGAAGCATGGTCTAAGGAGAGCTAAACACTGATATGCTGCTTGAATTTTGCCACTGTTGGCAATCTGACAGTGCTAGTCCAAAGCGTGGATAAAGAAGAAGGGCAATGTCTATTGTCTATGATCTTCGTAGTCACACAGTGTCGTGAAACTGGAACTACAGGTACAACCTATACGGCTTGTTCATCGGAGGCCATAGTTGATCGGAACGACAATACTCTTTGATTAGGCGTATTGTGCTTTGGCAGGTTTTATGTCAAACATGCATCTTTGTAAATTGTTTCTTAACAAGCGAAGATGAATGAATGGAACCGTAATTCAATCTTTCGTTACCAAAATAACGAAATTACAAAATTACAATAGCATAACGTAGTCCACACCATATCATTATATTACATCACACATAAGATTGAGATCACATCGTGGTCTTGGTACCTTTCGACGGCTTCCCAAGGACTTCTGGCTGCCCGTCGTGCATAGTGACTGTATGGTCACAGTGTATACACGCTTGCCCTATGTTGCTATACAGCCTGGGTCGACTTACTCGACAGCAGCGGCCTGAGCTCATCAGTTTGTTTCTCCGCAGCTTCGCAAGCTCCTGAAGTTGGTTTCATCAGACAGTGATTTCAGTGATACCACAAGACTCGGTGCATACAGACTTGTAATAAACTAATATATTGTAAATCATCAAAAACTTCTCGGCGCCCGCAGCGGCCACGTCAGGGAGACCAGCTTATTCACTGACTGTATACCAAATCAATTATGCAGTAGTCAAGCTGCTTGGGGAGGTCAAGTCGAGGACACAGAATGGTGCTACGGTGGTATACAGGCGGTGATGACGGTGGTCGTTTGGTGGTGAAGGAACAAAATCAGGATCATATATAGGACGGCGTGAAGAGTTCAATATTGAGAGTATCAGATGAGAGTGCAAGTGGAAGAAAGGTTCAATTAGGAGGCGAGATTGGTTGATGAGCGAATTGGCGGAGATCATTTGGTAGTGCTGCAGTTCGTCTTCCAGTGCAGTGCAATCTCGTGCAGTGCCAAATAATTGGTATCACGTAATAAAAGCTCAGCCAGATACTATAAGCATTTTGCAATAAGAGTAGTATCTAATTATCGCAGCCAGAACTGATATTATGTATAAATCTATGTAGCTACCATCATGTAAGTAGCGTAGTCATACATGCATTTTTCTTGCGCCTACTTTTCTTTTAGACGCAAGATACGATATTGAGCTGACAGCCATGCTTACCTTTATGTACTTCATAAAGTCTCGAAGTTGACATGTGGAGATGTCACAACTATTGAGAGCACAACGCAGTATCTGATTCAAGGAAACGACGTATAAATCTCCTGCTGTCGCACAACTTATTGGGGAAATTTATCTATCTTACGATAGGTAGGTGTATGAAAACAAATTTCTCCAGTGTCAGAAGTTCTCATCTCGGCCACTCACACACCAACGGAATTCGTCTTTTGATTCGTATAATGACCGGTTGAGACAGCCAAAGGACTGCTGCAGTCTTTGCGGATTGATGGAGTCATCATTGTGGAGAAGAGTTCACATCCGTCCAATCAACCGACCATTGCAACCCCACTTTAGAAACTCTCATTCGCATTCGACCGACTCA
>OY365820.1:10689626-10951869 GCA_959347315.1 Bimastos eiseni
AATAGGATGCGTTTTCAGGGAACGTGTTTATTTCCCGAATACTTGTGCGATGAATTCTTCGTAGTCGAGCGATCCTGATTTGTCCTTGTCCGCCAGCTGGATGATTCGGTCAAGGTCCTTCTTCTCCATGACCTTGCCCATCTCTCGGAAGACCTGGTCTAGCTCAGCACTGTCTATCCTTCCGTCGCCGTTCTTGTCAAATGCACGAAAGCACGATCTCATCGTCGCGTTTCTACAATCACAAATCACACCGCACAATGTAACGGAGTCCAGCTTATGTTATTTAGTGGGGGAAACTGTATCGAAAGTGAGGCAGAGAGTTTGGGGAAGTCTTTATGGGAGAGGGATAGAAGGACAAAATTTTAATGACTTCTAAACGCTTTTCGGATAAAGATGGTAAGACCATTTTCACATCACTAGATCTGCAACATAAAGGCAACATTTTTGCGCCGTTGTGAGGTTGCGTCTGTACGTTGCGCATATTCAGTTCTGAACTAAACTGTAAGAAGGGCGATATATAATAGCAGTTGTATTGTATTGTACTGTATTCAGAAAGCAAATTAACTGTCTAACTAACTTAGGCCCATCCATTTGAGAACTTCTGTCATGTATGCACTGTGGATACTGAGCCGGTGTTTTTGGGGTCAACTATTGGGTGACTGTGTACCATGTACATGAATTATTCTGCACCTTGGTGTATTTCCATATCGTTCGCTTTTATACCGAAGAACTGTTGCTCATTGAGCCTTTATTTCCTTAAGAGAGTCAACAAAGATAGGCATATCTTTTTTAGTCCTCCCACTCTTCTTCACTGGGTAAGCTGACTAAATGACCTGTGAACCGTATATATATATAGTTAGACGTCTGTATAATTTTGGCAAATATTTGGACCAGTGAGTGGATTGACCGATTTCTATTCACGACTGGATAAGACATGCAGTCACCAACCGTGACCAAACTTGCAGCTGTATACATAAAATGTTCACTATGATGTTGTGAACATATTATGCATATTTTAATACTAAAATTGGAGTAAAGATGGGAACATTGTCATATTTTACATGATCTTTCGCCTTAGTATTAAGATGTATAAAAAATAATTTAGTTGAGAAAGAAAAAAGATAAAAATTGAACAGAATAAGTGCATGCGCACATATTATAATAGCCCATTGCGGCTATATTTTGATCTTGCACTCTTGCAAAGGTGCACACCCGACCGTAAACAGGAAATCTGCAAGAGCACTGCTGGATGAAGGACTTACCTGAGCTCCTTGTATGCACAGTGACCGCTTAATATATGAGGCTTGAGCTCAAGGCTTGAGCCTCCTTGCTACAGGTCGAGTAGTCTATCTATATTTGGAAATCTTGCACCACTATACATACATACACACACATTGACACAGTTAAAATTTATAAGGAGACACTAAAAAAAATTCTGTATGCGCATGTACGTGTCTCACTTGTGATCATTCTGCGGCATTTGTCCCATGGCCACAAGATATTCTTCCAGAGAGATTTGGTTGTCGCCCGACGTATCAACGGCATTGAACATAGACTGTTGAAAGTCAACAAGACATGAATCATAATATCGCAATCTCCATACCTGTTATAACGAAGTCCTTTAATACCACCCACTCTTTTTTATGTTCAAAATTAAAAACCTCCCAAGAAGTACTGCCTAAATGGTGGCCTAATCTTATAAACAAAGAAGACTTTCTGTGTGTCACTCTGTCCGGCGATGCATTTACACAGTTTTACAGCTATTCACTCGAAACCTTCGCCGTTCGCTCGGGAATACCTCGGACACCCGGTAGAGTGGGCGGCTGCCGTCATCCTCCTCGCCAGGGCCAAAAACCTGTCTTTACCTCTACAGCTTGTGCATAATATATGGCCCAATGAATTAATTATATTATGTAAATTAGACTTTCCAAATACACTCTGTGAAGTAACCCAATGCATGATATATAGTCTAATAGATAACTTCTATTATGTAGATCAAACTTACGTAATATATTCGGTGAATTAGGCCCACAATCAATGATGGTCTTTATTCATAATTTTCATATTGAAATCGTGACATCAAATATATAAAGAGCTACTCGAGACTGCACTCAGGACACCAACTCATGTATAAAATCAAGTGTATGCCAGATTACCAGCGTGAGTATTTTTTCAATTAATTCTCATTTTGGTTATGAAGGACTTCAGAATCAGACGGTGATGAGCAGAGCGCTGGGTAACATATTTGAGTGAAGAATAGCAGAAAGTTACTATAGGGTATGGGAATAAGCAAAAGCTGAAAAAGGGGTAGGGGTAGCCATGGATACAGGAAGTTCACTAGAAAAAGGTATTTGGGCTTTTTTGGTTACAACCGCCACGACAATTGCAAGGATTTGATACATATTTTCATAAAGAGCTCACATATGTAAAATGTTTCAATGTCCGGCTGTCTTGCGGAAGTTTGGCTTTAAGGCCCATTAGTTTAATTTATTTAAATCTGCCTACAATTATTGTGTTCATATCCTTTCTGAGCAGTAGCCTACATCCGCATCAACTGCGTTCTGTCGCATAGGTCAGATTATTATATTTTTTAAACTTCCACAACGTCATAAGAACATCGTAGAACTTTAGTTCAAGTTAACAACATCTATAGTGACCTATAAACCACATTGTATTGTAGGCCTGCTAAACTTTAGGCCGATGACATGTTTGCAGAACGCGTCAGCATAGGCCTTTAGGCCAGTGTACAAAACTGAACATGTACCCGTCAAAGCAATACTAATTCTTCACCAAACATTTCCGATTCAATTCGGAAGAGAATGATTAAACTGTTACAAATTTCTCTCTATTCCTGCTACTAATCATCTTTATATTTCTGTTCCTTCTCCTCTTCCACGTGGAACCACAGCGACGGATTCTTCGGATCCGTCGCTGTGGTTCCACGTGTGAGCGAGGGACTCGCGGCAGGAGACAATCGTACTTCTCTATCTCATAAAAATATAAGCAATATCATCATTTATTTTGGACACCGAAACATCGATCATAAAGGTCGAAGTCAGATGAATTACAGGGGATCTAAGTAAATTAAGTTGCGGTCTAATCAGCTTGATCCTTTTATCAAACGAATAGTTGATTTGATTTGGAAAACACTCCCCATCGTACGTAGCATCAACGCAACGTTGCCGAAAGATAGATTCTATCGTATGTTTAAATCATACTGTAAAGATTTATTCCTACTCGTATTTTGTAGTCGCTGTCCTTGTAGCCCTTCTTCCTGAGGACGGCGATCAGTTCCTCCAGACTCAGGTAGCCACTCCTGTCCGCGTCGGCTTCCGCAAAGAACCTCTTATAGTTATCCGACGACATCGCGGCTGTCCCACAATGTTTCTTATGCTTCGATTTAATATTGTGTATTTAGCCGCTTCAATGTACGTCCTTCTATAGGGATGTTAGCTTTAGTTGTATGATTCATAACTAACAATAATGTTCTTACATATAGCTACATAGGCCTACAATTCAATAGTATGCAGTAGGCCAGAAGCCAGTCGGCCTGGTTTTGGGTGAGCAGTTGACTGCCTGTGGGCATTCAGGCCCAAACTAATTATAACTTGACTGCAGCTGACAGTATTACGCTGGCTTAAGAGAAACATGACCGCTGACAGCTCCTAAATTGTTGGCATTAATAAAGCAATTAGATTTATGGACTCGCAGGTTTCATTGTTGTAGATTTTAGTCTAGAAGATTTTAATGGAGATTGATCTTTTGTGAAGTAATTTTTGCGTTTGTTGCAAAGGCAAACATCGCCTTTTTTGGCGATGTTTCGTGACATCGCCAAATGTCACTCTTTCGTGATTCGAGTGTAACTGTATTCATCCTCACGTGGGCGCAATGCCGTTTTAAGCCATAGCAGATATTGCGAGAGACTCAGGCTATCTCTATGTCCACAATGAAGCCTCTGGCGTTTCTTCATGCAGAGCTTCCTGACCCTCTCATGAGTCTGAGACTCTTGGCAGGGTATCGTCGCCATTCTTCGGTGACTCCAATTGCCAATTCTTTTTCATGGTACTGTTTCTACTCGTCCGTCAACCATCCTCTTTGTATTGCATTGTATTGTTTATTTTCAGCATTTGCAAAGCGCGTTTATAGTAAGGTGAAACGTTCAGAAGCACAACAAGCGGTGAACGAGACCAGCGATAAGAAGAAGGATATGACGAAAGTGAAAGAGGATGAGCGACTGTCAGATAAAATTGTAGATAAATATTGTTCTCGACCTACTCAACACCGTTATCTCCTCTTTTTTCATCTCGTTCTTCGTTTGCATCTGTCCTTCTTCCGTCCTGCTTCTGTCCTGCGTCAATCCTCCTCATTTTCCTCTTCTTTCATTATAATTTCATCGGCATCCTCTTTTTCATTTTCTTGTTCGTGGAGCCTCTGACCCAAATATATATATTTCCAACTCTGACTCCTATCATTGTACTTATTCTGCCCATCCGCTAAAACATCCTCTTTGTTTTGCATCGTTTTGTATTTCAGCATTTGCAAAAAACTTATGCCTCTATAGAAGGGTGAACCGTTCAGAAGCGCTTCCGGTTCGGTTCCAAAGAAGAAGGCTTTAGATAGCGAGATTAAATTGTAGATAAATATTGTTCTTATTTGTCCAACCTTGTCATCCCCTTTTAATATTGTTCCTCGCTTTGTAGTTACGTCATTCCAATTTCCCCCATTTTACCTCCATTAACTCGTCCTATATCCTCCTCTTCTCCCTGTGTTTCTTCACTTACGTCCTTTTCCTCTCTGTCTCTGTCTGTCTGTCTGTCTCTCTCTCTCCTTCCTATTCCTTCACATCTTGCGCGTCTTTTTCCCTTTTCGCCGATCGGTATTATTGATTGGCCTGGAATTGGGCGGCAGGCGATTGGCCTGTGCGTTGCGTCAGCAACGAAATGTTGAAGAAGTGCATCTCGATTTCTGTCGATAGGTGTCCGTATGAATGCTAAAAACGCACCGAACAGAGAAAGAATTTATGCTAGTTGGGATTTTTATTGCAGAAAGATCTCCCAATACACTGAATTTGGTGTCCGGGCATTTTATCCTCTGGAACTTTCTGCAGTTTTCCGACGTTTCTGATTTGCTGTTTTTCCTATTCAGGCCAACTCTTGGTCCAAATTTACTCTGATGTCTATGATTGTTTTCTCAACATTCTCAATTGCTGTCTATCCTGCATTTTCACTGGTTGCTCGTCCTACATTTTCATTGGTTTTCTTCTAATTTGCTGTTTTTCCTTCATTCTTATAGGTTGTTTTTTATGGGTTGTATTATGAAATCGTCCATTGTAGACTCATTTCCCACCAGATGCTCTGAAATAGTCTATTTTGCTAAGAATGCGACAATCCGCATGTAAATTCGCCATCAGTATCCTTTGTATGTCCTTCAATGTCTGCCTAATTGTCATCCTGCCTTATCTCGTAATCCCACGCAGGGGTTCGGAAAGACGTCTTTATGCAAATGCGTACATGACGACCATTTTAATATTCTTTTCTTTGTACAATCAGTTGAATCCACCCCACCCCTATACGACTCCCATGCTACTCGTACCCCTTCTGCTCCCCAGAGTTTCTGACCGCCTTCTTCAATCCAAATGTGTCCGCCTCGGTACTTTCAGCCCCTCTACCCCACTACTCGCCTGCTCCCCATCTCTTCTCTTTGCTACTTTTCGGGTTTTTTCCTATCCTCCATACCAAGTCAGACAGACTGGTGTTCCACCTAATTATTCCTTCGCAGTTCGTTGTTTTATTATTACAATGGTTCTAGAATCGTTATGCAAACGTTGCTCTTCGCTGAGCAGTTGGTTCCATTGGCTATAGACATGTACCGGATGTCTGCGAATTCTCTAGGTTCCAATATTTTGGATCCGTACCACGAGCGAATGAAGGAACGAAGGAAAGTAGCAGCGAAAGCAGCTGAGGTGGATGCTGATATCGCGTGGACATCTTGTGATCTGACAGGCGTGTTATGGGATTTATTCCTTTCACTCTGCGCCATATAAGATCGTCCACTGGCGCGTAAGTAATGACCGCGTTCTGATTGATGAGACGCTAGCATTTCGTTCTAATACGGTCTACACCAAGTGGCCTGCGTGCGCCTCGCCCATCCCAGGAAAATGGTCAGGTCTTCGACGACCCCTGGGCGAACGAGACGGATTACACGGCAATGAATTAGCCACTGGAACGCCGTCAACATCCGACTCTCCCCCAAGGCCCCAACGCCGATGGGGAGCAGGACATTGGGTGAGGAAACCGCTCGACAAACACCTCGTCCTTTATATTCGCATCTACATCCCGCTTCGACATCGACGGCGATTGAACGGAAGATGGATCGATGTTTAAGACAGACGTCAAAGGCGTCTTTCGAATTGACGGACAGCCAGTTTTACGGGCAAATCAATTTCAACCAATCTATCAGTGACGCCATTATAAATCCTCAGAGGCTGTCTTGTATTCAGTGCAGGCTCAAGCGTCACTTCAGTTGTGACATGTTGTATTGCATCTATTACGTTGTTTCTGGCTGAAGCGAGAGATCTTATACTTGGCCTCAACTGCATAAATCGTAAAGCGCGCACATAATCATGAAATGCTGTAATGTTGTGACCATTTAATATCTGAAGCGAGGTCTAAAACGTGAAGTTATAATATCGTTAATAATGATGATGATGCTAATGCCGCTGATGACGATGATGATGATGATGATGATGATGATGATAATAATAATAATAATAATAATAATAGTAAAAATAATATAATTATAATAGCAATAATGATAACGACAGCAGTGACAATAATCAGTGAAAACCACACCAAAAATTGTCATAGGCCTAATAATAATAATAAAAATAACGAAAATAATGATAATAGTAATAGTAATAGTAATAATAATAATAATAATAATAATAATAATAATAATAATAATAATAAGGTCTGCTGGAGTCCAATAACAATCCATGTGACCGTGCTCGCCTGCTGGCCTCACGAGCATCTCATTCTGGAGACTGGATGCTAGCGCCCCCTTTGACTGCCCTAGGCCTGCGCCTCTCAAACAAGGATGTACGAATGGCAGCCGGGTTGAGGCTAGGAACGACGCTCTGCGAGCCACATTTGTGTCACCAATGTCAAGAGAGCGTCGACGCAAAAGGGCTCCATGGACTAATTTGTAGAAGAGGCAGCGGAAAACATCAACGACACAGCATGTTGAACGATGTCATCTGGAGAGCTCTTGGCAGAGCGAAGATTCCAGCCCAAAAGGAACCTCTCGGCATGGTAAGAGAAGATGGAAAGCGACCGGACGGCGTCACGCTCATTCCTTGGACACGTGGTCGATGTCTGTCATGGGATGTGACAGTGCCCGACACCTACGCCAAGTCACATCTTGTCGACACATCTATCAGAGCTGGCGAAGCAGCCGAACGCGCAGCTAAGACGAAGAGGGCCAAGTATTCCACCATAACCAACACCCACGACTTCGTAGCCCTCTCCTTGGAATCCGGCGGCGCTTTGAGCAGTGAAGGACTGCAGTTCATCTCAGAGTTGGGTAGTCGAACGAGTGCTGCAACCCACGATCCAATGGAGACGTCATTTATGTTCCAACGTATCTCGGTTGCTCTTCAGCGTGGGAACGCCGCCTGCCTCTTCGGGACATTGCCACCACTCACTTAGCTCGCCCACATGGGCGATAACAGCATAACATAATAATAATAATAATAATAATAATGATAATAATAATGATAATAATAATAATAATAATAATAATAATAGCAATGATAATAATAATAATAATAATAAAAATAATAATAATAATAATTGTTGCAACATCGGCAACAATTTAAGGCACCTAACAACGTGAAGGAGCTAAATAAATGCTCTCATTTGGCTCCTGGAAAAGCACTTCTGCCCAAGTCACCAGACTTCATTGGCAACCCAAATTCTACTCAATCTAGGCCTATGTTGCTGGGTGTGGCGAATAAATACTCACATCGCAATTGCATCATTATTGGATATCAGTTCAATATTGCAAGCGAGTTATTAAAATAAGTTTAGGCATCACAATAATGGAGCATTTCGAACAATTGCAACAATTTAATTTAAGCCCAGCTATAAACGGAATTGGTAATAAATAAATCTAGTTTCAATGTATTCGCTGCTGGCAACAAGGCGCCAATAGACAGATGTTAATACTTCCCATCATTTGTCATTTAAATGACGCAATCGGCAGCCATTTCATTGTGCACTTCAAGAAATTTATTGAGTGCACTTTTGACCTCTGAAACGCCTTGTAAATTATTGCAAATTTTTTTTTGTGCTGATTCTATTCACCAGATGGCGAATGCTCGCACAGTACACAGCTGGAAATTAAGACCAAGCAGCTTGAGGAAAAACGACAGAGAAGCGTAATCTTTAGAAATGTAATTTTACCAAGGCTGCCACTGGCACATTAAGCAATGATCTTATGCGGCTAATCTTGTCCAAAGGACTTTCGGTCTGTGCAAATCGCAGCCGAGTCATTTTTTTAAATTTTATCATTGATATGTAACTTTAAGCCCTTATTCAGTGCTATTTTTTCAATTCAAATTTTAAATTTATGTTATTGCAGCCATTAAAAAATGAAATAACAATATTATTAGTCTTCATCAATCAGCAGCAACAGGGAACCCGAAAAGGACAATAGTCCTGCTGGGTAGGGCCACCTAAGTAATTTGTAACATAAAGGCAAATAAAATAGAAATAGTGACTTCAGCATCTACAGTCAAAGCGGTTGTTTACATCCAGAAAAGACATAAATGTGTGCAAACATAAATCTTCACTATGTTCGGTTTGAATAATAAGCCTAGCCCTTAACTAGCAGCAAGGTGAGCAATACTAGAACTAAACTAAAATTAATCGAGGACAGAGTTGCTTCAAGTGAACTCATCATCTTCGTGAGCCCATTAACCGACAAGCCATTCAAATCACACCCTATCGTCTTCTCGCCCCTGCCGTCCATTTCATCAGTGTGATTCGTTCATGTGGATTTTCGCTAACTGACCCCTACTCGGTCCTACTGTATCTCGCCGTTATGTTTTGAAGCTACTCCGTTCCATCGCTTCATCTCACGAATCACTCAACAGGCTTTCCACAGGGCGAGCAAAAACGTGGAGGTCTCTTCCCGGAGGACGCTACGACGTTCGAGAGCGTGATAATGGTGGCGTAGGCTGATACGCCCTATTTGGAGCCATCACGTCCTGTACCGACTGTGCATGAGCGCCCGGCCACGCTGCACAATCTACGGTGCCAAAACAACCATTTTTCCTCCCTGATAAAGATGTCCATGTGTGCCCAGTCAATTTCGTATTATTATAGCACAACATTAATGTGGCACTCTCTTAATCGAATCTAGAATTTTCTAGAACAGTTTTCTTGACACTAATTGGAGGGCACCACCATATCCACGAGCGCTGCGTCGCGTGATAGTTATAGGGGTTACTCCGCAGAGGTACCAGATGGAGGTCCAATCCGGGACCTAACGAGACCCAGATCAACCAGGCCCAGCCAGGACCCACAAATCCGAAGTCAGGGTGCACAAAACTGAGACCCATGAGAAGGTCAAAGGACTATGAAGTAAAGTAAGAGGGCTTCGTTGAGAACATAATAGCTCCAGATGGCCTGTGTCTCTGACAGTCCCAATAATGGCTTAACGAATAGGCCTACATTTATACTCAAGCAACGAAACAATTTCTCCGTTGAATGCATAAACCTATGAGCATCGGCCATAAAATCAGATTTCTTCGCAAATGATCAATCTCTATTAAAATCATCTTGACGCAAATCCACAGCAATATGACATGCGAGTCCATAAATGAAATTTCCATCTTTAAATACCAAAAATTCAACAGCTATCAGCGTTCCTGTTTCTTATGCCGACGTTTCACTTTCAAGTGCAGTCAAGTTACTAATGGTTTGAGCCAGCGTGCCCACAGGCAGTCAACTGCTCATCGGTGACCAGGCAGACTGGCTACTCTGGGCCTACTGTATAGGTCTGCTACTCAACTGCATGTGGTTATAAGAGCCTTATTTAAAAATTGTTAGTATACCAAAAAGCGTGACCTTGAACTCGTCGCAATGGTTTCCTCCTCTTCCGACCCAATCCACCTCTTCACTTCTATTTTATCCTGCGTTATGATTCGATGCCTATTATCAAGTAATAGGCTATATGGGACTTATTAGCCATGGCAAGTCTTGCACTAAATTGTTGACAGAGAGATCTACGGCACTCTGTCGTACGAATGATGTAGGAACAACATCGCACAATTATTTGACTACTGGATCCTCCCATCAACACACGTCTTTATGAGAATCTTGGTAGGATAAGTATCTCACATAGTTTAAACAGAAACACATACAACACAGGTCTAGCATGTAATATTCGGCAGCTGCATTCAAAACATTCTGAACAATCATGATCAATTTATAGATCACATGAGAAATCCGGCTGTTTTGGCACCGTCCATCCTGACAGAGGCACTGTGGCATCTGACTACCTGTTGTCTTCGAGCTTTCGCCATCGATGCCTATGATGCCGCCAACCGCTGACCTTAAGAAGTTCTTCACTCGAAAGATCTCCAGGCAGAAGCGACTACAATGATCCAGTTGACCGACTGTCGTACATGCGGTTTGGTTAAGCTTCAGTTTTATGAAGGTTTGCGACAAATCCGATTGATTGATTGCTGATAAAATGGTCGTTTGGAAGATGCCAAGTAGCGGAATGTCGATCAAGATATTAATTTCTTGTTTTTCTCATTTCTCTTCTTCTCGTCTGTCTACAGCTCAACTGTATCTCTTTATCCCCGTCCATATTTACTGACCATATTTTCTCTCCTTCTCGTGCCCAAGATTTTCTCTTAGGTCTGTCTGTCTGCCTCTATGTTGTGGATGAATGGAAGCAGATTTTGACGAAAGCTTCTGAATATGTTGTGCAATTGATAAAATTATTTTTGGCATTGTTTAACAGTCTAGTAGACCCGTAATAACAAAGCAGCCATTTGCTCCCATTCGATCTATTTTACTAAACGTCTTCCTCTCCCTGTTGCCTGGTTCACTCCGTTTCTTGCTTCACGACTTATTTGCATCACTGTTTTGTCTTTTCAACTGGCCTGATACCATCACAGACGACCTGAGATGATGCCTGGAGATGTCGTGGGAAGAGACCGAGGCCAAGTAAATGGCGACGGACAGAGGAAACGAGCGGAGGAGAATAAGTTCGATGTGCAGACATAAACGGGAAGGACCACAGTACTGTTCTGAGTAAATTTGAAGCTAAATCTACAAGTTTACTTTTTCCACTGACATTTTAGCTTCTGGTTCACCAGTCTATATATAGGAGCTACCCTGACGTCTCCATCGCAATAATAGTTTACAATGAATGTTGACGATTATCTTACTTGAGGCGAGCATCAATTGATGACTTGTCCAGCAATAATAAATATAGCGCACTATAGAATTAATTGCTTTATGCCTGTATTGTGTTAGGTGAATGTAGGACGCGGTGGTGTAGCGGTATGTTCTGTGCCTTGTAACTGGAAGACCGCAAGTTCGAATCAACCTAAAGCCACTGCTTAGCTACCCTGGACAAGTTAATCAGCCAGATTTCTCTGTGAGGAAGGCAACGGAAAACCATCTCACTCATCTCATTCCCGGGTGGCATAAAAGCTAATGGACATGCCTGCTGGCAGAGGGCTCATCATCATTATCATTATCATCATTATCATCTTGAAGGGGCGCTATATAAATTTCCGGTAATAATAATAATAGTAATAATAATAATAAATCCTTCCTTGGGTGAAACTCGCAGCATAGTCATTTTTAAGTGTGATCGATGATATACAACTGTTACTCTCCTTCGGTAAAATTTATAATGCCAATTTATGTGGCGCCGTAACACAGACACGCAACTACAAGGGCACCTAGCAGACAACAGACAGTGGGGTAAACCTAAGAAAAAAAGTAAGTTTTGAGTTCATATTCGAGGAAGTCAATTGAGTTAGCGGCTCAAAGGACAAGAGAAAGACCGCTGAGAAATCGTGGTAACCAAAAAGGCTCTCCTTCTTAGTAGTAGTTACTTTAGTATAACGACACTGTGTGATAACAAAGACCATAAGCGTCGCCCTCCTCCTTTATCCAGGTCTGGGACTGGCACTATCAGAGAGCGAACAGTGGCGGAAGTTAGTTCTCATCCGTCGTACGCGCAGATCGCTTTTCTCCAGCGATCGGAGTCTCAGCGGCCTGGAAACGGAGGAATGCATGCCGATTGCAGATACAGTAATCACGGAAATACTCAGACGCGCCCCCGCGTAGTGACTTATACATCAGTAAATAGATTTTTAAACAGAATTCAAAGAGGAACCGGCAACCAGCGCAGGACATCACACAGAAGCGGCGTAAAATGATCGTGCTTCCAGCCTTCCAGGCTCCAGCGTTGCATAGCAGCCTCTCAGCAGCGTTGAAAACAGACTGCAGGCAGTCTATGAGGCACTGGGGCGCATCGACCTGTTAGTTGCTGGGGCGAGGGCCGACCTGAGAAGTGATGAAGGCAGCAGCGGCCGCTCTAACAGCCTCGAAAGGAAGCGCAACTACCGTTGAGATCGCGGATGACAGCCACGTGCCGGATTGTAAAGACCCACAGACGCTCAGTTCGCCAGTGTGGAGTGAGAGCTATCGGAACAATTATTATTATCGTTGTTTTGTGGGTTGCTTTGAGCTGAGGAATAGCGATACTGCAGGCGTCCATGTAGTCTTAGCAATGGGTGCGTTTTAAACGCGATTCCACTCACTATCCAAACTGTAATGTCGCGCATTTTGAGGTTATATAAATGTCCAGATAGCGGCAGCCACTACAATTTACTTATAATGATACTTACATAATTATCGGCGCAGTTATGATATCAGACATAGGCCTTCGGACAACGTAATCGTAATCTCAACATTCGACCTGAGACTGAAAATAACTGGTGATCAATACTTGATGAGAGATCGAGTTGAAATTGTCATCGACGGCTTCATACGTAGCGATGCCGTTTCTAAAGCAAGTTGCAAGCCGTCCCGATTCTTGAGTCATATTCCGGTTCTGCTTAGTCCGGCACCCCGCAGGCGCAAGTCTGGCACCACCGCTCGTGTCGATGTGTGGCAAGGACCTCCGTTTGATTTCTGGTGCCTTTGGCGGGTGCCGGATATAGCCCGGATATCGTAGATTGAACAGCCTTGGCTTAGTCCTGTTCTCGTGATGTGTTCAAACTGCCGAAGCTCTCTTAAAGTAACTAATTGACTAGGGTTCGTGAACATTTTTTGCTAGGGCAGCCGTTAATGAATTATGATCGCTTTTTTTGTCCACAAAAAGAATGTGAGCAAACACGTTTGCATCCGGCTTTTCTCATCAGTCAACCTCGTCAAACACGTGATCAACTGTCCGACCCATATCAAGAATCATGTATACTCGACTCTGTGTCACAACTTCCGCCAACTCCTCTTGTCTCCCAAGTCCCAAGTTATCACACTCTATTGTAGACAGTACTGGCCTCTACCTTTATTATGCCTGAATTTTAATTGGAGCCTTTTCCTCAGCCTATTCATTAACTTATTTCGCCCCATCTGGTCAATTGACTTTCAATAATATTCTGCTTCCAACTTAGAAGTACTTATGATACTGACCAAGAAGTTTAAGTCGTTAATCATCCCTAACACGAACCTAACCGGAACATTATAAACATTGTGTTTCAGACGTAACTGAAACTTTGTCCTGTTCTTGTTTTCAAGTGACGCCTTAAAAGTTTAGAAGCTTGGATGTTACGATAACGAAGAGTGCACACCGTTTATTTATTTATTTATTCCGAAGTTTGATACCACCCTTCTTCCAACATCGTTTGCTCAGAAGTGCACACGACTCGACGGCGCAATTGCAGTTGCACTGCAGAGCAATTTTGCGCGAAGGACTTGCTCAAGGTCCCTACACAGTGACTGACGCCTCGGACGAGGGTCGAACCCGCTCACTCAGCGCACACAGAGTGTTACGGGTCGACCGCCCTTGCGGAATATAATTGAATGAATTATCGGATATTTTGTCGAAACAACCAATGTAAGCACACAGATGATCATGATTACGTCAAGAGAGTTAGGCTACGAGGATTTATATCACTGATGGTGACTCTGCTATAGTCACCATCAGATAGGGTAACTAGTGTTACCCTATCTGAGAAGTGTTATCAAAAAGGAAACAGTTTTTAATGACATATAACATGATACCCATTATTTGTCTTGCACTTCGAGCGTCGCTATATAAATATTCAACTGCAATTGCAATTAGTGACGATGATAATTACATTGTAGATCCTACTGCGAACAACCATAGCCTATAGCTTCAATTCCTAGGCGACTATAATGTTGTCGTATAATTATATGACACGTGTTTCATGTAGACCATGCGTGTAGTCTCATGCGATCAGAGGAAAAAAATCAACAATATCTCTATAGTCCTGCACTCCAAACACCATTTCACTAAAAAAAGATAAGTCTTGCATCGTTAAATTAAAAGAGTTGTAGATGCTTCTTGTTTATCTTTGACCGATGATGATGTTTTGACTTTTCGCCAGACTACCCGGGCTATCGGAACAATTATCATTATCGTTGTTTTGTGGGTTGTTTTGAGCTGAAAAATAGCGATGCTGTATGCTTCCACATAGTTTTGACAATAGATGCATTTAAAACGCATTTCCACTCACTATCCAAACCGCAATGCTGCGCATTTGGATGCTATGTAAATATCCAGATAACCACAATAATTTACTGATAATGGTACTGACATATCGGCGCAATTATGATATCAGACATACGGACATCGTAATCGTAATCTCAACATTTCTACAGCGCCCAAACAAGCGAAGTCGCGGGAACCAGCTTATTCACAGGCGCTTAATCAAAACGAAATCGATAGTGAGAGATCAAAATCCAGAGAGTCAGGCAGACAGACAAATATACGTGTACTCGGTAAATGCTAGTAATCTAGCACATCATCCCTTTACAAATGAGCACGAGCCATCTTGATTACATTAACAAATGTTTAAGATACCTCATACTAATTTTTTATGTAGCTGGTATACTGGCATCCTGGAACCATGGAACCCATCCTTGGTAAGGTAGTTGAGAAACTAAGTGCCTGCAGGCTTTACCAAGTTCATTTGCTCTAACGGCCGCGGTCTCATTGCACTGATGGAACGCCATGGGGTTCACAATTGCTGAATATTCGCCATCATAATAATAATAATATTATCATGCCATCGCTTTCAGTAAAGAGCTTTTCATTTCAGTCTTTGGTTGAGTATTGTTCGATCATTGTTTGATAAATGGAATGAACACACGATTTAACCTTTCCTCTGATCATCAATCGCCATAAGTCTGAAAAAATGAACACCGTAATCGTGATAGTTAGCTACAAACATCTAAGGCGCCTCTCGAAAGTCAAACGCCAGGTTGAAAAAAGATATCTTCCTGGGACTTTCGAATCTTTTTGTCTAAAAGTAAACCAATTTCCTAGAGAGTACAATACAATTTCTTGCAAAATACTCTCGATATAAAACTTTGTTACGCTATCTTGTCTCATCTTCCTTTTGATTCTGCAACAGCTTGTACCAATTGCAGTTTCACGGAGGCATTCCGCTGTTCTGCCTGACTCATAAATTTTCATAGCATATAAACCAAATAATTATTGCATCTATAATAGAAGATTTTGCGTTTTCATAATCGTTCATAAATTTCGCGACCACATTGCACTTAGGCCTACATCTTCTTGTTTTCTGCTTTTTCAAGCAGTTTCAGACATATTAGTCCCAGGTTCGACGTCGCCACCCTCTCTCCTCTGCGCTTCCTCTTTAAGCATCATCCAGTCCAGCATCATTCGTCTTGGTCTTCCTCTTCCGCGTTTCCTTTCATCTTCCTACGTACGCAGAATATAATTGGAACCATTGCGACGGCGTTTAGAATATCTGGGCACTGCAACACTTAATTCTTAACACTTGTCTTCCCTATTGGCCACGCGCGATGACATCGGTTGGGTCAACGAACCATGGCATATACTAATGCAATTGTCAAAGCGCCACTAGATTACAAGTTTCCTTAACACAAAGACACGATGAAATGGTATTTAGGGCTATGGGAAACGAATTAGTTCCAAATGCTATTATGTAAATTACCACTCTGTGTTCTGCTTGAAGAGCTATACATGGGTTCAATTTCTCAAAAAGGCAGTGGTCGGCAAGTGAGAATTTTTGGAAACTTCAACGCCTTTGTAGCTGGAGCTTGGTCCAACTTGGCCCAAATATATGTCATAAGTGAACAACCTTTTGATCTTCCACAAACACATAATTACTTATGCGCAGCAAATAAATCCGTCTGTTTCTGCTAAAGCTCGAAAACAGCGTGATGTCCGAAACGGGTAGAAATGCGATAGGTCGTGAAATCGGCCTCAAATGATACTAACCTACACAGTGTTGCATGCTTCAACATGCTGTACCTTAGAGCCTGGGTATGCATGCGGCTTAGGACTGGTGTTCTTAGATAGGTCTATAAAAGGACTTGAGGTGTCCAAATAAGGAACTCCTTCACTGATTGGACTTTGATAGTGTCAGTCCCAAGCTTTGAGAAAGAAGGAGGGCGACACCAAATCATCTTCGATATGGAACGGTGTCGTTAAAAAATCAACAAATAAGGACATGTTAGGGGTGACTGATTTACTAGGCGTGTAAACTGGTTTATAGGCTTGTTGAACTATTAGTGCTGCTAAGGCAATTGGGAACACATCGTCTTACAGGAGGGTCGATCTCCTCAAGCTAACGAATAGCTTAGATAATATTGATTGTCTCATGATTAACAACCGAGTTGAGTATTCTTTCGGCTACGTTTGTACGTTGCGACTCGTGCTGGAAGATCTTTCCGTACTTCAAGTGGGAGGAGGGTCCTCAGCTGGAGTGAGACGCTACACCGGGGTACTCATTTTGCCCTCAGCTACGGACAACGCATCCAACGGAAGCTCTCTTCCTACAGCATATTAAGCTTTTCTAAAATATAAACAATTGCAACATTATAAATTAGAGACATTTATGCGATCATTGATTTCCGGCTTTGAACACGTGATTAGATGTGCAAGTCAATTAGTTCGTATATGGAAAGTCATTTCCTGTCTGGAGCTGTGATGTTAGTTTCTCTCACGAGCTGACAAGTGATAAGAAAATGAATGACTCCATAGGTTCAGTGCTATAGAAATTTCTCACAGGTAATAAGCATTCAACAAATCATAGCACTCCTCATTGCCTCATGTGCAATATTCACTTCATATAAAAGAATAAATGATGGTTAATATAACACCTATATATCGTAATCGTATAGAAACACTAAAAGGCGCAGCATCGTATTCGTGAGCGCTTGCGTCTTATCAGAGACAGAGAGATACTAAATGATGGTCAAAGTATGGCGGTCTCATGAGGCAAAGGTCCACAAGGCAGTTACCAGGATATACATGCAAGGTCGAAGTCCAGGTGATGGAAGAGACCGTAATCGTAATCTCCACATTTCTAAAGCGCCACTTGAAGGCTAAGTACAGGGGCACCAGCTTATTCACGAACGCTGCGTCAGATTGAAAGGATTGTCCAAAGGATAGTCCGTGGAAGGTCAGAGTCCGATTTCCAGGTTGTTAGCAGGGAGGCAGAGTAGTTGTTAAGGAGGATTACGTTTTGGTCGAGGATTGACAGATGGAATTTCATGTAAGGAGTCTTAGTAAGAGTTCTTGAAAAGGTGAGGCTTAAGTTTAGCCCGGGGTGTGAATGTGGGAGCTATAGGGACAGATGATGCTACATGACGGGAAGTGATGATGGAGGAACCAAGAAAGCACGGAATCTAGGAGGAAGGTTGTCCCGGAGACGTTGGATAATGGCGCGGGTGGAGAAGTTAAGACGAAATGTAATCGGGGGTTGAGTGAGGGTGAAGCAAGAGGACGACCGGCTAGAGAGGCGCCGTAGCAATAGGCCTAATTGGAGGACGTCAATCTGGAGATGGTAGGCAGGTTCTTGACTGCGCTTAGCGAAGGGTGGATATCGGCTATTTGTACCCAAATTACGAAAAAATTGTTCAAATGAACGTCTGGTAGCCAATCATTTCTCATAAAATCCGAATTTTTACATAGTGAACAGTCATAAACTATTCTTTTAAAAAACGCCAACTACAAGTCGAAAACAATGCCACATGACTTTGTAACTCCATGCATTTCAATCTCCTGTTTGAAATGCAAAAAATCCTCCAGATCTCATTAGGCCTGCATCTTAGGCCCACTTTACACACAAACTGCTTTCCATACGCCGCGCACATTCAGCAGCCTACTTATAAATAGGTTTAGGCCCGCATGCACACAGGCAGTAAACTACTCCTCCGGGATCAAGCCCGGCTGGCTACAACTACAACTATACTGGATGCAGCATATAATTATAAGTATCACAGACGTGAGTCACGCTCACACAGCCACTGTTCTGCAGTAAGACGGCAAGCTGTAGCGTGAAGCACATCGTTATTGTACAAGCGCTTGTGTGAACAAGATCATCTCTAACATTGAAAAACAGTCGTGATGTCGTCGGATGGCTATACGAAGTTCTTCACGGAGGCTGACGCCGACAGCAGTGGCTACCTGACCCTGGAGGAACTGATCGCAGTACTCAGGAAGAAGGGCTACAAGGACAGCGACTCAAAAATACGAGTACGTCTTTATAGTAGCCTATCGGGTCAAAACATAGCGCATCTTAAATGGGCAGCAGTCTGGCGTTCCTGTTAAGGGAATCGCTAACAATGGCACGCACTCGTAATGCGGACGAATAGGTAAAATTGCAATTCATGTTGCCTAGACTATGTCTGCGTGTGAATATCATGGAATATGTATGTATGTATGTGGGCATGTATGCCTGCATGTATATAGAGTCAATGCCTAATGTCAGTGCATTCAAGAAAACAATACAGGATCATGTATAGGCCTACTTTGGCCCATGGCATCGTTTGGTTGACGGGCTCACTAGTTTCCGAATTGCTTAAATGTGCCTTAGTTAAATTGTCAAAACTTGACAAAATTGCCCCTTTATAGGCCATAAATAGGTCATTTAAAACTTGTTGCCATGAAGCTTGTTTTAAGCATTGGGGACCCTGCAAACGGGACTTAAAGTCCTTCTTGGGGCTTTTGTCTCCCTGTTATCTCTAGTGTACCCAAACTATTTTATTGTTGATAATTTTATTCTTTAATTGTGTTGTGGGCTTAGCGGTCAATGAAAGAAGTTATGTGATTTTGAGTGAGCAACTGAGAATGTTGCGTAGCACGGTGGCAGATCGGTTAGAGCGGTCGGCCCGTAACACTTAGTGTGCGCTGAGTGAGCGGGTTCGACCCTCGTTCGAGGCGTCATTGTTGCGTGGGGACCTTGAGCAAGTCCTTCGCGTACAATTGCTCCGCAGTACAACTGCAATTGCGCCGTCGTGGAGTGTGGACTTCTGAGCAAAAAATGTTGGAAAAAGGGCGATATCAAATTTCAGAATACATCAATATAAATGTATAGTGAATTTATCATAAACCTCATGTCTAGAACGCCAATTGTGCAAAACAGACTTAACAGCATATTAACTGTTGTAGATGTAGATATGACAGCATTCATGTAGCATTTGTAAGCGTTGAACCAACCAACGGATCTCCGTCGACAGCTAACTGATGGCATGGATGTTGTTAACATTATTAACATGGCATAACCTCCGAAGTAGCATTTATCCCATTACTTTATATTCACGACCTGCATCAGGCTGCATGTAAAAGCCAGCCTTTAGCCTGGTACAAATTGATAATCCGCTTATCTGACAGGATGCAATTGATGCAGAGTTCCGCTGCAGTCGGATGTTGGCTAATTTATCGACAGCACGGCTAGACCCTGAACGCTAACGATTGTAGGCGAGTTCAAATTCGTGATGATAGGCCATTTATAGCTTCTGCCAATTGGCCTTTATTTCAATGATTATGGTAATACCTGTAATGGAAAAGCCGACCCCTAACTAAAGACTCTGTTCTGTTGGGTGGAAATTTAAGTTACAAAGGATACCATGACCAAGGTTTGAGATTGTATTGCCCGTGGTGGTAGTTTTGGAGATTGAGTTGAGAGTATCTTCATTCTTCAACCGCCAGGTCCATCAGATACCTAAGTGTATTGATAAAAGCAGCAACGACAGTACAAATAGCAGCGACAACAATGATAATAATGAAAATTATAACAATGCTCGTTTATTAAATTCAAACTGACAGACCACAGTAGGATTGCAAGTTAGTACAGAAGTCGAATTGAACTGTATGGCAGCCATGCAATGTCGCAATCACACCCTAGCGAATGTAAGAACTAGTCAACCTTACGAGAGTAGGCCTATGATCGGAAATCGATGTCGCTTCTACTTCTCTTCTCGCCATTGTGTTATTGCTGGAAATTGTAGCCAAGAAAATTGTTTGCATTTTAAAACCTTAATTAATATGCTGCTTACTGATTTGCAAACAGTCTATGTTCAATGCCGTCGATACGTCAGGTGACAACAAGGTCTCGCTGGAAGAATACCTTGTGGCCATGGGAGCAATGCCCGAAAAAGATCACAAGTAAGACGCATAAAATCCCTACATTTACTTTAATTCTTATTAATAATTCAATTAAATTCATGCATATGCACGTGCTGTAGGACATGATAGTCGAATGGATGGAGTATTTGATCTATAAAGAGGGAGTTACGAGTTTGAAATTCCACTCAGAAGATTACAAGGACTTTGAGCAAGATCTTTGCTTACATTGTTGTTCATCGCCATCAACTTTCTATCATATTATATCCTTCTGTGTACTGTGCACTTCCGTACCTTAGAATGAAGGCGAAAAAGGCAATACCAGATGCATAATAAATATGTATCTCTATTGCATTGTACTATTGTATATATTTATATATAATATTATATATAATTATAGGCATATAATTTTTTGATACATAACCTTCTGCATGTATCAGGTCTCCAATATGTTCCTGTCTACAGAAAAAAAATTAGTAGGAATACAAAGTCTGCCAGAATGAGCGAACACGAGGCTAAGAGTTAATTAGCATCATAAATTATATTTAGTAGCATGCATTTGTGAATCCATGACTGAGAAAATATCATCTATGTAGGCCTATGGGACGTTGAAATTTATCCCGAAGACATCCACAGAATGTTTTGTCCATCTCTTAGATTGACGCAAAATCAATAAAGTTATAATCGAACTCATAGTATTGTAACCGTGATTATTATGAACTTTACAATACAATAGATAGCCTTGGACAATATATATAGAGATCATTATTATACATTAGGTTTAGCTGAACATTCACTAATTCTGACAGTATAGGTTCTGTCAGTCACTCGTCTAGGCTCTAGCAGTTGCAGTCAGCCCTCATTGCTAGAGTGGTCAGTAGTTGATCCTTGAGTGGTCAGTAACTAGCCAATCAAAGTAGTCTGATCTAGGATAGGCCAGTTACCTCTTTGGCTGAGGAAAGTCTCTTATAAGCTACAGCACTGTTAAGAAGTTTGCAGTCTGACTTCCGAAGAACTCTAACTATCTTGTCAGGCTCGTCAACTCGTATCATCTTAGGGTTTGGACATTATCATCTCACCCATACTCGCATTAGTAAGTACATGTAACAGTTATGTATTAGTCACAATCATTATATATATATATTATTATTATTACCTCTTCTTCTTTGTACTTGATAAAGATAGTTTGTATCTGAACTGTCATGTGTCTACTCTTCATGTGTAGCTGGTTTCCCCTAGCATAATCTACTCGTCAACGTCTGATATAATAGTAGAGCTAGTCTAAGTAGGACCCTCAGCGTTCTTACAGTATGATATATGTATAAGAAAAAGTGCATTTTAGGAATTATATTTCGTCTAAGTATTAAGAAACATTAGTACTGCCACTATAGATTCGTTTAAGTTCAAGAATAAATATGGAGATAAATTGTTTCACTTCGAAACATAAGTTCTCACGGTCCACACTGTGTGAATGTGTTCAATGCACTTTGAGGGCGTCTTTGCCTATATGGAGACTGCACATTGTGGCTGCCTGATCCGGTCATAAATAGAAACCAGTTAAGTCACGACATCTGAATAATTGCTACAATTACTCAAACGTTTAGAATTCGACCTATATATATTTATGGCAATCATTCAAAGCTCCGTTGTTCGGCCTACACTCTCACAGAGTGGGAGAAATGAGCTGATATGAGAAGAACCAACAGAGAGGTGGGTTCAAAGATACAGCCCACAGGACACACGCACATGTTGGTTTTCTTCTGACAATAAGTATGAATAGGCAACGGTTCTTATAGGCATAAAAGCGAACGCTTCAGAAGGTTAACACAAAGGGGAAAGAGTGTATTGCAGAAAATCTTCGTCACAACCGATTTTTACGATCCTACATTGTATAGGCGCACGCAGAAGTACAATATGAGTATCGAAGAGCGCCAGCTATAGTTTTCTGAGCTTAGAAGGCGGTGACTTATCCGCGAGTTTTGAAATGGAGCTGAGTAGCTACTGACAGTTGTTTAGTTAGTTTAGTCGTATTGCTGTTTGCCTTAGGGCACCCGAAGTGCCTCACAAGAGCGCAGCCACATATACATGTATATAGCATCCAAAGAAAAACATGCAATGCTCTCATAAGTCGAAAGACTTAAAAATTTTCAATATTTTTGATGATCATTTTTACGACAGAATGGTTGATCACTTGGTTCGTGTCCTGCGTTTTTTAAGCAAATGCCTCACAACCTTTCATGAGAACTTTTCAACTGAATTCAGCTTTGTCCTGACGTAGAAACATATTGCCCTTCCTCGAGTCAGAGTGAAGGCTAAAAGCTCCTCTCCATTATTTGTCCCATATGGGCTCCGGCCATTTTGGAGTCTTCTGTGCGACGCTTTTTGTTCATTCTATGGGGTATCACATCGACAAAAGTAGCATACTCTGTTAACAATAACTTAGTCTTTGACTGACACGTATGGTTTTAATTTGATAGTACGATGGGCCTGATTCGCTCGGTTTCCAAAGTAGCAACATCTTTTGCTTGGTGAAAACGGTTGGAATGATATTCCATTTGTAGGCCTCAGAGGCGACGATATCGTTTGACAGGTAGGGGACACCCAAAGAGAGGGGGTAGAAAATGTGAGGAGGACAAACGTATAGCTCCTCTCTGTAAAAGGTGGGTGGAGTTGTTCCCCACGATGCCCCCGGATCGCCGCCTCTGGTAGGCCTATAGATCATGTTCCTCCCTCTCGGCGCTGGCAACTGATAACGTACAGCGATGGTGTGCCCAATAGGGTGTGTGCTGTGGTCTAGTGCTTAGCATGTTGGACTGTCAACCGATAGGTCGGGAATTTAAATGCATCCAGGGTAGAAACTCGTGTCGGGATTTCTGCTCCATATATGTGGCCAGCTTAGCTGCGACGAGTACATCGACCGTGCACTGTCGATGGGAAGATGCTAAGAAAATGCCGAGGCTAAGAAAATGAAGTCGCCAGCACTTCCCCATATGCCTGCCTATTTTCCTCTCACGTGCTTAGTACATTGCTTCTCTTGTTACTATTATTATGTGTTGCATTATTTCCCAGAGCTTGAAACTCTTCCAAGAGCACTTGGTTGCTAATATATTATAACCGCCACTGGCATAATTATATTTAATATATCAATGCACGGATAGATATTATATATACATATATGTAACGTATAAACATATATATGTTATATATTCACTTCTGTGTATCATGATAATAGAAGACAGATAATAGCTATACATGTAGACGATATCCACTTCAGAATGAGGTCTTTGTCAGAGTCTGTGCCGCTGGCTATTACATCTGCTTTGAGGCAATGTCTGCCTACATCACTATATACATATCTACAAATTCATGTACAACCAGTCTGCCAGTCATATTGCGTGAATATTTCTCATTTTAAAATGATACATGTATGGTTGTATACTGTATAGTACTGCACCTATAGGGGGCTTATATTATATACAAAACTGGTATATCAGAAAACAATACTTTTGCTCAGACAAAAACTTCCTTTATTTTGCTAAGCCAACGGATTGAATTACTCTTGCTGTCTATCATTCTAAGCAGATTTATGCCACTTCATAATGCTTCTTTTCACATTTGCAACTTTGCACTGAGAGGCAATGTGCGGAAAACTGTTCCTAATGGGTAACAAATTTTCCTCTCTCCTATTATCAATACACGTGTAGGCCTATACCCAATGTATTACCTGTAGTCTTATTCTTCCGAACCTTCATTCTGTCAACCTCTACACTATATGCTTTTGCCCATGACCTCACCTTCAATCCATTTTCACTCCGCCATATGAATTATCTGAAGTTTCCTCCCACTACTATTTTTCCCATTCGTCTCACCGTCAACCCAATCCCACTCTTCTTCATTGCAAGCCACTGGATTCCCGTAACAATAACTTCCATGTGATCTGTGTTTGTAGGAGTGCAGCGATGAGATCGTGTTTTCGTTCGTTCGACAAGAACGGCGATGGAAAAATAGACAGTGCTGAGCTTGACCAGGTCTTCCGAGAGATGGGCAAGGTCATGGAGAAAAAGGACCTTGACCGAATCATCCAGCTGGCAGATAGGGACAGCTCAGGAGCCCTCGACTACGAAGAGTTCATCGCACAAGTCTTCGGAAAATAAAAACACACCCCCTAAAATCTTATCCTTCAACAGAGTGATGCCTTTTAAAAAGAGACTCTTTCATGGCTAGAATGACGGCAGCCATCATTGGTCTGTTGCTTAATTAAACAAGAATGTCACATATTTCAGCGCGGTATTATCTAGTCTAGCCAGCACAGACGTTGGGAAAATATTTTGTCGACGCGGATGTAGGCCTACTGGCTAAAAGTAGTACGCATTGACCGGGCTATCTACATATATAGGCCTACTATATTGAAATAGAATGGCCATACTGGAGTTTCTTGTTAAAAGGTTATTTGTTTAAGTGTGGGGCATATTTCAAAAGAAATCTTTCTTTATACCATGTGATGTGTTCGACACAGAGCATCTAATTTAGATGCACAGACAGATATTTTAAAGTCAAGAATGATTAACCTGGCTGTGCATATTATCGATATTATCCTAGATTTTATCATAGGTTATTATTACTATTATTAACATCTATGGAGTTTAAGTCTAATATTTAGTTCATAACACGAAATACTCCTCTGACATTCATATATAATATATATTACACATAGGCCTACTAATATGGAATCACACATTTGTATATTGGAGATTGTAGATCTGTGTCTTTTATAGCAGAGTTTCCCAAACTGGGTTCCGCGGAACCTTAGGGTTCAGTTAGGTGAAGACAACGGTTCCGCGGAAAACTGTCAGTGTGAACAATATGCTTCAAACAAAATAAAACAAACTATACGAATTTTTAGTTGAAGGCTTTTTGCTTAACATCTGCATACAACATTGTATGAAAGAGATCCCATATTTCATTTCCATCGATATTTGTGCGATTATTAATCTAATCTAGGCCTAAGCCTATTATTGTCTGCATTCTCAAGTGTTTGAACCTAAAACAGAATATGTTTAGTTTTGGATGGGAGTTCCGCCAAAATTATTTAAGAACAAAATGGTTTCATTGCCAATAAAGATTAGGAAACGCTGTCTTATAGAATAAGTATATTAGACAGCTAATACGGATTAGTTTTATATGGGCCTCTGTATTCTTTGACATGTAATTTATTAATGCTGGGCTGCGATCACAAAATCCTATTGCTAAGAAAAGTTATTGAAATTTCATACTTTATAATATATGAATTTGGCTAAAGTATCAAACATCACTCTCTTCGTCTAATTTATCTAATTTAGTCCATAAAATACTCAAACGATCTAGCGCATACTCTCCTCTTGGATGCCATCGCTTAAACTATATATAATCTTATTGCCTGAGTCATTTTTATTTTAGCACTTGCTTTATTGTGACTTCAATAATCTACTGCTAAAATTGTGACGATAAAGTGATAATCCCTAAAGTTGTCAATACTTACATAGGCCTATTATATGTTTAATCGCTCAAGTCTTCAAAAGAATTGTACTATAATGCCAGAACGTACGATTGGAAGAACCAGTGGAAGAACCAGATAATTGACATCAGTTTACGCTGGTCAAAGAATGCAAAAAATATTTTATAAACAAAAGTGTCTAAAACGAAAAATCTTCAATCAAATTTCAGTTCATAGACTGACATGGCACATAACTCCGTGAGTGAATCTGTACTGTGTATCACAATACAACACATCACAATTTGCACATATTACGGTTGCGTATACGGTACCCATAAGTTGGACCTCTCATAGTCTTAACTGATTAGCGCAGTGACACTCTTCTGGCGGCTGGTTAGCGGTTTCTTTTAGCAGTTATGCTGGCAAGAGATGCTGCTTACACAGCAGAAGGGTTATTCGCATGATTGAATGAGTTTCAAAGATTATAAAGGCATTCATCTGCACTGATTGATGGATCAGAAACGCAGCTGTATTTGTGCCTCAGCCAACTAGACTGGTTGGTCTACTGAAGCAAGAATTTTCTACGCAATCCCTTCCTGCGGTCAGAAGCTCGTGTTAGGCACTAAGCACAGGTACTGTGTATTTAAGAAAAATTATTCAAACCTAATAAATGAAAAACAAGAACGACAACTCTACATCCAATCCAACGAAGAATCAACCAGAACAATATTACGTTAAACTTGAGTCAAGACTATATTATTAGGCCTATATGCCTACTAAGTGTCTTTCAAACAAGGGCTATCCGTATCATTGCCTGCTCGTCTCAAGCTCATCATCAGTTTATTTGTACTTGACAAGGCCTATATATACATATGCCAAAAATTGAAAAGGACAAATTATTAGTTTGAAATTCAATCAATCAATCAATTTCGTTTTTATTGACTCCAATCACAGTAACCGTTAACAGTGCATGCAAACAACCATAGCCAGTATAATTAAAACAGCACGGCAGAAAAAACTAAAGCTGTCAACTGGACAATAGGTTGCTGATTGAGCTGGGAGGCAACTGGGAAAGACATATCCACAAATCAACCATATGATTCCGCTAGTAGGGGACGCCGTTTCATATTAGTGTTGAGGCAGCAAATTGAAGAGATACGTCAGAAAGATGCAAGTAATTATAATGCAACTCAACTAGTTAGCTAAGCCAAGGAAGTGTGACCAGTGCACGCTTTCATTAAGAAATATAGTTTAATAGGCATATTCAAGTCTAGCCTTAAATAGACAAAGACTACAAATTTGTCGTATTTATATGACAGGTGTAGCATTCCAAGTTGATGGAAGTAAATGCTTTTAAACCTATGTATAATTCATAGTTAGAAGTACTACCTCGGATTTTTGGAACTATCTTGTGCTTAAACCCAGCATTAACGCTTGAACCCTGAGTTCTTCCGACAATTACATGACTTGTCGTCGGTCAATTCAATTTTCGCAAGTGCTCAGCTAAATGTACCTGTTCAACTTAAAACCAGGGCACATCGCATTTTTTAGAAGCGTAGGGAAATTAATTAGGACAATTTATGTAGCGCCCTTTTAGCACCATCTACTCAGGAGCGAATATCCTCTTGGCGACTAGTTCACCCGACGAATAATTTTCTCAAGATACTTTGATGAGCATTCTATTTGTGATTCCGAACTGGTCGTCACTTATATAGCATATAGCGAATTTAGTTTCATAAGTGACACTTCGAACATTTTCGAGGCTTGTGCGTTTGCCATTATGGTTATACAAGATTACACGTTTACGCTGTCCTGCTGTGCTGTTTGAGTTGCTTGTTTCTGGCTTCGGACATAATAAAGTGCTAATTACATTTTGACATTGAATCTACAGGCGAAGTCGTATCTCAACATTTCTTGAGTGCATGTGTGGACATCAACTTATTAACGAGTGCTCGCGTCGTTTCAGAGATCTGTCCGGAAATATCAAGTGGAGGACAAAATCCTGAGGTTACGCGAGACCAAGACCCACGTGGCAGAGGCCAGGACTTAAGAAGCCGAGGCCAGCATTATGCAAGGCGAGGCTCAAGCGAAGAGACACTGAAGCAAGCTCAGTGAGCCACAATCATTTTGAGATGGCCTTAACATATGCAAATGCTAAACAGTGAATTGCTCTGCCTAATTAACCAGTGGATCAATATAATAATTTACAATCAACTTACGACATGTTTGTTCGAGAACTTAGCTAATAAAGGTATATTCTGCACCACACAGAATCTTCTCTTGCGGCCTAACTGCAGTAAGGTCTACCACTTGTCCAGCGGCAATAAACTAAGCTGTATGTTGAATATAAGAAACGTATTTGCGAGTCACACTTACACACTGCCTTTGCTTCTGTAGTGAGGTGCACATGATATTGAATTGAAAGACCTCTAACACTGAAAGACGATTGAAATGTCTGTGGAGCGTTACAAGAAGTTCTTCGAGGAGGCTGATGTGGACCACAGTGGCTATCTCGATCTGACGAAACTGATCGAGCTCTTCCAGAAGAGGGGCGACAGACGCAACGTGGCCAGAGCACTGGTACACATTATTTTATTACCGTTTAATGATCTTTAATCAGAACACACAGCTGACAGAACGCTGCCATTTACACGTGTGGCCGATTGGTTAGAGCGGTCAGCCCGTAACGCTGAGTGTGCGCTGAGTGAGCGGGTTTGACCCTCGTCCGAACAGTCACTGTGTAGGGACATTGAGCAAGTCCATCACGCACAATTGCTCTGCAGTACAACTACAATTGCGACGTCTATGTGTGTGCACTTCTAGGCGAAAAATGTTGGAACTAGGGCGATATAAAATTTAAGAAAAAATAAAAAATAAAATAAATAAAAAATTTACATTATGCAACCATTCAGCCTAAGGGTTAAGTGTTAGATCGCCGAAAACTAATCTATCCGACCGGGCCGACGAACTATTATTATAGTAGGCTACATGTTTCTGTACATCATCCTAGATATGAAATTCTTGCTGTCCTTTTTCGGAAGGGTATGCATATAGTTACGCGATCACAGGTGGTAATGTGTTAGAGTGTTATTTTGTTAACATGCACATCGGTCGGGAGAACTACCGTGTCCGTTCTGGTAGAGTCTTTAGACTGCGGTTAGACAAAACATAGCGAAGTGCACATAATTGTCCAGCGTCGCTGGCATAAAACAATGACATGCAATAGTTTCACGATTGAAGAATTTCCTAACTAGGAAATGTCTGCTGCGAAACTACAGTGACGCTAATCTGCATGCAATGTTCTATGTGTGTACATGTATATAACTATTGGTACATGTAGGCCTATCCATGAATGTAGGCTAATGCATATATAGGCTTACATATATATATATATAATATATATATATATATATGTATAAATTAAATAATGTAAATAATATTATACAACAACAGACAAAAAAAGTAACTATTAGCAAATAGTCCATTAAGGAATGTTATTCTCTTGCATGCAATGTTACATAATGTATCTAATATCATACAACCACAGACAAAATGACCATCATAAAATTGTTCGTTAAGGAATGTTAAGTTCCTTCTATATCATATTGACGCATGGAATGCTTGAATCTCTCAGCGTTAGATCAAAGATCTGACGCTGAGAGGGGCAATAATTATAAAATTTAGAAGTTTAGACTAAACATAGTAGGCCCTATATATCATGTTTTCTTGCATACGACAATATGTCCAGGTCTAATTGTAAGCCAACTTCATATTACTGTCTACGCCAAGTAAATACTTGACAAGCGTAGCCCTAACATATATATATATATGTGTGTGTACATATATTGTATATATATTGTATAAGTATTATATTTGTATATAACATATAGCATATGTTTGTATATATATAAAATTCGTTCCTAGAGTAGGTTCAATCTTATGCTTAGGCCAACGTTAATCTCAAAAGTCACTCCTCTTTAAAATAATATATATCTATCTGTATAGCCTTAACGTGACGGTGATGCTTGTTCAGTTCTAACAACAGTTCTTGAGACTTGGGTAGAGGACCGTATAAGTTGGTTTCCGATCAAGTGGAAATGAGAGACCTTTCGAACCAATGACTTAGATGGTTAATGGTTATCATTCGTTCCATGGTGTCATTCTGCCATGGTTTTACGTGTATAGCAATACTTTAATAGGAGCCTGCTGCGTGGGTTTACCTTTGTGGTTATGGTCTGAACAAAGTGATAACGAAATTAAGATCAAATGGCTATAATGAGATACATGTCTGCCTAAAATGCTTTTAAGACCGGTCGTAGAGAAAAGCCCATGAAGTTTCGCACGACCTTTACATTACGTTTGAATTTTACTCGTCAAGCTATATGAATTGGATGATGTTTACTACGTAAAAAGAAAAAATGGGACGAAATTGGTCCTTAATACCTTAGTCCAAAATTTCGAATTGGTTCATTTGGAGTTGGTGTTTAACTTCCCCAGCCCAAAATAGGCTTAGTTGCAACTTGCAAGTTTTAAATGCCACCAATTTAGGGTTTAGGCTTCAATAAAGCAATTTCATTTTTTCTAGGCATCAACTTGCAACAAATAAGGCAGAAATCACGCGAACATAATAAAAAGATTCTCGGCTATGACAGCCAATTACCAAATGAGTGGAGATAAAAGAAACATCGTCTCTCAGATGACGTATTTTAGAATTTGCGTTCCATCAGACATCTTTAACAGTCATCAATCAACGTTTCAATAAGAGCGTTACTTCTGCTTTTAACCTAAACTTATATGCTGATTACTAACTTTCGACAGGGTCTGTACCATGCGATTGATTTGTACACGAGGAAAAGAATCTCGTTGATTGCATTTCTCGAGGCCTTGGGAGTGTATCACGACCACGATCGCAATTTGCCTATCAGGTTAAGACACATTAAAATCCAGAACATAGTTTAATTAATTCCTAATCGGCATAATTTATATATAATTGATTTATTAAACATTTCGTAATTAATTAAATATTAATGATTTAATATAATTAATTAATCATGATTATTGTGTTTAATCAACGCATTTTATTTTCAGGATATAGAGTCGTCAGCGCTGGCTATCAGGCCTACGTCTGCTTTGAAGCACTACCTCGTAGACTGTGTGTACTTGTGTAGGTCCTTTACGCCTGCATAATATATAATATTATATATGAACACGTATTAACATTTCTTTCTCGTTATTCACTCAGAAGGCCGGCAAATGAGTGCTCGCAAACTAATATCGGTTCGCGTACCAGAGGATGGGTAGCGCTGTAGGCCTACGTGTAGCCTACCAGTCTACTTCGTTCAAAACTATCTGTTGCTGTTCGGAAAAAGTGTCCCTTCAGGAAATTCCGCTGTTGCTACCATCTATAGGTAGGCCTATAGCCCCCCGATCGCAGTGTCCTCTTGTCAAGCACCCCTGATTTACATTTGTCGGTGGATTTCTGGCATAACCCAGACTAGAAGCCTTGCTATTGTGGGTCCCTCCAGCTGGAACTGACTCTCTCTCCCCTTCGGGGAGCTGTATCCTTTCCCCGCTCAGTTTCGTAGGCGACTGAAGACCTTCCTATTAAAATTTTTCAGTTACGGTTACAATTAGGGCGTACACTTGCCCATACGCGTATACATTGCCTATGGTATACTTTAAGGTTGTGTCTGTTCTTTAAGGGGATGGGCCATGCGATCCGTTTTTCGTTCGTTCGACATGGACGGGGATGGTAGGATAAATGCTGATGACCTAGACCAGACCCTCCGAGGGATGGGCAAGGTCTACCCGAGGGCAGAAGTCGAACGGATCATCGCCATGAACAACAGCAACAGAGACAGAGCGCTCAACTTCGACGAGTTCTTCGGGGAAAAAATGATGACGATTGTATCAGGATCAGGCTTATACGGAGAACACCCTTAATAAGAAGAACACCGTTAACAAGAGAATCTAGTGTGGCCAGAATGATGCTAGACATTACTGGTCTGGTCATGACTATAGAAACGCGTCCCTTAGTAGGTCTACCACAGCACACTCTTTAGCCCAGCCAGAACTCGTTTTGGGGAAAATTTTGTCCGATAATTTATTGTCGTAACGTGTTTAATCAACAGACCGATCAGTATAGTGTTTAATTAACTGATTAATAGAATTGTATTAACTGATTGATAGTATTGCATTAGCTCAGTAACTGTAGGCATACTGCGTTAACTGATTAATAGTAGGTAGGCCTAGTATATGAACAGAATAATAGTGATGTAGTCACTGATTAATATATCTACAGACTATACTATTTGAGCTGATTGATAACATCGTATGAACTTAGCGATACCTCGAGTTGGCTGCAGTTATTGTTGTTCCTGACTTGTCGACCTTCCCTTGTGGTCCTAGGGGGACGTACTAGATCGGGTTCTACCCTCCGCTTCCTTGGGCGACTTCTTAAAGTATCCTCTATCCCCGCAATGGCCCGCATGCAACCGTGCAACACGCATGAAAACAACATTAGGCCTCCTCCTCTTCAAGAATTCCTACCCATACTCAGTGGAAATCCGATGCTGCGTCAGCTGCCTGTGTCCTATACCGGTAGCCGTCAACGTGGATGTCGTTTAGGCCGATAATTAAAAGGTGGAGTATCGGATGAGTCAGGGTAGCAATTCCTGAAGAGGAGATACTATGGTTTTAGTGGGAAGTGGGAAGTCCGAGGGGTGATAGATGAACCTGAAGCAAATGACGGTGGGTGGGTGGCTGGCAATAATAGTGAAGGATCCGAAAAAGTGCGGAATGATTCAAGACGAAGATCTTTTCAGAAACGTGGTGTTGGATATTCATTCATTCATTCATTCATTCATTCATTCATTCATTCATTCATTCATTCATTCATTCATTCTGAACATTTATATGGCGCCCCTTCAAGAAACCTACTCAGGATATATGGCTCGGTTGGAGGACTAAAATGAGTAGGGTGAAGCACGACTGAAACAGGAAGATGATAGGCAGCGCTAAATTTGATGGGCGACAAATGTTAGGATAAACGTTTTTCAGGAATAAATTTCTAAAGATTTAGCTGAGAAAACGCATTTTTATATGCCCCGTGTAGTGTGTGCCTGAACCCATATTTCCCGCATTTTACTGTTCATATAAAGGGGTGAGAGCGCTTTAATCGATGACATAGGGCGCCAAATATCTAAGGACTACGTCTGATCATAGGGTAGAACGGATTGGCTGGATCATGGATGGTGAAGAGTTTGGACAGATAATGATGGGAGCTTAAAATATTGTAAGGAGTTGTAGGTTGTAATTGGTGTTTGGCGCGAATACGTTCTGTTTTGTCAGCCAATATACTCCATAATTTTATTGGCTAATGAGGCTAATGATGAGTGTGAACGTATTTTGGACATTGCATAGTTTAAGTCGTTTTAATCGTTATATATATATATATATATATATATATGTCAGATGATGTCAGCTGATGTCAGATTGCGCGCGAAATTTGTAAAGAGTTGCTGACTAGCAATTTAACTTGTCGTGCGTTCGTTTTAGACATTATGGGGTTCTAGCATTGTGTGCTGTTCTCGTTGATAATTGCAATTTGTGTTGGATGATACTTTTGGTTGAAAGTAATAAGAAAAGTTGAAAGAAATAGCAGTTGTTTCTCTAGATTAGAAATACAGTTAAAAAGTCGATCGAGGGGGCGAAATCTGAATGTTGGTCCGTTTGCTGGAGCGAGAGAAAGCGGGCTGACAATGAGCTTGGTTGTTGCAAGCGATAATATCACTCGCACCAATCATATTATGATGGTGCGTTTGCATTCTGGTGACAGTTCTGGCTAGAGAATTTGTGAAAAGTTACAGACGTTTGAGTTGTGCGAGTTCGAACTTCGAAGTCGAGGACAAGGGAATTGCCGTAAATGGGCTATGAGTCGATCATCAGTTTTGTATAAATATAGGCTAATATGTAATTGTTATGTAGGCTTACGATGTTGTGCATCAAGTATATACAGGTGCTAAGTGACTTCATAGGCCTACGTATATCATCGCCTCAAACATGGCGCCGTTATGCCATTCGAACTATGCCATTATATAGGCCTATGCCAAAATTTTGAAAATTATTGAATTAAGTCATCGTGTGACATTTTCTTCCGTGAAGCAGGTACTTCTAATTAGAAACAACAGAAATAAAATGATAAATTTTGGTCTTAAATATTGCAAATACATTTCACTTGAGGCAATGTGTACACTATATGTAGACCTATGTGGCTTTACACAATGAGCCCAGCTCCTAATTAATGGACCATGCAAGTGGCTAATTACTGAAGAATCAATTGTGCAATTCCACTCGTTATTAGGAAGGATAGAATGTTCTTTATTTTTCTGCATGCGGAATCGTGACCTTTCACTGTGCACTCGGGCCTTCGAATATCTCTGTCTCAGGACCCATAAAATAGAACAGCAACCCGTGCAAATGTTCCGTTTCTAAAGAAACAAACGAAAGACGCTGTCGCCAAATCAATACGATGTGACCTAATGGCATTCCTCTAGTTTAATTGTTCCGTGAGGTGGAGAGACTGCTGTAGCCGTTGCGTGAGCGCTGTTTCGCAACCCGCAACATATATACGCCTATGTGTCTTGGTGTGTCGTTGCTTGTACGTATGAGTTTGATGTGTGCTTGTGCTACTATTTGTTTGTATGTTTGCGTCTGTGTGTGTGGCTGTTTGCTTGCCTGCTTTAGGTAGTATGGCGCCCTTGTATAGTGGTTCGGGCCGCGTACGAAAGCATTTTCTCCATCCTATTCAGCTGAGAGTCGCTGGCCATGCAGAATTAAAGGATATCTTACTTGCTCCCCACTTATTCTCGACACAGATCGCAGAAGTCTGACACTCTTCCTGCAGTTCGTTATCACTTATTCGATATGAGGCGCTCAAGTCACTCTACAACCAAAGATATGACGTCCTGCAGGAATTTGGCATTAATAATTACCTCGGTCTTTTAACATTGTTTCGGTCAATTGAGATCATGTTCGTTCTGATCGCAATATCGTAGACATTAAGACATTGCTAGAGCGTGGGTAATGTGAACGTACGTAATCTCCAAACTTCTAAAGCGCCATTCAAAAGCCAAGCGCATTGCAACTGCAGCTTATTCATGATCTCTAAGGCCAAGATTTGTTACTTAGAATGTGACGAAACGTGCTCTCGGCAAGACTTATCGCTAAAGTGCGCTGTAAAGTTTCAATTTTATCGTATTGAATATTTCTCATAACGCGCGCCCCAATTAAGGTCTTAGCAAGGTGCGCGTTATGTCGCAGATTATTAGCACGATAGGGAACCAGCGTACAGTACACCGATGTTTTTAAATCTATCAGCGTTGAGTCTGTTGACCTTATTTATAGTAGAAAATTTTATGTTTTAAGATGCACTTTGCCGCTTCTTTAGGTTTAAATTTTGGTGAGTAGCACTATGCTTTTGCTTAAGTGTTGAGCCATGATATTTTTTTGACTTGCGAGTGTTTGGTCGACTTGTTGCTAACTTGTGATAAAATTGCGTATATTGCCCCTATTGTAGTTCGACTTCCAAGGCCATTCAACATAATTTTATGATCGACTTTATGCACTCTGGAATTATTGTAAATGTAGGCCTACATTTGTCTAAAGCGATCCCTCATCATCGCTGGCCGTTTGAACGATTGCCGCGGATCGTGCTATCCGGATTTCATACTTTTGAAGTAAGCTACCAGCGTTAAGGCATTACAAATGACCTGTTTATAATCGACAAAACTATATAATAGTGTCGGGGATGTAGGCTACGTTTACGGCGAGTGTTGAGTGCTGTTATTTGTTGACTTGAGATATTCATTATCCACAGGCTATATTTGCCTAGCTTGTGATAGTCTATAATATGACGTATTTTGTGCCTTCGTATGCATTTGGTGAAATGGGCGGTTTTCCGCCTCGTGATTTGCTGACACAGAAATGGACCGATTTCTGCTCCTTGTCAACAGGCATTAAAATTCTGCCAACTACCTTAGTTTCGCAGAATGTTACATATGACAGGTTATAGATGATTCCCAAAAACGTTCATGCCACATTAAATTGTCCGGACAACGAGATATTTACGTTGGAGCTGTCGACTAATTATGAAATGGTTTCTGCAAATTTGTGGATCATGATTTTTTCTGTTAATAAAATGTCTAAAGTCTGTCATGGTGTTGTAGTGATTGCCTAAGATGACAGAACCAATTGGGTAATCCTCAATGGAGGCCTGCTTGTCTGTGTGTGTTTCCTCTTATCTGTTTGATCCTGTGTGGTAGAATTTAGGAACAGAACATTGTTTCTCTAACAGACACTGATATGGCCATACAATCACCTACTAATGTTATGACGTCTCCGATTTGTGCAGTTTCTTCTATTATTAGTGTGTGTGTTTGTTTGGGTTAAATTGTAATATACAAAAAAGAATTTATTCTGACCTATGATTTATATTTCACATTGATGCTCTGTGTCAAACGCTGAACAATTTAAATAAAGATGCAGTTTTGTTAGGGTATTGTCTAGAGACTGTGCAAAACTGTTGAAAGAATCACATTTGATGTCCAACACAGGATCTCAGATGTTTTTTTGCTGGAACCTTACCACAACATCTGAAAACTCCTTGAGATGGAGCTCCTGCTACATTGGCTAAGTCAGTGAAATCTATCCCACTCTATGTTCCTGCAATGTATTTGGTGTAATTGGACAATAATACATAAAATACTTTATCTTTATACTTTAAGTTGCTGGCTGCATTTGAATGAATTTGCACCAGTTGAACGATTTTTAAAGCAAGAAGTATGTGTTGTAAAGTAAGATGATTGAAGTTGGTAGAAAAAGTCACTGGCCCTTCTAGTTTCAACTCGCTTATCGAATGCAGTCACCGGGTTGAAGGATACTGGGGCCTTTTTGAAGATGCAGAGCAAAACTTAATGATAAGGATGTCTTGACCACCTTAGCAACGAGCTGCACTGACTTCCCAGTTGCATTTGGTGCGCTCTCGTCATTAGTAATATTAAAGGTAGGTAAAAATTTCTGTGTACACTACCTTAGGCATGCTTGGACTTGTTTTAGAAGCATTATTATAATGATATGTGATAAAATAAACAGGAGTGTTATCTTATAATTTTGCCTGCCCTGTATTACTGGTAAAATCAACTTGATTTCATGTTTGTTATTGAGCATGTCTTATATTCCCATCTTCTGCATTAGATCGTACGATGTGTGTTGTGTTCATAGTGTCTGGTGTGGATATTTCTGAGTTTGTGTGATATCTTGTTTGCAGTGAAGTTGGATAGTATTGTGTTGTGTTTGTCCAGTGTTTCTACCATGAATCAAGTCCTTCATGTCTCTGTCATTTTTCCAGTTGTCGGAGTAAGTTCTATTAGCATGGACACTTGATAACTTGTGCATCAGTACTAGTATCCTTGTAGCTGTGATTAACACCTATACAATAGCTGTTCAATTGATATATATTCTGTAAGAAAAAGAAAAAATGCGGATTCTCTACACGGATGTAAATGATGTTTAAGTTCTCAATAGCTAATAGGCAAGCCATGATGAATTTCTGGCAGTCTTCCACACACTGATTTAACACATTAAGAGTTTACAGACCTGTGATATATGATTATACTATGTACAAATTATGCATTTAAAATGAATATACTCTGTAGGCCTACAGTATTCTCAAATAGGCCTAGCTTTTGAGTCCATGTTATTATCTACTCAAACTAGTGCAATGTCTCAATTGAGAAATATGTATAGATGGTGGAAAATTGCAAACTCCATTAACCTGAGTATAAAACACTAGAAGGCTAGCAATGAGAAACTTTAACATCAACACATAGCATAGATATAAGCTATCATTAATTGCAAGTATTAACAGCAGTACATTACATGTCACATACTAGGCAAGTTTTCATAATGCTTGGTAGCCCAAATATTATTTAAAATAATATATTGACTTTTGCAGGTAGAGATAATGAAATAATAGTTGTAACAGTAATAACACGGTGATTATGATATTGTATTAGTCATAATAATAATGACTATTAATAATATTAATACTGATAATATTAATCTGTGATTAACAGTGCTAGGTCACAATGGCAAGTACCATCCCAAGCAAAGACTTTCATTACAACTGACCAAGTATACCAATAGTTGTTTTAGTACATATCTGTAGGCAATTAATCATTGAAGTTACATGCATAAAAGATTATAACGTGATGGGCTCCTTGCATGGCAGCCATTGCCAGCCTGTGAAATTCTACTCCTGAAATAATGTGTTATAATCAGTTCATAATGCACTTGTAATCATGTTGTGAGCATGAAATTAAATTAAGCTAATTATTAATACCAATAGCTATGCATTAGTTGACAATCTGCAACCAGTGTTCAGACCAAAAATAAACGTTATTAAATAAGTCTTGAAAAGTAATCACAGGTAACTTATTTCAAATACATTAAAACTTCTGTAGTTTTAATACAATATTAGTCCCAGTATTTACTTATATTTCAAATACCTTCAAAGCATTCTGCATTTGAAATATAAAATATAGTTGTAAAAAGCTTTTACAACCAGCCCAATAGATAGTTACCATTAGGCTAATATAAAATTAAAACAATAAATTCAGTTGATCACAGTCGATTACACTTGCCATCACATTCACACAAAGCTGTGCATAAAAGATTTGCTTTCAAACAGTTACATCTCGTGGTTGTGCATCCTTTTTTACATGCACAGTGTATCAATTGTCTGCAAATCTTTGATGCCTCTGGAAGCATTCTCCACAAAAGAATCCAGCTGTTACTATCTTTAGTTCACCCCCATTGGCTAGGGTTGTACAGTTGAGGTTGTTTATCGAGGCAATGACCCCAACAGTGGACTCCTTGAAGAACAGTTCTTTTGACATGTTGAATGAATGCATCTGACGTAGGCGGTAATAATTCTAGTGTCCGTGATTTCTTAGTAGAGAGTTGTTTGCGTGCTGTGTTTAGTTCAGTACAATCACTTGTTCTGTCATACATGATTATTACAAACCGTTCTAGTACTGACATAGTTGTTTCATCAATGTCATCACTTACTTCGCAAAGATTTAGAAATGCTTCAGTGACAACAGGATGGGAAATCAAGACTTCCAAAGCTGTTTTTTTACCTTTACTTGCAAAACTTGATCCTGTGTCACATCCTGGAAAACAGTGGAAGACTGGCAGTGCTTTGCACTTATCAGGACCTAGGGAATTTGCTAAATCATGAACTGCAATGAGACGGCTACTCTTTCCTGTGCCAAAATGGATCCAAAATTCATCAATTTCTAAATTCTGGAAATATGCAACTGCCAGAACGACAACGTCAGTGTCAACTGTTCTTATAGCAATTCTCGTGGAACCATTTTGAGCGGCATGTTGACAATGAAGGATTAGGCGAGTGTCAGCCTCCTCATGAGAGCACGGATCAATGCTAGTTATATCAGTTGAAGTTGTGCTGCAGCATCTTATACGATCATCATAAGTCACAAAAATCTGTTTATCTGGAATGTTTACAGTGGTTATAACATCTGCAAGAAAATGAAACAGTTCAGTTTTGTTGTCATCTACTCTCATGAATTCTGTCCAATTCTTAGGAATTTTGTTATCTGCTGCAACCCTTATTCTTGTTCCAATGCCTCTTTTTTCTCTAGTTGTTGATTTCAAGCTATCTAACAAATAAACATCAAAAACAATGTCCAGCCTTTGAACACTGTTCAGGAAAGAGAGTATGTATGGAACAAAAAGCTTTTTGCCATACTCTTTGAATGTTTTGCTTACGCCTGGACGAAGCATTTGAACAATGGTAGCTCCATCCAAAACATAAGTAACAAGTTGGAGATTTGCTATGTCTTGAGTACTTTCTGAAAGAGATTTGAAGCAGGCTAACAAGTCAGATTTTGTTAAAAATCTTAATTTTCCACGATCAGAAATGGAAGGTGGATAGGATTGATTTTCATGCCTAAAAAACTCATCCAAATCTCCATTTCGAGATTGGCATGCTATGTATAGTCTTGAAAAGAGTTCACAATCTGTCTTAAACTCTCTTACTTTCCAGCTTTTCAAATCATGTTTCTTTGATAAGGGCTTAAAAGGAACAACGGCAACTTATTTCGAGCAAGAGGTGTGAGAATAGAGACAGAACCTTGAGGTCTGTCTTTAAAAATCTCTGAAAGTGCAGAATGCCTGTGTCATGAGCTGTCTGGACAGATTTGTGAACAGCAGTGTCAGCAATTATATGACTGTCCAATGACATAAGATCATCTCTTAATGACTGGATAAAAGGATTATTATCCTCAAAGACAGAGGATTATTATCCTCCTGTAGGAGTTTAGAGACATCTTCTTTGAAACGTTTTTGGTATGCAGGTTTTTGTTCATGATGTTCAATATCAGGGGCACTGCAGTTCTTACTATCTTCAAATTCGTGCAAAATTCTCATTATCTCTGGTCCTGCAATAACCCATCGACTGAATGTTGCCTCATTTTCGGTAATTCCAATTATGCCACCATCACCCTTAATCAAGGCATTCAACTGCTCATGTGCCTGGTCAATGGATATAGAGGAGAATTTCTTATTTGATTTGGAGACCGTGACGTTTCCAGCAGCAAACTCACTTGCAATGTCTGGATGTGTGTCTGCAATGCATAGCATGTCTCGAACATGTACAAACATCCAACGCTCATAGTTCGTCTGGTCGAGCACAAAAAACCATGGAGACCTAACATTCTTAGTGAAGCCATCTCAATGTGTAGGCCACCCATCATAATCAAAAATTTATCTTCACCAAAACTATTAGGCCTGTGCCATTGAATTTGTTTAGCTAATGCATAAAGAGGCTGGTCGAAAGTTACAACAGGGCACTGATTTGGATTCAAACGCTTGGTGGCAGTCGCAACAACAGACAAATAATGCCGAATCATGGCTGCTTCATGAGCAGCATGTTTATACAATGGCAACATGGCAAATATTGGTAATGGATGCTTGACATGAATTGCAGTATCAGCATGATAGCCTGCCCAAGTTACATTCACAGGTTCGATGTCGTTCTCAATGCAATCAGTTACTTTTCTCAACCAATCATATTCCACCGAGGTTCCGTCAATAGACTTGCCTAGTGAAAAATGTACCTGAGGAACCACTGGATCTTTGATGGGTAGAAAACACGGTGGAACCTGCATGTATGAATTTGGTAAAACAATGCCAGAGACATCATTTGACACATTTTGTGAACCGACATATCCAAATGCTGTATCAACACAATTTAATTCTGAACTTGGGAATTGAATTAGTGAAATTGCAGTTCCATGAAATGATGATCGAGCAGTGTTGGAACTCGAGTTGTGATCGATATTGTCTCCAGCTGCAACAGTAAATATGCCTTCATAAAGAGAAGGAGGACAAACTAATTCATCTGCATTGTACTGATTACAAATGCTGTTTGCAACCTCATTTGATATTTGGAGTTCTCTGGAATACGATATGGATAGGCCAAGCTTAAAGCATTTGTCAACCAGAGTCTTTTTACGTGTGGAAGCATGTAGCGTCATACCAAGGTATATATATAGGCATGGGAGTTTCTTGGATGAGAGGGTGTCTTAAAATAGGCGCATGGTGTTGTACATCAGTCATTGATGTTTTCCGTGGTCTTTTCACAGCATTGAAAATTATTAGCTGTGACATTGACAATGAAGCCTGATTATTGACAGATTCAAAATTGCCAGGGCTTTCCAGTAGCATATTCACCAGGCTAAGTAACATTTGTGGAATAGACTTTTCTTGGCTTGTCGAATTAAACGTTCCATTGAAAGCAAATTTAGATGCAAAAATTTCATCCCGAATCAATTTTGCTGTATGCATGAGATGGACTGCATCAGCATCTGAGTTCCGTTTTATCTGTTCCAGTGCAATGCCTAAATGTTCACGAAAGGTTAAAAGAACGTCTCGTCCATGATTAATAGCAGTCAGATCTGGAAAGTTATCTAATAAACGATCCTTAAGTCGAGTAGCATTGGGCCTACTATTCACAAAAATACCACGATGTTGCAGTTGTTCTGTGTAAAGTTGGCTAAGTTCAGCCAGTTTGAATACTGGAGGTGAAATGTAGTTGGCTCTGGCTTCTTCCAAATAGGCAATAGTTTCAGCTAACGCAATTGATTCCACATCTAACCCGGGTATGTATCTACATTCTCAGTTTCACATGGCATTGTGTGTGAACGTGCTGCTCTGCGATACAGATCGAGCTGACAAGCAGGATGATATTTGGCCTCGATTGCAATCATATCACCACATGACAACTTTCCTAGCAGCAAATTATCTTGAATTATATTGGCACATGAACGAACTTTTGCATCAACATCAAAAGTCAGGACTTGCCAGAGACTGTCTTTACCTACTTTCTCACAAAAGAAACACTGAATGCAACTGTTCTTGTAAGTGCACTGAAGATTAGCGCATTAAACGTGGCATTTTAGCACTTGTCTCACACTGCAGATGCACCTTGGTTTCAGACTCAGATGGAAGCATATCAGATACATTTTGTACAAAGGCGATCAAGTGTATTTGAATGCAATATATTTCTGCATTGTTGATGCCAACAGGCATTGTTTCTCAGACATGTAGCTGCAATACCATCACCCTCATCCCAAGTGTTAACAAGCAATCCTGGTGGTAACTCGGCCATTTCAATAAAACCGTGACATCTTTTTCAAGTCTGATATATCCTGCACCAATATCACTCCTTTTAGAATTAGCAGGACAACCGGTTTTGACCTTGGCAATCACTTTCTGGCAAAATAAACACTTACTCCAATCAAGAGTACATAACTGTGACACTTCCATTACTGAGTTCGTATATTTGCCCCTCTAACACAGCATTTTTATGTTGACGAAGGTAAGCAGATTACGATAGCACTAATTGAACTATTCTTTCTGATGGAATATTGTAATAGATAAGTGTCCCATGGCTTCCTTTTTCAACAACTTTCTTTCCTTCATCTGTCAGCTCCAAGTATACAGAATTCCTCTGTATGTAGGAGATGACCTGCAATAGTATAGAATGTTGGACGATAACTCTTTAACAACAAGAGTCTACTAAAAGTGACCGGAAAGTAGTCGTTAAAGTGTTAAGCATTGCATGAAAAAATGTGAAAATATGAGGATTTGTTACTTATATACTTTATGAATCCATTATGGGATGTTGCTGGTAGGTAGCAATGCTGTATGCGATCGCCGTCTGGGGTGGTCTTATTACTTACCTCATGGTCGTTTGAGGGCATGTAAACCAGACACTCGATTGACTGAATAATTTGCCTTTACGGGTGTTTCTTGCTCGTAGATTATTCATTAAAAAGCTATTCGATCTGATTATGGGAAAAACACACTGTTCAAGGAGCGATTTTTACCTGGCTGCAAACGGACTAAGTCCAAATCTATTCTATTTATCCATTTTAACTTGCATACTGTACTTGATACCTGTCTTCGAATTTCCTAACTGGATTCCAACAGAACTTCTGTGCTAATTAACAGTTTACTGCCGAAATCCTAACTAATATAACAGTAATAGCATAAATGATTATCAACATTAGCGATAGATATGTAAGCGTAACTAGAAAACAAGTTGGTATCCCATAACAACGTACAAAACAAGCCTAATTGAGCACAACTTAGCCCAAGAAGACAGCATATAAATTCTATACAAAAACTTAATAAGTTTAATTACTTACGAGCATATTCACAAGTGTTAGTATATCAGGTTATTTTTGTTATTTTAATATATTAATATAGAAAGTTTGTTGCTTGTACGCATCATTTGAACAATGCAGTAGTTTGATGTTTCTTATTGCCCGCACTAATTGTTCTGGCGTTATAAGTGGCTGTTTGATAGAGTGATAAAAAATTAACCTAAGAAACTTAATATTTTTCAAGTTGCTTAGTTTTTTTGCTTCTTATTCTACCTAGTTTAATATGCAGGATGTTGTCAAATGTGCTTGGTATAACATGACAATTAATATTTAAATAATTTTTCGACAGATGCCACGTATTTTGGCCTGCATGAAAATTACACATTTTATGACAGTGATTTACTTCTTTTGGCCACTACTTACTACTTAGTTTTTCAAATCTTATTCTTTTTAGATTTTGCAATGTTGCTTAAAAATTTAATGTAAGAGTGTGAGGGATATTTTTAAGACTGGATCATCTTTCATCATCTTGTCACTTTTATTAGGCACTTAGGGAAACCCACGATGTTAACCACTTGGTCTAAAGTGCTACTTGCATTATTGTCTAATAGAAGGGCTCCATAAGTACAATTATTATGCTCCAAAGGCTGATTAAATATACATTACACTTTAGCAGTGTAATGTAACATCTTCTCTAGCAGTTCACTGTATGATGTGATGCAGGCTTATGCGCGCCGTGGAGCGTGATGACTGCAAAAAGTTACAGCAGCTGCTTTCTTCAACCCGAGATAAGCAGAGCGTCAGCCAGTTGGCCAAATGCCTTCACATGGCCTCCATGTGGGGCCACCAGGACTGCGTTGACGCCTTGATCGAGGCGGGCACCATGACCAACGTCCACGACATCAACGGCAACACGCCACTCATAGTTGCCGTACGCCAGGATCACGTCAACATTGTCAGGACGCTGATCGAGGCCAAATGCAATGTCAACAAGGCAACATATCTTGCGCATGCAACGCCGTTGCACTATGCGGTCTCGAATGGAAGCATCGAATGCGCCCGGTTGCTCATCAGAGCAGGAGCAGAGATCGAGGCACAGACATCGAGCGGACGTACGCCGCTCATGCTGGCATGCAGGAGTGGACATGAGCATGCTGTTATGCTTTTGCTTGAAGCAGGTTTGAATCAAAACTTGTGTATGATATAGCTCAAATTCACTTTATATAATTTAGTAAGTTTTATTAATGAAATATCAGTTTTACACCACTGATTAGGTTGTATGGTGAGAGATGCTTTATAAGTTTGTAATTAGTATAGAATAGAACAAAGGACGCTGAAGAAGATTCACGCATATTAGATAATGAGTGAAATCTGTTTTTTTTAAACATTTTGAATAATGCAGTTGCTAGTGCGTTAACTTACCTAAAAAAATTGTTTTTATTTGTTTCGTCAGTATTAATTCTGTCTGAATGCTGTTGACTAATAATATTTAAAAAAATGGCACGTTGGTGCGTTTACAGAGACTCTTAATAAACATCATCTTGGAGTTGAATGATCTTCTATCTTTTCTGGAAACACTTGTGGCACCATTTGAGGTCTCTTTTATGCAAAATCTCATTCCCAAACCCCAATTCATTGTGCAGTGACAACAGAGCAAGACCTGTAAGACTCTGAAAGGAGAAAAAGCTTGAGTGGAAATGATCACCCGGCTGAAACATGTACTACTCCCTTGGCAACTGAACAGATTTCTCTGCAATGCATGGCGATGTGGTTGTTCCGCGGTCCAGCACAGAAATTTTGCTGTAGTCAGTCCATCCTTCTTGCCTAAGAACCTCCTACTTAGTCTCTCTCAGCTTCTTTTCCGCAAGCACTTGAAGACCATTTTGTTTAATCGGTGTTTATTATGTTAGGTTGAGAGCCCCTATGATAAGTCTCTCTTGAAGTGGCAATGTACAAATATGCAATTACCATTGCCATAAGCTGTTAGGTAGACAAAAAAAGCATTGAGTTGCATGAATTTTTTTAATTTTATGGGATCAGTTTGAATATGTGGCTGCTAGATAACAGAATGATTCGTTAGTTCTTGATTGTTTTAATTCAGACGATTTTTGAATTCAGGTGCCAAGGTTGACCGAACGGACAATGACAGGGCGGTTGCACTGAACTTTGCTGCCGAGGAGAACAACATCGAGTGTGTGCGTCTTCTGTTGAGCGCTGGTGCCAATACCAGCCTCTTGACGAAGTATGGTGACAGTGCACTTGGCCTGGCATCCAGAAAGGGTTAGAAATGCAATACAATATGCAATAAAACTGGTTTTGATATTGTCTGTCAGAATTTACACTCCTTTGAGGCAGCCACTGTGTAAGGGCCCGGGATAGTTCCTTCATGCACTGCCCAGCCCCATCAATATTCTGCAGTATGTTCATATGCTGCAGAATAGGGATAAATAGAGTTTTGAATTTCTTGCTGCGTACTGAGTTTTATGAGCTGAATTTTGCCGAGTCCGAGTTTCTAATATTTAAAAAGTGTCTCATTCTCTTTATTTTTAGATTGACACAACGTTTACAAATTTTTTAAGTTTGCTTTAGTTTTCCATAGGATGTAGTAACTTAAATTAAATCTTAGAAACTCAGTCAGTCATCTTTATGCATCTAGCAATCATGTTGACTCAAAGAGCCTGTACATGAGATATCAGAAATTCTGAATGAAATATTTTCCTTATTTTGAATACTCTACCTTTGTTGAAGGAAATCTTGAAGTGATGGAGCTCTTGCTGAACCACCCAGCAGTTCCTTCATCCAGTTGGAGACGATCTAACATGAATCCGCTTCATTGGGCCTCGGAAGGCGGCCATCTTGCAAGCGTTGAACTGTTGCTTGCTTGCCAGTCTTTCAGTGTCAACCTTGGCACAAGGCAACCATACAGTCGTGGAGATTTCCTGGCCAGTAAAGGAGTCATGCCGCTCATGTTGGCTAGCAGAGGTGGATATTGCAGCATAGTGGAACTGCTGCTAAATCACAACGCCGAAGTGGACAGGATCGACAGTGATGGTCAGCATTTTACTAATTTTTAAACGCATTTAATTGTTATTTTGTGGTGCTGGTGATTGCTGTACTCGTAGTAATGGTAAGATCAGAATTTAGAGAGCTTTACACGGGCACCAGATTATTCGTGAGCACCACGTCATGTCAGTGATGACATTCATGTTTTCAGAGTTACTGCAGAATGTTCCAAATTATGTAACTAAAATTTTGTAATATCAAATTTGTATAGCACTGCTTCAGGAGAAACCCTTTGGTGGCATTTAAAGATTTAATGTAAATGTTAATGTTGTGTGCTTGAGTGCAGAAGTTTTGTAAATGATGTACTAATGCAAAGAATGCTCTGTCAAATTTGTGCTTATTTTTAACTATTTCAATTTTCTCATCTGAGCATGCATAACATCAGGCAAACATACTAATTGCTTGTTTAGTTTATCTTTTCTATTTATACGTTATCCTGAAATCTGTTTTTACAGGGCTGACTGCGCTGTTGTATGCTGTGAAGGGTGATCACTGGAGGTGTGTTGAATCTCTGCTTAGTGCAAAGGCCTGTGTAAATGGAGTTCCTCTGTCACCCAACGGCTTCCCCATCTCGCCTCTCGTGACGGCCATCAGCAATCGCAGTCTGGCCGCCCTCCGGGTTCTGCTTCGGGCCAACTGTGCCACCAGCCGGCCTGGGCTCCTACGGGCCGACGGTGAACTCGTTGTTCCGATTATGCTTGTGTCACAGCAGCAGGAAGATTTTCAGCATATCATTCGGATGTTTGCAATTGCTGAATGCCAGGTAATGGGAGTCTGTTCGGTGACAGCATGGGTCTGTAATCTAATGATTAAGGATGGATTTTAGCTTTTAGTTTGACTAAATATTTGTATATGTTACAGGCAATGTGTGAAATTAGGGATTTTGTAAAATGCCTAGACAATTTGTAAAACCATAACACTACCCTAATCCTGACCCTAACTCTAATCCTAGCCATAAATTTAAAATGTTGCATAAAATCTAAGGAATCAGGCAGTTTACAAAGTCCCCATTTCACATATTATCTGTAACATATACACATTCAATCATGTATCATGTCTCAAAATTTGGATTTACTGACTAGTGCAACAGGTATATTTATTGCAGCAGAAATGAGTTGGATGCAATAGATTACAGGAATTTTTCAATATGACAGATAAAAAACGATGGCATTAGGTATTTACATAACTCTGCCATGGAATATACTTCTGTATTCAAAGTTGTTTCTGATATTAATAGTATGGGATAATGTTTATAGAATGATGTGAAGGAGGGAGGGAGGAGATTGTTCCTTTACCGAAACATGAATTCAACAAGTACGAATGTATTTAATTTGGTTTAGTAGTCTTAGTTCCACGAACAATGAATTCGTGCCCATTGCCGCCAATTGGCTGCTGTCTAAAACTTATGATCAATGAGAGATGTATAGGTTTTTAGAGACAGCCGACATGACGTTAAAAGTTTGAACAAATGTTTATGATGCAGTGCATTTGAAAAGGAGTCTTGACTAATGGCAATACAATTATTTGTTGCTTTCTTTTTGAAGAATCCTGATTTTGCCCAGCAAAGATGCTGCATGATGGAACCCAGCTGTCGTGATGACGACCTGTTGAGAGACATTTATTTGTCACACATGATCGCAATGTCTGCACCTTCGCTGGCAATTCTTTGCCGTCACGTGATACGAAGTCACATCGGAGATGGAGTGTTTCATCGTGTTCCTCTGCTTCCCATACCGTCTTCACTTAAACGCTTCCTGCTGTTAAATGAACTGGAAGAAGATATCTGAGCAGGGCTGAACTTCAGTAGCACTGATGAAAGAGATGCAGGGTGAAAGGTTGATCTTGGTGTAGTTTTTTGGGTGAGAACAATTCTAAGACGGGTGATAATTTTGAAGTTTCAACGTGTTTTGTGAAAAGATCTTTATACGTTTTGGCCACACAATTTAACTTTTAAAGAATTTGGTAAGCTATGTACAGATCTGAGAGAGTTAATAATAATAATAATGACTACGATTTATAAGGCGCCGTAAACGCGGTCATACCACTTCAAGGGCGCCTGAGAAGTTATTGTACTTAAAATTTTTCATTTAAATTGTTTATGGAAGAGTTGAGGGCTTTTGGACTGCCTTTATCCTTACAATTTAGGATTTAAAATTAATTGTGTATGAAATTTGTAAGCCATTGCTAAAATGATTTTTTCATCTTGCAAGTTTGATTTAAAAGATACATCAGTGACGTGACATCTGTGAAGAGCAGACTGGTAGTTTACACTTGATTCAGTGATTTGTTATTTGGTTACTTCTTTAACAGTCATGTCACAGTTTAACCTCTTCTTCATTGTTGTCTGAATACTGATTTATAATTGTTTCTCGTTGTATAACCTAATATTTGTTGTCGTTTGCAAAATATTAATCTAGTTCCGAGTGAAAATTATTTCAATACGCTAGTGTTCTTCCTGCAGAAATTACAACATTTCTACTTGTTATCACTTATGATATACAGTTAGTGTCCAGTGTTATATCTCTCCATTGAACATTTTGATTTGACGGAGATGTCTGCTTCGCCATCTTCATACGACACCTATCACTTTATTTATTTCACGACCATTCACGGAGTTTTTGTGATTATAAGTCAGTTTCTAATCATGAGTTGGTTTGTTTGTTTTGATTCGAAACCCGGTTTTGTTATTGTTTAAACTTTGAACGTGAACACTGAACTTGTTTAACGTGTTCTTCCTGTGATTACTAAGAAATGTGCAAGTGCTTTAACATAAGAAGAATGGTAGATTAAGAGTGTCTTTTGTCATTATTATTATTATTATTATTATTATTATTATTATTCCAGGGTTTAACGACATCCTGTGGCATCACAGGTTGTTGACGTCTTCAAAGTTATTTACATGTCAGTTCGATTTCATATATTGTTTTCATCAGTTTTCAATCCAAATCGAGATGCCAGCAAGCTTTAGGTTGAACCCGATTGGACACTAGCGAACGAGCAGGTAGAGGGTGGGTATTCCAATAATCTAGGTCCATTGATCTGACCTATTTGGATCTTGACATAGGGTCAATTTCACTCCGCTTATCGATTATGTTTTGACTGAGCACCAGTGAATACACTAGTTCCGGTAAGTTCGCTATTGGGGCACTGTACAAATTTCAAAATAATGATAATGCTTATCTGCCCAGCAGTTTTAGGTAATCAGATGATAATGATAATGCTTATCTGCCCAGCAGTTTTAGGTAATCAGATGACCTTGTGTCACAGGGTTTTAGACAACCCAGATGACATTCTGTGGCAGGGTTTTGACAACCCAGATGAACTTGTGTAGTTTAGTTTGACAACCCAGATGACCTTGTGTAGTAGGGTTTAGACAATCTAGATGACTCTGCTGAATAGTGGTAAGACTGAGAAATAAGGACTGGTTTAAGATATTGTGGTGAATGGTGACCTGTTCAGAGTTTATAGAACTGCTAATGTTTACCGGTCTTAAGTTTTGGATGTGTTGCAGCCTTTTGAGTCCAAGGTCTGCGATACCCACAATAGACAAACAAGCATAGGCCTAATCACGGCTAGAGGAGACAAAATTAATGAACAGGCTTTGGTTTGCGATATATTAGTCACAGTCGACCTGATGTGACGTATTGCCCTGATGTGATGGAAACATGATTTAAGCTAGAAAGGTTTGTTATGTGCGGTCGGAATGTCAGCTTGCTGTCCAGGTTTAGGCCTACCCCAACTTCCCCAAGTGTTTATCAGTATCTCAAAGTGACACAGCAGAAACCTCCTACGAGGTCGATTGGAGAAAGCGAAGGGTAAGAACGTAGGCGAACTCTACCGCTACTCGTACCATGATAGTGCCAGTCCCACGCGTGGATGAAGGAGGAGGGCGATGCTAAATAATCATCTTTATTAATCATCATCACAGTAAAACCAAAAATAATCAACTAAGATATCGTTCATCATGTCGGGATAAATATCTGGTTGATTGTAAACTCTTACTTAGCCCTAGAGGAAGTGAGAGAAAACATTGTCCATAGTAGATACCCTTCTCCTACACTTGTTTATCTTTCTACTCTGTACCATTCCACTATGCTCAATGGATCACTACGTCAAGGTCCAAAGATCGCCTCTTGTTCATAGAATTACAGACTACACGAAGCATAATTAAGCTGCGTCTACTTCCAACACTTCATTCGGCTCGCAGAATCATCACGAATCGTCGGCCGCTACATAAATTCCAGTCGGGCAGGTAACACGACTTCAGCAGCTGCTGCGCCATTGGGTTGTCCGCCGATCTTTATGCGATGACGGGCAGATGGGAGGGAGAGGAGGAGGCTGCATCTGTCGGAGGAGCCATGAGGCGTCTACGAGGGCCGCGGGGCGAGTCGCCGCCGGCCAGTCTGCCCCGCAGACAACACCCATCTCCCGTCCGTCGCTCGTTCAAGAGACAACGGACAATCGCACCGGATCGGTGCTGGGACGTATGCGATGGACGAGTGGCTGAGTGGGTTGGCGGCATGGCGGGTGGATGGGCGGGTGGATTGGGGTTAGGTGCCTGAGTGGATGGATGGATTGTTGGATGGAAGGATAGATGGATGGATGGATAGATGGATGGATGGATGGATGATTGAACGGTTTTGATGTATATCTATGCATTCATGTATATATTTATATTATTATGTATGAAAGGGTGGAAAACAGGTAAATAAATGATAAGGTGCTTGGATGGATGGATGAATGGATGCATGGATTGTTGGATGGATGGATGAATGGATGCATGGATTGTTGGATGGATGGATGAATGGATGCATGGATTGTTTGATGGATGGACGAATGGATGCATGGATTGTTGGATGTATGGATGAATGGATGCATGGATTGTTGGATGGATGGATGGATGAATGGTTGCATGGATTGTTGGATGGATGGATGGATGGATGGATGCATGGATTGTTGGATGGATGGATGAATGGATGCATGGATTGTTGGATGGATGGATGAATGCATGGATTGTTGGATGGATGGATGGATGGATGGATTGTTGGATGGATGGATGAATGCATGGATTGTTGGATGGATGGATGGATGGATTGTTGGATGGATGGATGGATGGATGGATGCATGGATTGTTGGATGGATGGATGAATGGATGCATGGATTGTTGGATGGATGGATGGATGGATGGATGGATTGTTGGATGGATGGATGAATGGATGGATGCATGGATTGTTGGATGGATGGATGCATGGATTGTTGGATGCATGGATGAATGGATGGATGGATGGATTGTTGGTTGGATGGATGGATGGATGGATGGATGGATGGATGGATGGATGGATGGATGGATGGATGGATGGATGGATGGATGGATGGATGGATGGATGGATGGATGGATGGATGGATGGATGCATGGATGGATGCATGCATGCATGGATGCATGGATGCATGGATGCATGGATGGATTGTTGGTTGGATGGATGGATGGATGGATGGATGGATGGATGGATGGATGGATGGATGGATGGATGGATGGATGGATGGATGGATGGATGGATGGATGATACTTATGGATGGATGGATGGATGGATGGATGGATGGATGATACTTATGGGTGGATGTATGCAATGGATGGGATAGATTGATTGAAGGGTGATTGGGAATTGATTGGGTATGCATATTTTTTAACAAGCTACGTATCTGCCCAATCATGCAACTTTCATTCGAGGATTTTATTAATGGGCCAAAAGCTTCGTCATCGTATAATCTCCTACAGTTAGATATGTCTGCGGTCGGCTTAGGAACAGTCACGACAACCACAGTGCAACAGCAGTTGAACAGCTGTGCAACTACAGTGCAACAACGGTGCAACAGCAGAGCAGTACCAGTGCAGCAAGAGTGAATTAGCAGTGAAACAACAGCGCAGCAACATGTGCAACAATAGTGCGATATCAATACAACAGCTAGCTACATCCAGATTACACCGGGTGCCGTTTAGTTGTTCTCGACATTCGCTGAAGGTTAGTTACGGCGTTAAATCGCCCGCCGACTTTTGTTTATATATCCATACATACATACCTACACACACGCACACACATTATATACATGCGGATGTATATACATATTATACATATGTACCCATTATATACATACACGTAAATAAATAAACTTACAGATATATATATATATATATATTTATATATATATAGTCCGGTACATACTGTAACTGACATTGTGTAAACATGCATCTATACATGAATACATTATTTACACTAAGTACATAGATATGCCATCCATACATAATACATAATGTACGATACAAATGCATATATATATATACATATATATATATGCATCTATACATGAATGCATACATGCAGACATTATAGTCTACAAATGCCCTACATATTATGTGTTGGGTCTATATGACATGTATACCATCTATACTGTGGTTGCTGAATCGTCTGTATATATATATATATATATATATATATATATATATATATAGATATATATATATATATATATATATATATATATATATATATATATATATATATATATATATACGGAAGACGCTGCTGTTCCTATGTGCTACAGTGCTAGTATATATATATATATATATATATATACGGAAGACGCTGCTGTTCCTATGTGCTACAGTGCTAGTATATATATATATATATATATATATATATATATATATATATATATATATATATATATATATATATATATCCTCTCTGCGGTTGGCCCCCCGTACAATAGCTTCGACGATGGATTCGCATTTAGCGAAGGCAACAGCGACGGCAACGACGTAGGATGGATGCTGTCCGCAGCGATCAGTAACTGGAGAAATTGGAATCCGGAGGCGGATGGAGTTACGGCGCGCGGGTGGTAAACTGGCTCCCAGTCGTCCTGGAATCATGAGACCGACGTCGCGGCTGCTTCTTGTTCTGCCGTCTCCTTCGAAGTCTGTCTCGCCCGGCAGCAGCAGTCTCATTTTCTTCGAAAGGAGAGAGAGAGAGAGAGGGAGAAAGAGCGAGAGAGAGAGAGAGAGACAGAGATGGACAGAGACAGAGACAGAGAGAGACAGAGACAGAGAGAGACGCACAGAGAGAGACACAGAGAGAGACAAATAGATAGATAGATAGATAGATAGATAGATAGATAGATAGATAGATAGATAGATAGATAGATAGATAGATAGATAGATAGATAGATAGATAGATAGATAGATAGATAGATAGAGAGACAGAGACAGAAACAGAAACAGAGAGAGACAGAGACAGAGATAGACGCACAGAGAGAGACACAGAGAGAGACAAATAGATAGATAGACAGACAGACAGACAGAGACAGAGAGAGAGACAGAGAGAGACAGAGAGAGAGACAGAGAGAGAGATGCGCCGTGTTGGTTGTACTATGGCGTTTTGCGTTGAACCACGCGAGTAAGTGTAGTCTGCGGAGCCGTACTGTATATATGGTGGATTAATGCAGTAGGGTGTAATGCGCAGTCGGTTGGTTGGAGAAGGAGGGCGATCACTTGGATGGGGAAATGGGTGGGTGGGCATGGAGGGTAGAATTTGGGTGGATATTGGGTCGATGAGAAGATGAGTGGATGGATGGATGGATGGATTTGAAGGGGTAGACTTTTGGTGGGTTGATGGATGAATTGTTAGGTGTAGGTGGGTGAATGGGTAGATGTATGGAGTTATTGGTTGATGGATGGTTGATTGGTTGGATGGGTTCTAGGGCAATTCGACGCCGGACAATTCGTCGCGGACAATAATAATAATAATAATAATAATAATAATAATAATAATTATTATTATTATTATTATTATTATTATTATAACCAGGTGTGTCAATCCACTCTCGGTTATAAGTGTCAGTAAGGCAAGATATCACCCAAGACTCAAAAAATATTCCGCCGCGCTGCATGAAATTGGAGTCATTTGCTTCCGGACCCCCCTCCTATCTGGACGCTCCTGGTAATAATAAAGTACTGTATCATTATAGGTTTATCTCTCATTGATTCTAATGAAGTTCCAACTCTAGATCAATGTGGTACGTATAGGCTATAGGTCGATGTCATATGAACGCCTGAGTGTCTACCGTTTGCATTGTAGAGCGAACGACCCATGTTTGGTGTCGCGATATAAAGTAGTAATCTGCTGCTTTGTAGAAGCCAATAGCATTAGCGGAATGGCATTTCAAGAATTCCATCTGTGAAATTAACACGCCACAACTCCCATCCTCCTTTTAATCCTCCTTCTCTCTCTCCACACCTTCTTCTCCTACCCCTTCTTCTTCTATTTATCCTCCTTCTTCTTTTAATCCTCCCATCTCCTCTCCTCTCTTTCATCACTCTCCTCCGCTTCCTCCTCCTCCTCCTCCTCCTCCTTCTCGCATCCTCTTCCTCCTTCTCCTCTTCCTCCTCGCCTCCTCCTCCTCCTTCTCCTCTGCCTCCTTCTCATTCTCCTCCTCCTCTTCACCACCACCCAACAGTTGTAGAGTAGACCCGTAGAGCGGCATTCCGCCATCAACCGTTTGTTACCGGAACCTTCTTCATGCGGCGTCGGCGGCGGCCGAGCGCACTCCGCAACAGACCGGAGCCAATCCCCTTAGCGTCTCAATATCGCGAGACAGGATAGACTATCGGACGCTGCTGCGTCTTGTTACCGGTCGGCGCGGTCGAGAATTGGAGTCACAGCGGCGCCGGACTCACATAGACAGGTGCCCCGTCAGGCGCGAAACTTCTTATGCGTTGAGACAGCCCGAGGCGTGTGCGCATACTTACTTCGCGGACCGTCTTGCCTGAGGCGGCATTTTAAGCGCGGCTGTTAGTTTGTTGAGGTGCTTCGCGGATGCAGGTACAGAGCCAACGACTGATATATAAACCTATTAATTGTTGGCAACTTTGAAAAATGCGGGTCTGCTATATATACGTAGGCCTATCGTCCGCGCTCGCAGTAGACCCGTATCGCATTCGAAGTAAACGTAGGCCTCGGTAGATCTCTCGGGTGAGAGGTCTATGTGCTGGTAGATTGGATCCCGGCACACACGAGGGTACAGACGTGGATGTGTATATGAGAAGGTACTTGTCGGACAGTTTATTTTTGAGGAAGACAGACTCAGACAGCCATAATCAAGTGGCAGAAACGAAACCGGACCCAAGTGAAGTTGCTGGTATATACATCGCAGGAGGCTCTGCCACCCAGCATTGCTTCAGGAAGCCACGGGCGATGAGGAGTGTATGTATGACATCCGCGACTCCTTCGTTTCCTTGGTGATATATCGACATCCATCGTAATGGTCCATATGACGATCGGTGGCATAAGGTTGGTCATCAGATGATGGGCATATATATATACTGGATTTTGGCGTCTATCAAATGGCGGCGTTGGTCCTTGAAGAGGGTTACGCTACACCTCTGAACGAGATAAGTTCTGTTTATTGAAATGTCTGTGGTAATTCACGACTGCTCTTCGGTTACATCTTCTGACGCAACGGCATTCCGCTGTCTTCTTCGAGAAAGGTGTTGCGAGAGGAAAAACCGAATCACTTGTAGATCTTCAAGTGTACAGGCATAAACACACGCAAACACACACACACACACACACACACACACTCACATCGACAAGGAGACTATAAATGCGTATAAATGCGAGAACTGTGATTCGATGAGATGAAACTGGGATCAGATGTGACCATCGCTTCGCCGCGAATGAGCTGTTATTCCACCGAGCATTGCAGAACTTGAATGATGGTTCACTTGTGGAAAGCGTATTAAAAGACCGTTTTCGGACCTTTCACCTGCAGGCTGACTTGATGCAAATAACCTACAAATCTGTTGACCTCTGAACTCCGACCTGCAAACATTTTCCACTGCTAACCTACCATCAATCTCCGTTCGGAATGCGAGAGCAGGGCGTTGTCGTCGAGACCTTCTGTGTTCTCTTTTCTTTCTTTCTGACTGCAGGGGTCGTCATGGGGCAAGCCAGAAACGTGACGCTGTGGACGACGAGACCTGAAAACGTCGCTTCCTCGTCGCCTGGATCGCTACACATTCCCTGGTCGAGGAACGCCACGCCACCACCGACACCCTATTTGACGACGACCTCCTCGCTTAACAGAACGCAGCTGCAGCAGGTCAGACGGAACATCATCCGTGGCAGCAACTCTACGGTGACGATTACGAAGATGAACTATCTGAAGAAGGAGATGTGCAAGTCGGCGGCGCTGCAACAGGCAGTGCGCGAGAGAGGCTGCGTTCGCCGACTGATCGTCAACCGGTTCTGCTATGGTCAGTGTAACTCCTTCTTCATTCCCAAGACGGTCTCCCGTGACGATCGCGACGGGGCCAGCCTTGAAGAGACGGCCTTCAAGTCTTGCTCCTTCTGCCGCCCGAAGGCCGTGCGATGGGTCCGCGTGCTGCTTCAGTGCCCGCGCATCACGGCGTCGCCGACCAAGCGGAAACGAGTCCAGATCGTCATGCAGTGCTCGTGTACGGCGCTGGCGTTGAACTAGTGCACAATGAACATCGCTGGAGAGCCAGAGACAACGCCGTGGATAGAGCGTCGAACGCGCACTGATCACCACCCTTGGAGACGAGCAAACACGTGATCGGATGCTCTAAATCATACCATGTCTTTAAAATGTTATTGTACGGGCGCTAGAGAAATTAACCACTGCAACAAGCTTGTGTCGCCATACATGTGCGTTTGTGATCTTGAGTGTTTTGGGCGGTACCTTGTTACTCAGCAAATTGTGAAATGCCTCGGCCGTATAATATAATCATGACTACAGCTTAAAATTTTGACTGAATCTGTTTCAAGGATTTGATCTGGAGTCTTTCTGACCTGTTTGTACGATTCTAATTCGAAATGTTGTCAATCGTGAGCCAGCGGTGCAACGATTCCGTGAAAGGTGTAGTGAACAAGACACGATACATTAATAATAATATTAGTTTCACCATGTTCCATATTGAACTTTGCTTTCCCACGGCGGTTTAAGTTTACGAAAAGGCAGAATGGTTGATGTGCCCCGTTCAGCCCCGACAGTGAGCTCCTCATTTGCTACACACTTGATATGCAGTCTCTGTTAATGGATGTTTTGGTCTACTGTCGATCGATCAAGGTCGTTTTGTTTCACTGAAGTCGAAAGACACGGTCCCTTCCCTGCTGTCGCGTGCGTGGAAGATGTTGATGTCTTGTACAGTTTACTCGCTTGTGGGAGCTAGCTTATTCACAGGCGCTAGCTTCAACCAGATGTCTGTGCATAGACTGTTTATACCGCGTGATACATGTGTGCATTTTAAACCACATTTAGACTTAAAAACTAAAGAATTGCGCGCATTATATAGACCGTGCAGCAATTCGGCAGTGCACAAATGCACGTCTATAGAGGCTTAGAAGAGTGTTTACAGAACAACTACTTCGGAACATGGCTGCGATTGCGATGGATTTGAAAGAAAGCAGACCTAGCTAGATCTACTGAGATTGCGATACAACTCAACAAGCTAAACGACGATCAATATTCCGACCACTTGCTCTCAGTAGCATTCGTCATTAGCGATGTGTGTGTGTGTGTGTGTGTGTGTGTGTGTGTGTGCATTTGGGCGTGTGTGGGTATGTGTGATTGTGTGTGTCCATGTAGATGTGTGTGCGTGTGTGTGTGTGTGTGTGTGTGTGTGTGTGTATGTGTGTATTATAGGCGATGTCAGACAATGAACAGAAATACATTGCCTCGACGAATAGATAGAACACACAATTGACAGTAGTATGCAATATGGCGTCATTAAATGTAATCTGAAAACTTCTGTGATGTTTAATTAGAGTGAACAAGAGTCAGATTGATTTACGGCAGATTTAAAGTGAATTCAAGTCTTGTCGCTGTGCAATCGAGTTGGAAAGGCCACAGACAGACAAAGACGAAGTATGTAGAATGGCTATAGCAGCGTTTCCCAAATCGTGGGTCACAACACGGCATCGGAAGAAAAATTCCGTATGGCCTAAATCTTGTCATTTGATAGTTGATGATGATGATGATGACGACGACGATCACGATGACGATGATGATGATGATAATAATAGTAATAATAATAATAATATAACTTCGTTTAATTGCAAGCTGACAAACCGCGATATGATTACAAAAACAGTAGCATTTAACCGCCGACAGCCACGCTGGGCGCGTATGGCGTTATGCCTCTGATTAGACCAACGCCACCGCCTAGCGAAAGAGTCGAAGGACTAATCAACCTTATGGGGCTGGTGGTTTTATAACTAGTGTCCTCAGCTCTGCGCCTTAGTGTGCTATCTATTACTTCACGAACCCCCGTTATTAATTACTTAATGTTGCTAATTTATTTAAACTCCATAAATCAAAAGATCAATGTATGCCACAGCCTACAAGCAGTCAGTCACTACCCGGCAGCTAGGCATCGCCAAAACACAAAAACTTTGTATGGACATTCATATAATTTGTTTCCTTTTAACTATATATATATATATATATATATATATGCCAGTATAGGCGAAACTATTTAAGTGGGTAGAGAAGTACAAAAAATCCGCGTCAATTAAACAAGTTTGAGAAACGCTGGGCTATAGGCCATATAGCAACCCAGGCGATGTGGTTAGGCCCTGATAATTAGACCTAACACAGAGGGTCAAAACCCGTCACTTGTCTGTTTTTACTTTTTTTATTCAGTCGTATTCTAAAATGCATCTGCTTTCAAATACTTCTGATAGAATCAAAATAGCTTCTTCTAACTGAAGGTGTATGTCCGCTCGTTAGACTCCTTCGATCGTATAAGCATAGCAACTGAGAAAATCGAAGTATAATCTTATGTACGAAAACACAAAGTCTGGGGTATATATGTCGAGTGTTCAATTGTTTTGTCTGCCACTGAGCGTGTAGTGTTTAGTGTTTAGTATACATTTATGACAGATAAATACCCACAATTCCACTCCCATGTCTGAAATTCTACTTACCTCTTCAAGTAGCCTATAATTTGACAGTCTGAGAAAGAACGCGCAGTTGACGTATCTGAGTTTTGTAGACGATGGTCTAGGGCCCTACATATGATACTATACGTTCGTTAAGTAGCAGACTATTAAATCAGTTGCCAAAGCAAAGCACAGTAGTAAAGGAGTCACCAGTGGAGCCAACCAAAGGATTCCCGTCGACAGTTGACAGATGGCGTGGATATTCAGATAAGTTAAGCATAAATTACCTATTTATAAGTGACTTCGGCAGCAAATATGGACCTCTGCCGCTAACTGTACCAGCCAAAAAGTCATTGTGAACGCATTTCCTGTGAACGCATCAGTGGCGGCGCTAAACCAGAACCGAAACGAAGAAGAGTGCATGAAACACATTCAGGCGTCGAAGAACATCGTACACAAGTACGTACGGCCTATCATCAAATATCCTAAAGCATCGCGCACGTATTCCTCTTATAGGTTGGATCCATGGAGATATGGTTGTTACCGAGGGAACTAGAAGAAACGAGACTGCACATGATGTTGATTCTTGATGTAAATCTGGAATTGCGACATTAGAAGAGAGTGCTTGAGAGCAAAAAATAAAACTGAACATTGCCAACATTTTAAGATGATAAACTGCTTGCATTCACTCGTTTCATCGCCGAATATGCTGAAGCCTTCTATGTGCTCAACAGGTTAGCTCTAATTACATGCACTATCCCAACAAAGATAGATCTGATCAATCCGAGCGCTCAGTCAGTTGTCTCAAACTATTAAAGGCACACTTGAGAACTAAAATGTTGGATTGCCAGATGTAGCAGATTTGTCTGTGCATTCTGTAAAAGCCCGTTCATTGGATTTTGACAAGGTTTTGAACAAATTTATAGCTGTGTATCCACATTTCCTCATATAGCTAACATTACAATTAAGTCCTAAATATATGTTCACTGTTGTCACTTGCCTACTAGTATATGACCCGAGTTACTTGAGCATTGACATGACAAATACTTGACACTGGGGCTCCATTTGTTAAACTCTTTATGGTGATCTAAATATGGGCGAGGAGTTTAACTGTTTTGGCGAGCTTATGTGGTCACACAAATTTTAAGGTCGCAATTGATGTACTGTTATTATTGTCATGGCCATAAATCGCCCTGCACTGGTAAAAGAACGACTGCCCTGGCTATGACCTAGTCACCAAAAGTGTCTGTCGCCGCCACTGGAACTCATAATATATTTCTACATCTGATGCAAAGTAAATCTTAGAAAATTTCTCAGCACCCACAAAAGTGCTACGTTAGCTTTACACTGGCGCTATACTAAGTCCGCACTATCCAAGCTTCTATTTTCGTTGCAATTCCAGGTCGAACTCCGGGGAGGTCATGTCCTGGAGACAGCATATGGTACTACTGTGATAGTTGGTGATGATGTATGGTCGTGCTGTGGCGCGGGAGTAGGATCTGGGTAGAATAGCTGGAAGAGGTCCGTCTGTGGTCGTAGGTGGAAGTAGCCGTATACAGAGTACAAGCGGAGGAGAGGTGAGATTAAGAAACAAGATTGGAGGATGTGCAGACTTGCGAAGGTCTTTGGGAGTCCGTACGAATGAGCTATAGTGTCTTTATTTACACTGATTTGCCCAGCGCTAGCCAACTTTTCGACTCTGGGCCAACCAACTTCGCCCCAATTGTTGGGCCAGTCGGCCAATTATTGGGCCAACTGTTGGGCCAACTGCAAATCCTGTTGGGCCAACTGCAAATCCTGTTGGGCCAACTGCAAATCCTGTTGGGCCAACTGCAAATCCTGTTGGGCCAACTGCAAATCCTGTTGGGCCAACTGCAAATCCTGTTGGGCCAGCTAAGCAAATCCCGTTGGGCCAACTGCAAGCGATGTTGGGCCAACTAAGCAAATCGCGTTGGGCCAACTAAAAATCCTGTTGGGCCAACTATTCGACTAGGTCTTCCCCCTAACACTTTGAGCGGCCAATAGCACCTTGATGGAATAATAATTGATAATCAAAAATAATCAAACGGTTCGCAACACTCAACTGCTGGAACAGTCACCGTGGCGCAAATCTCAATGAGTGCCTTACCATCGATGAGTGACACACGTGACTCCATTTTGTGGAGACAAGAATGTTGAGCTCTAGAAGAATCTGGTAAAATTCTACTCCTGAAGTAAGTTGTTATCATCCGTTCATATCATACTTGTGATCATACTACGGATTGTCAGCCTGAAATTAAACGAAAACATAATATATATATATACATATATGTACATATATATATATGACACTATATATGCATACATATAGCACATGTACACATAATTTTTGTTAACATATATACTTTATCGTGCATAAGTCAATACAGTTGGGTCAACTGCATTGGGACAACTACAAACCATGGATGATGGACCAACTATATTTCAAATAATTGTAATTTGGTTCTCAGTTTATACTCAAGATATAATTGGACTCTAACTTCCTAGTTGCAATCGTGACGACAACAAAACTGACAACTGTGAAAATGATATGCATAATAAGCCTCCTGGTATAGGCCTACATGACGTCTAATGTATGTTATAAGTGTATCAGGTTTTCAAGGTCATTTTCGCGATCAGTATCGAAAAATCCACAATGCACAGTCAGAAGTTTCAGTAAGCCAGCCTTTGTTGTTATGTGTATAGGTCTGTATAAAGTTATAGGCCTTACTGAAAGGTATATATATACGCCTATAATCCTCACAGTGTTGTATGCAAGACTTGAAACTTCAAGACCAAGACGAGACCGAGACAGTGAGGTTCCGTGACTGAGACCGAGACACTAGCCTCAAGACAGTACGTGACAGTACGAGACAGTAAATGACAAGTGATCTTATATAAAAGGCTGTAAAATATTAATGTATCAGTTTTCTGGAATGATGTTCATCTGTAATTTTAATTTGAAACTTATAATGTATAGTACCAATTCCTGAGAACAGTTTTTATATTTCCACGTTTTATCTTTTTCGATATCTCTTCTTCGGCCTATCTTCAGACTAAATAAAGCCTTTTTAGACACCTCTGAAATATTCTAAACGATTATAAACAAGCGAGTTCGATATCAAATACCAAACGAAATAATAAATTTGCGCATATATGATCCTATCCTTAATAATCACCTTAAGAATCTCAAAGTTGTTCGGATCGTTTCGACTATGGTGGTTTTACATAGCCATTGTTTTGTCAATAACTTCAAATTGCGTAAACGCAAACTTCACAATTTCAGGTTCTCTCTCAGACATTACTCCACTTTAAGGCAATTGAATTGACTTCAGTATCACGTGAATCGCGCGTTAACCAGAATTGCCGTTTCTCGTAGACCCCGGTTTCAGTTTTTAGCACAAGATTCTAGGAAACTTATCGAGACCGCTTGTTCGAAACAGAACAAGACTTTCACTTCAAGATAGTTTCTAAAAATTCGAGACACTACCGCGAGACCGAGACCGAGACAATAGGCTTCCGAGACCGAGAGCGAGACACTGTCTCGAGACCATACAACTCTGAATCCTCAGACGAATAAACATAATTATTATACTTAAGTCATCAAGAATAGAATTCAATGTTCTTCAAGCGGGAAGACAGAACTGATGATTTTGAAGCGTGACGGTCATGTTCTAGACCTGGGAATGAAGGGTTGGGGACGTGCGAGAATTGCTATTGGTGGGAAGGATCAGGACTGTTAACAATAACGCAAAAATGTTTTGCATTAGCAATACCAATACTTCCTAATTGAAAGCATCGCGATACCAATAATTATATACCAATACTTTTCCTGAAAAGTATAGCAATATCAATCGGCCTACCAATACTCTTACTTCTTTACTTTACTTTTACCAATACATTTCAATATGACTGCTGAATTCGATCTTAGCATGAATTATATATTCATGCACCGATTAATCATTGAAAATTTCCCAAATTTGAATAATTAAAAGGAATCTAGGTAAGAGGAATGGTTACTCATCATGTTTCCGTGTAGGCTAGCACGTTTTCTTCATGAACATGTCACCCCAATCAAAAATTTGCTACTGTTTGAAAATATGGAGCTTAAAACATCCAACGGCATTTTTTTTATTTTGCTGACACACCCGGTAGTTATTCGTAAATTCGGCTTCATGACTTAATGCTGATGAATTAACTTGTTATTTAAACTTATTTTAACAGGCTTTAAATTAAAACTTCTGGCTTCCGAATATCGCCAAAAAATGTTGACACGATGGAACACACATGTAGGGACTTTCAAGTATCGATCGCTGACAGGCTATAAAGATAAGTATCGCGATACACATGCAATACCAGCAAAATAAACAATTGCGATACTCGCTGCGATACTGATGACAAAGGTACGTAGGCCTATCGACGATTTAGTATCACAATACTTTATCGCGATATTAACAGCCCTGGGAAGGATAAAAATAGCCGAGTCTTGTAGCCTTGGTCACCACAAACAAATAGCTTATGACACGATAGTGCGTTTTAATTTTTGCCATATATATATATATATATATATAATTATTTATATATAACATATACCCATAGACTTGCAAACGTGCATACGTGTAGACCTATTTAGACTATCAGACTCAGACGTAATAAACGTGCGTGTCAGTGCACCCCCAAGCTTACTCGCACACACACAAACAAATGCACTTATATATACACACTGGAACATCAATATATAGGCCTAGGTCCTATAGGCCTAAGACGGCACTTATGCTCAGTGCGCGATATATATATATATATATATATATATATATATATATATGCCTACGCTTTGAATAGGCTTGTATACCTGCAGGTGTCTTGGCCCATGCGCGTAAATGCTGCTATTTTTAGCATGCGCCTATAAATACCGAATTTGGCATGGTGCACGTTGCATTATCGTAGTTGAAGTCTTGCACTAGGCCTAGAGGCCTCGATATGAATCATACTTGTTTCAATAAGTTGTGTTGTTTTTTACAGGTTCTAATAAGGATTCCCGGACAAAAGATCGACAGGGTAATAATTATTATTATCCTTTCCTACGAACGGGTGTTCCGCGTAGGCATGAATGGGCCTGCGTTCTACTCGCACAATGGCCCTTGAAAAAGCCGAAGCGTGTTTAGAAGATAACCTGATTATAGGCATATGTTTAGCTGGAAAGACTAACGAAGGGCTGTGGAAAAATTGCCTTATAACGTTTCTCCAATCATTGTCCATTTGGTCTTCTCCGTTATTATCTGACTCTAGGTAGGGTTGTGCATGTCTAGAATGAGGCTTTAGAATAAGACCAGGTCAACGACCTGGATGACTAAAAGCTAATCATCTGATCATGGTACCTACTAAAGTGTGAAACAAATCACATGAACCGTCGTTAATTCCATAATGGCGCAGTCTTTTAAACGGCCTACAGAGTAGACCTATTTAACACGATTCTTGTGCTCTGACCTTGAGAGGCCTATAACGCACGCTTAGGCCCTATACTCGTAGACTGCTGCCTTTCTGGCTCTCTAACTGTGAGAGCCAGTGAAAGACTAAAGGGAGTGCGATGCTCTACTGCATGTCTAAAGACTATATGGCCTCTATATAGGTACATATAGGACCTTGATGAAACTCAAAAGCAGGGGGCTGTGCATGAATAGATATGTATATAAGGATTGATGGAACTCCGAATGTCTAGGAAGCCTGGAATATCGGCATTTTTCGTGAAGGCCGTACATTTCCTCAATGCCAAATTAATGCGGCACGACGTTATTGAAGCTGATAGGCCTAATGTTTTTTCTCAACAGCTTAGACATTTTTAGACGAGAATCTAAGCTACATGTAGGACTAATGAGGTTCTATAGTAAAAATATGATAGCAGATACTAATTATATGCGCCCAACGTTGACATGCACTAACACTTAAAGTGGTAATTTTTTTTATTGCACATCGACAGCGCATCGCTGCTTCAATTGATCTGTGTTATTGAATTGATATTATAGGCGTGCTGGTTAGATTTCAATAAATGAAAGCGAGATATGACGCAAGACTTTTGGGCCATTATTTGGTCGCATTTGAAAAAATTAAAGCGTGATTTGATGCCTTGCATTTGGCTTGAATTTCTGCTACATCCCAAGGAGAGGGGTGTAATAATCTAATTAATTTGATGAACGGATATCTGCGTTCCCGCAGTTGGCAGGTGCGTGGGCGGTGTGGCAGATTAAATTGTTCAGTGAGAGGCAGTCAGACAGACGAGGAGGCGTGGCTTCTGCATAACGGAAGTAACTGTCTATAAACGAATTTCGATAAGGACTTAGATGTACGAAATAGGAAGTTTACAATTTTAACAATTTACGATAGTTTTATAATATTAGACTTGTTGTCAAAGTTGTAGGTGCCATGCAAGCCATCAAGTGCGTCGTTGTCGGAGACGGGTAAGTTATCTTAACTGGCTAACAATTATGGCAACTTTAACGGAACGCGAAGAATCCGATAAGGACATTACTAATTAGGTACAGATATGCAAGCAGAGCTCTTCTCACACAGCGCGATATTCATCCGAAGTTGACGTTGGTTTTGGGTGTATTTTGACTGGTTTATTTCTTAGAGAATCATTTCCAAATTGATGGGTACCGACCCGGCACCGGGCGAAGGAAGAAACATTCCGGGTTTAAATCATGTTATTTAATATTTTATTTTTAACTTAATTGATAGAAAGGTAATTGTTTGCTACAAGTAATCAGTCACTCCCTGACAATTAGACAATCACCAAACACACAACAAATTTGTGTGTACGTTCATATCTGTTTAATTCTACCTATTCAATAGCATTTTAACGGGCCACGAAAGAGAACTATATAAATAAGCGGGCCACGGGTAGAGAAGTTTGGGAAGCGCTGCCTTAGATAATTATTGCTTATATCCTAGACGATTACTCTCAGTATGTATAGAAAATTTACGTTGAGAATTTATTTTACCTAATGCTAATAATCTTTGAATATTAAAATGGATATTGAATCATACTGCTGGTAGTAGCAATGTTTATTAAAGAATATATCCCCAAGGAAATTTCAAATTTAGGTAAGCATCCTTATTGTTTAATTTCTGAAGGTTCAGTAGACTGTTATAGTTGAAATGTATATATTTGCGTGTCACACTTTTTATAATGCCTTTTAATTGTGATAAAGAAGCTATATAAATTCCTACCATGCAATCTATCAGATGTAATTGATTGTCAGGTCACCTTGATAATAAATTTTAGTCGATATTTTCACAGTTCTTGAGACATTTATAACACCATCATCATTCAAAGTTTTTCATTGAAATTCTTGTTATTTGAGATCGCCCTTCTTCCAGCATCTTTTGCTCAGAAGTGCACACGCGTAGAAGGCGCAATTGCAGTTGTACTACACAGCAATTGTGCGAAGGGCTTGCTCAAGGTCCCTTACACAGTGACTGATGCCTTGGAAGAGGGTCGAAACCACTCACTCAGCACACACTGAATGTTACGGGCCAATAATTTTTTATATTGTCCTTTTTATGAGTAAAGTAAAATGTTTTTGTTTGCAGTGCTGTTGGTAAGACATGTCTACTTATTAGTTATACGACCAATGCATTTCCTGGAGAGTACATACCTACAGTGTGAGTTAAAGATTCTTTTGAGTTAAAAATTTTGTGTTTCAAGTCTTGTCCCAATTAAGTGTAGTTTCTGCTTTTCAGTGTGTCCTTGACAGATGATGTAATATTTTGCTAAATGCTATTTCAAGTATTGTTACATTTATTTGTATTCGACAAAAATAGTTGTTTGGAACAAAATACTCGTTTGGACTAAAGTACCTGTTTGGACCATAATATTACTTGTTAAACATTCACAAATCTTTAGGAATGCACAAACCCTGAGGATACTTAAAACTCTGTTCAGTCCGCTGTGCACTGTGAATTCAGGTAAAAATTTAAACTGACCCATTTGACCCATCATTACAATGATCACTTTAAATTACAGAAATACTTATAACCAAGTGTATTAATTGTATTTGCACAGTTTGCATTTTTTAAATTTTATTCACAAATTTATCTTGCACTGGCCATTCAGTAAACTCCCAGTGGAGAAACCCTAAGAATAGAAAAAGGTTTGAGGAAGGAGAATAGAGTAGGATGTGACCGAGAAAGAATAGTGGCACTTAAGAGATGAGGGTATGCATTCCAAGGGAGGTCTCGAATGATGGTAAAAGATTTTATGTTACATAATGGATAAATGTATTTATTTGCCTTGATTTGTTGGGATGCATGATATTGTGTCTGCTGTAGGTTTGACAATTATTCCGCAAATGTCATGGTTGATGGGCGGCCAATAAATCTCGGTCTTTGGGATACGGCTGGCCAAGAAGATTACGATCGTCTTCGTCCTCTGTCCTATCCACAGACAGCAAGTGTTTCATGTCCTCTTCTTTTGAAGTTATATTCTTATTAATTTACTTAAGCCTTTGACGATGAGCACGTAAAGAAATTAATTCATTCTGAGAATTTATATAGCGCACCTTGAGTGACTTATGAAGCCCAGTTGGACTGATCAAGAGTAATGAATGCTGCTCTAATGGTAGATGGTTCCAGATGAAGGGACCTACAACTTAGAATGCTTAGTGTAGCCTAGTAGCCAAGCCAGCCTGTGGAACTACAAGTTTTCGTGCTGCGTATATGGGAAAACATATTGGGAAACTAATGCAGCTCGTTGGTAAAGGTGTTATGATATGATATTTTGTATATTTTGCTGATTAATGCCAAGTAATTTGCTACTGTGTAGATCCAGATCTTGTGATATGTTCTCTATCAATTTTCTTTTTGGTTTCTTGGTCATCAGAATATTTTAGTAAAGTTTAACACAGATTTTGATGCAAAGCCAGCTTTATTTAGTCTTTTTCAATGTTCACTGCATGTAAGAATATAATTAGCAGTGGCAATGGATATGTTGAGGATATGTTTATGGCAATGCATGGCAATTTCTTTGAGTAGTGGCATTTATTGATGGGACTGATGGTTGATGATATTGATGGTTGTTTATTAATGACATGCTCCTAATGGCATAGATACTCAATCCTGATAATTATCAGTAAGAGTTAAGCATGCACGCTCATGTTGTATAAATGTGAGCTGACAACATAAATGATAATTTGCAACAATTTGAGTTCTTTTGTGAAAGTGAAACTGGAAATAATGGGTTTCCTGAAACAGTCTTTTGTGTCGATACTTTTACGGATAGACCGATCTACTAATCCATCTACTTAGTAGGCTACTTTAAAGGCGCTTCTATTGTCTGCCCGACTGTTACAAGTTCCAAAGCATCGGACCTGATGTTTGCATGTTAGACATGGGCCTGTATGAATGGTGTGATTGGTAAAGTGAGCCATTGTTTGAAAATGGACAATTTTCTACACTTGGATGTGTTGATATCTAAAAGGGACAATGAGACATAATGGCTACAGTAGATAAAGATATGTAAATAAACTGTGGTATAATTTAATGAGTGTATGCCAAAGACAGGAGTGCATAGTAGTCTAGTGGTTGGCATGCTGGGCTGTCTACCAAGGAGCTGGGGGTTCAAAGCTCTGCCAGTTTGGAGATTTGTGTCTTACTGCGCTCTTGAGCTGAATCGGCTACGATTAGAACTGTACTGAAGATTAGATGGCGAGGGAGAGAATATTGAATTTACAAACACTTCGTTTGGCTGTCTCAGACTAGTTAAAGAGATTCTCTTCTACCATAGATCGAGATTGTATTGTTTATTAATGGAATTGTTTAGTAAATGGAGATGTTGCACATTGCTTTGCAGCATTAATTCTAAAAATGTCACTTAATTAATACATTGCAATGTAACTAAAGTTAATGCATTACTATGACCTTTTTTCCTCTCTGTGAGAGAGAAAAGAGAGAATACCACACGGCTATATATCATGTGGCACGGTGGCCGATTGGTTAGAGCGGTCCCCAGTAACACTCAATGTGCGCTGAGTGGTCGGGTTTGACCCTCATTCGGGGAGTCACTGTGTAGGGACCTTGAGCAAGTCCTTCGCGCACAAGTGTGCTCTGCAGTACAACTGCAATTGCGCTGTCGAGTCGTGTGCACTTCTGAGCAAAAGATGTTGGAATAAGGGTGATATTAAATTTCAAGAATTTCAATTTCAATTGCTTAAATTTTGGAATACAGTGTCTTTAGTGTCATTGTTACTGCAATGACATTTTCAGCACTGTGTATATATTTCTTAAACTGACGTTTCAACAGCTGAATAGATTGAAAGTATTTGTGTTTTTGTTGCCAGGACGTGTTTCTTATATGTTTTTCACTCATCAGCCCGGCTTCCTTTGAGAATGTCAGAGCTAAGGTATACTTCTGCTTTTCTGAGATAATTGACACAGATTTGATTTTATATTTTTTGTACAGTTTGGGCTAACCAAATTATTTATGGTGTAATTGTTTATAGATGACAAGTGTTTCATAGTTCATGAGCAGCTAGTTTTAAAATGCTTTCTCTAGTGATAGTAAATTTGTGTAATCCCTGCTTAAGAGAAACTTGAGTTTATACTGAATTATTCAATTGGCCCTCCAGCAGGGCATGCTCTACAAGTGATATCTGCTAAAGGCAAGCACCAGTGTTGTATTCATTGACTACTTAATATCAAAGCATAGTCATCTATTGCTAGATATGTGTGTCCACCTACTGAACAAAGTATCAGTACTATCTGACTTTTGATTGGGCTCCTAATTAAAAAACTTTAATGCATGACAAACTTGTGTATGAGAATTTTGGCTGCATCTGTCACTATTTTCCTATTGCAAAGGTATAATTTGGTGATTGTGGGACTTTTATGTGATTAATTACATAATTGGAAACTAAACTTCCTGGCCGTTTGGTCTGGTAATGCAGTTCATGAATCATGTTAATTAGGCACGGTTGTGTATGCGTTAATCAGGCACGGTTGTGTATGCGTTAATCAGGCACGGTTGTGTATGCGTTAATCAGGCACGGTTGTGTATGCGTTAATCAGGCACGGTTGTGTATGCATGTTTTTTATGTGTTTGCACAGAATTGTCGCTGATCAATCCAAAGTGGAACAACGATGGTTTAGATTCATCTTGAGTGAATCAGAGCCACTATGTTAGGCACTATCTTGGTGCTAAAACCACTATCTTAGGCACTCTGTTGGTGCTAAAATCACTATCTTAGGCACTATCTTGGTGCTAAAACCACTATGTTAGCCTAACAGGATAAAATGAACTGACGTAGTGTTTCTTGACGATATTGTTTGTTGATTAATTGTTGTAGTGGTTCCCAGAAGTCAGCCACCATTGTCCTTCAACTCCAATTGTTCTTGTGGGGACAAAGCTTGACTTGCGAGAAGACAAAGATACCATTGAAAGACTTAGGGAGAAGAAGCTATCACCGATCACCTATCCACAGGTCGGAACCCGTTCTCGATCATTTGGATTTCATATCGCACATGTTGGTATTGTCTAGTGTTAGGCACGGTGTTGAGTTGTAGCAGTATTTTCCGTGGGGGACTAGGAGATCAAAGCGATGGGAAGATACAGCAGACAAGAGGCTTGCACATTAAGTCGCAAAGATATTTACGGGTCCTGACCCTGTTGAGTTTTTAGGACTAAGAGCAGTACTTTGTATTGGATGCAAGAGTCAATGGGAATGAGGCACGTAGGCTGTTAGTGGCACGGTTGAGGGCTGACCACCCATCTTCACAAGCTGAGGATAGTTAACTCAAGTGTTTCTCCTACATCTCTTCAATCACCAGTCTACAGGAATCCATTACAATTTATTTATCCTCAGTTACCCAGGTATTTGCGTTCTAAATCCCTGAAGCATTGTTTTATACGCAATGTCATTATATGCAGTTATAATCGTACATGAAATCAACGTTATTTTATACAAGCTTAGTAAGAATATAAACAAAGTCATATAGCATTCGCATAATTAAACTTCTCTTGGTAAAGGCTTCAATTCTATCTAGGGCAAAGTCAATGTGATAGGATGGTCGATTGGTCAGAGCAGCCGACCTGTAACGCGGAGATTTACCACGGGTTCAATTCTCATCCGATTAGTTACTTCATAGGGATCTTGAGCAAGTCCTTCTTGCTCAACTGCTCTGCTATATAGTTGCAACAAGCCGTCGAAATGTGTGTGCACTTCACTTCTGAACTACCTATAAGTAGGGTGATATCAAATTACAGTTACAAAATGTTGTATTGTATTTTATTGTTATTATAAGTAACCGTAGATAATTCCGATTATAAATTTAAAGTTGTTTTCATTTTATAACAAATCCCAGTTTTTAAGTAATGAATTATTATTCTGAGTTCTGATTGAATTATTTTGACAACAGGGTTTGGCGATGGCAAAGGAGATCAATGCTGTCAAATACTTGGAATGCTCAGCTCTGACCCAAAAGGGCCTGAAGACAGTTTTCGATGAGGCGATTCGAGCCGTTCTTTGCCCAAAGCCGAAACCAAAGCCGAAGCAGAAATGCCTTTTGTTGTAAGGTGTTTTCAGCCATAACACTGGCTTCCCTTACTCTTCAAATCAGCATTGAATGCATAACCATTTTTGATGCCTTTTTTATCGGTACTATAATCGTGATTTTTCAGTAAATGCCTGTGCAACTTACAAACACCTATTTAAGTTCTTGTAATGCTGTCCTTGTATTGTCTGGTGGCTACACTTTTGACATTGTTATTGCGAACATGAAATAAACTCCCAACGCTGAACAAGTCGGTAATATGTAGGGGGGTGGTTATACACCCACTTGCAGACAGATGTACTGGTTTTAAGTTGGGTAAAAATTGGTTGATATTAAAAATTAAATGACTTGATGAATGCTGCGTTCAACGATTAATTGGGTTCTATTAGACAAGGGTGGTGAAAAAAGAGCGACGTTTGGATAGACTGTGCGGAACATGAAGACCTTCCATGCAGGTCTACTGAGAACAAGAAATCAAATGTGGCCTTTGTTGGAGAGACAGAACGTAATCTTTGTACAATGTTGACTTTATCGGCAAATATTCAGCAACTGTACTGAAGTGTGTAGTGCTATTTGGCATATGAGTCAAATGGTATACCAAGCGTTATGATGTTACTTGAGAAATGTTTATAAATGTATAAACTACATCTAATTTTATACATAGAATGTATATGTATTTATATAAATATATATGTTTATGAGTGAGTATGCTCATTAATAAGCTGATGATGGCCTGCTCTCCATCTCCTCCAGTGCAGAGGCCAAGAAAAAGAAGCTGGTTTTGAACCACAGCTTCTGTTTTATGCAAGTTATTCAAGAAAACCGAGATATATGTCTAATATATATATATATATATATATATATATATATATATATGTATGCTGATTGCTGCTTTATATTAATATATTTGCCATAAGCTGCGATGTGTGCATATCATGTACAATGGAGTCTACTTAAGCTGTGCTTCATTATAGCATGAATTCTAACACAGTGTGGTCCGAGGTGTGGATACCCACCTTGGCTCATCACAGAATATGACGTCATTATAGGAAAACCTTGTGAGAATAGTGGTCAATAATTTCACTGCCATAGATGGCACTATTAGACCGTTTTGCAATGCATAATATATATAGCAAATATATGTATATAGTAGGGATGAACCGAAACTTGGCTCTGCAAGAGTCTCGTAGTACTACGCATAACCGATCGGTCCAAATTTTAATATTTTCGATTTTGTGTTTTGAAAACGAAAATCAACCTAAAACCTGAGTCTGAAAATACAGGTACTGCTGCTATTAGTACTTATCATGCAAATGTTATTTGACTTTGTTTAAAATTATTATTATGCATTTACTGGTAGTCTAATATAGAATATACTTACTAACTTACTTAAATTACACTACATACTTGAAATTGGTATTTTTAGCCACACATTGAACAGCTTTTTCCAGATTTCCTTGCATTTGAGACTAAAATTTTGACCCATTTAGTCTGTTTGCAGCGGCTGTTAGTGCTTTAAATTCTAGAGTTGGTATATTTGTCAAGAGTACTTTCTATGTGAAGCTTCTATGACCGTATTTGAATTTTATGCTTTCGTTTATACCTTTTGTAAGCTGCTGTGTGTTTGCTGGTAGTTTAATAAAGAATATTCTTACTTACTTACTTCTGGTATATACAAAGGCAAAACTATAAATTCATAAAAGGTTTTCAAGCTGCCAAACTAAAAATGAAGAGAATGACCTTTTTTTTAAATATTCTAAACTCGGACTCAGATTCTGCAAGAAATGCAAATTAAGTTCATCTCTAATACATAGCAAAACTGTCTAATAGTAATTATTACAGAGTTTTCTAAGTTTTTGCAAAACATCTTTTGACTCTCATATATAACCATAACCATCAGTTTTTTTGCTCGAGACCAACAAGAAACATCAATTGACAATATGCATGTTTAACATTTTGGTGGAAACAAGAGGAGACCCAGAAGGGACTGTGGTTTCCTTGCTAAGGATTGACATTGAAACTTACCTATAATAACAGAGTTAAACAGAAGCAAACAAAATAAACACATGTAAACATAATAGGCAATGTAGGAATCCAATTTCAATAATCCATGTTCTTAAGTGATGCTAGAAAGACTTTAAGTTTAGGATATTGCTAAGGCGCTAAGGTGTTTTTTTCCATTCACCTGGTCCAGCACATCTAATCGAAAATTTACGGGAGTTTGTACAACAAATTCACTTCTGTATGAGGTTAGATTTCTCGTATCGTAAGAGTGGATATTTAAAATCAATGTCACAGGAAGGGTTTGTCATGGAAAGTTCTGTTGATTTAGTGATCACTTGGTGAAGCTTTGTGCATTGCTGTTGTGGAAATATAAAGAAATCTCTCACACTATTTGCTGCATGTCTGCATTGGTTATCTATTCTGTGAGGAACTGTTCGTAATCTCTTTGACTGTATTACTTGGCCCGTATGGTACCTGACGCGGAGACAATTATGCTGTGGCACTCGTCTTGGGATTTTCTGCTCTGTTATGTCACATTTGTTACCCTCTGTACGAGCATGCCCTCGTGGGACCAATATGGGGCTTGTCAAACGTTCCCAGAATGTGGCTTTAAAAGCCATGAGCACTATTGAAATTGTCATAAAATGTTCATTTGCATTATGTTATGTTAAAAATTGAAAGTTGATAGGGTTGATTGGTGTGTCTTTTGCATTTAATTAAATATTTCAATTTCTCTGATTCAAGCATTTGAAAAAGTCTTAGCTTACACACAATTTTTAGTATTTGAAATGCCTACTATTTCATATATGATCGTGCACACATATGTACATATATATATGTCTATATATTAATTAAGATTATTTAAGTTCATATATACATTTATGCAGTTCGATCAATGTGTAAATATATATATATATATATATGTGTATATACGTGTGTGTGTGTTTGACTCATTTGCACATAGCCAATATATCTATTTAGGCTCAAAAATGATATGATAAATTGATATATTGTGCACCTGCCTATACTGAAAATGGGTGTACATATGTAGATGTAAATTAGTTTGGAACAAGCCATCATTATATATATATATATATATTTTTTCCAATACAGTTTCAGGTAATAAATCAGTGTCTAGGTTTTAATTTTTGCTTACACGTTTTGCTTTTGAGCTTGTATGTGAGCTTTTTGAATTTTGAAACGATATTTTGCCTTGTTTTCTGGGCTAGAGATTTCTGGGTAATGTTGCTCAAATGTTCACCCAGTTTGTTGTGCTCTTGTTATTTGGTGAGAGCCACTTTCAGCTACAGATGGAATAATTTATTTCGTTTTGGACCACCTCTTGATGGTATTTGAGAGATTGAAGGATAGAAGATTGCTAATTTTTTTGGTTTTGGAACTCCAGCTTGCTTTTGATTCGTACTTTGTTTTAGCACAATGACCTTTGACAAAGGTGAGTTTTTTTAACTGCAGTGAGACTAATTAGTTTTCAGCTGGTTGCAGTTTGAATCATGTTCTGGAAATTGTTACCAACTCTTTATCAATGGAAGGCAAGCTTTGTTTAAGGGTTATGCACAAAATTGTATATATTCGCCATTTTGAAAATTTGAGAAATTAGTACCATCCAGTTTATATGCCATGAGGTGAACTAATCTAACTGGTTGTGTTGGGATGTGCTAATTAGGCTGAGCTCTTAATTATATGCAGTAGATTGTTTGAGGGCTAGTGTCTTGTGTCTGACTGTACTTAATAGGCAGTTTGAATATCTTATTCTGACCATCGTTTATATAGTGGTATGAGAGAGTTTTAGGGTATCATCCATGTTATTACCTGGAGGAAGGTTTGGAAATGAGCCCATAACATCGAAACCTTGCAGTGACATTTATTGAACTCACATTGTGCCCACTGCATGATGTGAGCCCGATGTTGGATAATGCTAGTAGAAAATTACCCCAAGGTGTTTATTACCTCGACCTATACCCCTTCACCTTTGAACCCTGGTGGTCGGTGGGCTTTGTGTCTGATTGTTTTAGGTAAGAAATGTCCTATGTTTATTTTGACATGTGAGATCACAATGCAACTTATTAACATCCGAAGGCCAATCAGGAACAATGGACCGAGGACATTTTTTATAAGACTTAAAACTTTGATTAGTCAGTTGCTTTGTTTGCTAATGAATGGAAATGTTATTGATTTAGCAGTGTAGTGAATTAAAACTATGTTGAAAGAAACGCAAGAAAGAGTGGTCAATACATTTGTATATATATATATATATATATATGTATATATATATATTATAGCTAGGGTGGAACCTGGCGTGTTTCTGCAGTGGCCACTGGCCTCTCCATCTCAATTCAGGCCGAGTTCAACTCCCTGAGGTCGCCAATGCACACCAGGACTACATTCTTTGCAGTGGCTTTGTGGACTTGGTTGAACTGTTTGCTCCATCCATGCCAACCTTTAGCCTATTACTACTGTGGGTTCCATCTAACAACCAGGGAAATGCTTGGTAACTTTTATGATATAGGCATTATACCAAGTTGAGTGTTCAGAAGTTTAAAACAGTTGAATATAAATGATAAATTATATAAATTGCTGCATTGTGTATAATGGATCAACTATATAATCAATAAGCAGAGTTATCTCTCGCTGGAAGGAGTTGTGGTAAGTTTAACTAAACATTGTTATCTCTTGCTATAAGATGTTGGGGAAAGAATAGCACTAAGCAAAGCCAAGCGATCAATCCATAAGCAATGGTTCTCAACGTATCGGGATTCATTAGTGGCAGAACTAAGGCTGTGGTATCGTCGTCTTTCACGCAAAGAAACGGGTAGTGTGCCAAAATATGCTTTGGACGCAATGCATTTGTGTAATTCAACAGTTCATCCAAATATTACAAAGTTGTTGCAAATCTTGGCAACATTACATTGCCTGTACCAGTGAGCGCTCTTTCTCAACACTTCGCCGTCTGAAAACATCTCAGAAACTCGACAAGCAAAATTAGGCTAAATTGATTAGCTCTTCTACATGTTCACTGTGAAATAACCCCAACAACCGAGGAAATGATCAATGAACTACTAAGGAAGCGAAGATTAGAGTTCGTTATGTGAAGCCATGCATGTTAAGACCAATATTCATTATGATTAAGGAATGAATAAAATTTAAGATATGCCCTAATGACAAGAAAACTGAACTTCTACTGATAATCAGAAGAAGAATATTAGGCTACTAAGATGTTAAGAAAAGAAAATCTGAGACTGATTAGCATAGGCAGGGCTATTTTATAATCATATCAAATTTAAGGCTTGAGTATATGTTTGTAATTTTTTTCAATTGTTATAAAATCACTAGCTATGCGCCCTAGCCGATATTAATAAAAAGCATTTATATTTTGAAATACCAAAAAGAAATGTTGCAGTGCAAAAAAGGGCTAAAATTTAAAAAAAATCCTGACTCATTGAGCCCCTAATTTATTGTAGATCTAGTGGGGGAAATGACTATCCCAAAAGTGCCTACACTAACCCCCCCCCCCTTGGGGAAATCCTACCTACGCCACTGGCAGGCACTGGTGGCTATAACTGGTCGACAAGGTGCATGGCACGTGGAATGGAGCCATGCAACGACCAGTGTGAACATTAAGTGCAATGGCGGCTCTGAATGGGAGGGGTAAAAGTGCCAGTACCCCACCAACTGAGTTGGTGGCCCATCGAAATTTTAGTCCAATTTAAGTTTTGAACTAAACCAGACATCCAAAGGGCCTCTATGTCAGATTTTCCGGCCCCTCTGTTGGAGAAGTTTATAGCCGCCACTGATTAAATGACCCAAGAAAATTAATTGAGATCAGGCAAGAGCCATGTAGTACATGTAGTTACGTCTTAAAACAGGATAATATGCTCGAAACTGCAGACTCCACGTTACTAGGCGGCTCCTCAAAGTAATCATCTTCGGTGAGCATCAAAGAGCAACAGGTTTCGCTGAGTCGTCCATCGGTTTACCCTTAGTATGGTAGGTAGGTGGCTTGTCATAGAGGGACGAGCGGTGACCAACGCTAGGATTATATCTAATAACTTCCTCATCGCAGAGTGGTTTGGATATATTTACCAGTCCTCAACACGACACTCGCCCAGCGATAATATATTCGTGAGAAAAGTCACGCTCGTCTGCCTGCAGTCGACGTCGTCAAGTGTTTCTGGAGGTCAACGATTCTTCGCTAAGCAGCGATGCGCCAGTCAACATGATCAGCAATTGCATACCGTCAGTATATGTATAATATACGTATGTATGGATGTATTTATGCATGTATGTGTGTATGTATGTGTGCATGTACATATATGTATGTATGTGTGTATGTATGTATGTTAGAATGCATGTGTCTATGTATGTATGTATGCATGCAACTATGCATGTCTGTATATAGACAACTATATGTGCATGAATTTGTATGTAGCATTTAGCTCATGATATCAGTTTTAAAGCATTGCAATATCTCCTCTCAGATATAGAACATTTCTTATAATAGCTGCAGGGCTACTATAATTATAGAATGCAGGTTTTATACAAATGTACAATCTCATGCTTTCAGCTGTTGAGATACTCACGTCTATAGAATCTTTTACCACAAAGATCCTCCTGCCAATTCGTCATCATAATTTAATGCAGGACTCGCTGCGCTGCATGCCATGACTTTTGTACGACTCTACCAACCTTGGTCTCAAGCTAAGATACAGGCTTAGGCCTACAGACACGCCACAAATTCAGATCCCTGACTGTCTGTCAGGGTCTTGCCCGTTGTAACCGCTCTTAATAAATAAATAAATAGGTCGTCAATGTATTCACGCATAAAATTCAGTAGGCCTGTGTCTCTCAAGCTTATCCGTATGATAGTCAGCAAATGCAACAAGCACGATCTCTTGCGTTTACGATCTATACTAGTCTAGGCCCGTATTCTGTAGACCTAAATGCACTCTAAAAATACAATTGACTAAATACTGTTCAGTGTTAAGGAGGCAGAAACCAAATGTGACGTTTCAAGTTTTCTATGAGAGGTATACGAAGTTGATGTCATTTTTCAACGAATTGATTGGATGTCACCAAACGATACGCCGCTGTTCGAACGGGTGCCTTGCCATGTATAAATTATTATGAGGTATCCGTGTAATGACCGTGCTAACCTTGTGATCAAAACATCATAAATACGCCACCATCGCTTTGTGAACCGGCGTGTTCACGCACAGAAATGCAGAGATCATACGCTTGCTCTTACCAATAACCCACAGCAAAGCAGGCCTTTAGTATTACCACAGCAGTGGCATCACATTGTCAAATGTTTTGGTATAGGCCTAAGACAGAAAAACGAAGCAATTTTATGATGCAACAGTTAAATAATTATGTACACATTACAGCTGAATTAAATTAATAGACCTACAACGGTGTCTACGAATAATTACTTTTTACAATGATCTGTAGTTTTAAATTAATCTGTTACAGGTTTATTTAATATCAGCCTCTGGCGAGCAGGACCAAAAGTAAGACTTTCCTGCGCCAACCGCCATTGTTGAGTGTTGCAGAATTTCGGAAAATTTATTCGTCGAATTCGTCAAGAAATTGAAAAGCGTCTTTGACAATTTGCTTCTCTACAATAGAAACGTTTAGCACATTAAATGGTGATTCACGAAACAGAACTTAGGTCTATGTGGAAGTAGGTCTACAGTCTTCACGTACATGTCTGGTATTATTTTTTCCATAGAACTTTGAAGAGGGATAATAGCAGATAGGCCTAGGTCTACGTACTGCTGTTAATGGCTATGCGGTTTCATTGACATTCAGAGGTCAAACCCAAGAAGTGCTCGTTTTGCAGAATTAGCGAACGAAAACCGCATATATGGAATGCAAATGTTGAATTGTTTATTCCTATAGATAGCTTCTTGGTTTGTATGTTGAATAGTTATAACCAGTGCGTTTTCTCTGGAGAATAAGGTATCGGAACGCATCCGTATTGCTGAAAGAAATGACGCTAAAATTAGCTATCAAATAAAACTAATTTTGTAGGGCACAATGATCACAATTTTACTTATTCATTTTAGATTGTAAAAAATTGAGATAGTAAGGTGTTATGTTAAATTTCAGAGTTTTTGCATGATTACCATTTTTATTATTTAGTAATTGGAAAAATGAGCCAGAAAAAAAGAACTGGTTATAACCTAGATAGGCATGGTTAACAACTATTACATCTGGTAGTTTATCAACATCTAACAGTATCATCGGGGTATTAACGTATTAACGTAGGTTTCACCCTAACAGGCAGCAATGCAGCAAAATGCAACTGTAGGCCAATTCAATAATATTCTCATTCCAGAGTGGTTCGACATAGTGCATGATAATTATGACATATGACCATGCTCGTAATCGTAATTTCAACATTTCTACAGCGCCCACAATAGCGAAGTCGCGGGAACCAGCTTATTCACAGGCACTTAATCAGAACAATATTGATAGGCATAGGTAAAAATCCAGAGAGTAAGGCAGGCGAACAGTCAGACGGCTTAGGTGGATGGTGTTTGGAGTTGAAACAGCGAAGAAGGTAGAGCGAAGAGAAGGATTCAGGATAGGATTTGTGGAAAAAATCAATGTTTTCAGTTTTGAGTGAAAACCTGCGGTGAGATGGCAAGAGGTGATCAGCTTTGGTGAGTTCGTATACGATTTGTCTGATTATTTGTCTTAATGCTGAACTTCGACCGCTCGTAGGAGGCAATGGAAAACCACAAGACCTGGTGCAGAAACTTCACTTTCCTATACAGCTGCAGACTCATTACTTATCAAAAAGTCTGGAATATGTCCCAAGCATCGGGTCTACTAGAAAATCAGTAATTTGGTTAGAGTGAGGATTGTATAACAATACGAGGCGCTGCAGAAGTCGCCGAGAACTAGCGGATTTTCGCTTTGGTTAAGGAAATGTAATTAAATCCAGGGTCGTACCGAATTATAATTGCGCCCGGTGCCCAGCATCAATCTGGCGCTCCCACATTTTGAAAATAGTGCAATTTGCGGAATAATAAGTTATTCTATCCTGAAATTTGCGCCCTTCCCACATTTGCGCCCTGGGCGCCCCGCTGGCCCCTGATTAAATCGATAAGCAGTGAAGCACAATAGCCAAAATAAAATATCATTAGGCCTACCATCAACACCGGAAGTTGATATCCCGTTGAATTTGGCTGCTAAACGGTTGCCATCACGGACGCCATCCATCGGGTTCCGTTGACCAGATAGATGGCGACTCGGTTCAACTTCCGCGAAACCAGACGACAAATCCAATTCGCCTCTGTTTTTGACACGACTTTCGAAAAGTGGATTGAATTTTATCTGTCCAGAAGGATCCGCGACGTAATCCTTCGAAATGAAGTCGTAGGACGACGATGGAACTTCAACGGGGAACGAATCCATGTAGGGTCTGTGGCCAGAAGCGTTCTCTGGGGGGCCACTCTTGGCATCTGCATGCCTCGAGTATATTCCAGATTTTGGGGCTAGTGATGGGTCTGCATTTGGTCGGGAGGGCGAAGATTCCGTGTCGGGTTTCCTATTTTCTGCGTTCCCTCTTACAAATGGCGGAAGTTCAGCCGTGAATCGTGGAGTGGGATAATTGCTGGAAGCATGTGCATTGTTGACCGCTGTGTTGTTAGATGCTGAAGACCCTTTCAGTAGGACTCGGCTATTAGTTGCAGGGCCATAGGCCGAACGGTCATCGGCTGAATAACCATTGAATAGGGAGACAGACGCTGAGGAGGCAGACGCTGATGGGGCAGGCGCTGACGGATTTGGATTATACATTCCTGAGGAGGCAGACGCTGAGGATGCGATCGCTGAGGGGTTGTGCCTTTGGTTTATGCCATCAACGCTATGAGGTTTGGAGAATGCCGACTGATCCGGTCCAGAGGCAGGTGTAGCTTGCGGACGCTGAAATAGTGAGCAGTAGATGAAGATAATATACAGTCTTACGCGAAACAAGAGACCACGTACTATCGGGTGTAATTTTAAATTGGTTGCTGGTTTCATTCTAGTAGGAATCTACAAGTATCATAGTGTATCGTATATGAGAATTTAAATTGTGTACGCTATTCGTGAGTGCACTCAGCATAAGAAACCCCGGAGAAACAATGAGGACTCCACATAGCGAGGTACATGTATTAGACTATTAGGGTGTGTGACCACGAACATTATCTTACTATATATGGATTGAGGAGAGGAGAGAGGAGGTCATGATTAAATGCAGTAGTAATTCATTCGCTTGTTAATTTCGATATTCAGTCATTCACTTCCCTTAGTAAGTGAGTCAGTCGTTCGGTTATAACCCTCTGAAAGCAGGATTCTGACCTTCCTCAGACTACCCATTTCATTTGACACAGCGCTCGTGAATAAGCTGGTGCTCTGGGCTTTGCTTTCAGGTGGCGCTTTAGAAGTTTGGAGATTACGATTACAGTCGATATCATTATCATCCGCTTTAGGGGTCTGGATGATAGCAAAAGTGAAGACTTACATTTGCCTGGAAAACAGAGACTGGTTTAGGCGGAAGTGATAGGAATTGAGCGGTCGGATTCAGTTCCATGTCTTGAGGCTGCCACTTGTGGTATCGGTCAAGATCGCGATTATTACCTGTCGAACAAAGACTCATAGAAACTACTAGCAATCTGTTGTTAAGGTATATATATGCGAAACATAAGGCTGAAAGATATTACACAGACCTGCACAAAATAATCACCGTATAATCCATATCGGTTGCGATCATTCATTTTTACGCTTAAATATGCAATTGCAGGCCTATATTCGCATGCGTCATATTTTCCAATTAAATATACACCTCGATCATCATCTTAGCGCAGTGGGCTATCATTTATTAAGTCGGCAGACCAATGTGGTCTACGGAAATGACCTCTTTTATGTTCAGCTATTCATATTTATTGCTTAATAATATATTTAAATTATTATGCCTAGTTCCGTTTGATTGTGTAAATTTCAAAATTTTTACATCGTTCAACTCCAGTGTAATGGGAAAACTAATTACAAATTCTTCAAGTAAGAATAATAGTCAACCTTTGTTTACGCGAGCTTCAAACATGGCTGGAATAGCACTGAACGCTTGCTTCGTCTTCTGATACCAGGCAGCTGCAACATTTCAATGTTTAATTAACATCATGCAGGGTTTCGTTAAAAATGTAATCGGTCCAACTAAACCATAGAAAAGTCTGAATGCCCTAGTGTCATTATATCATTCTGTAGCTAATAGCTCAGAGGCTAAAATTAGGCAAAGAGTCAAACAAAATAGAGTCAGTATAATTAATGAGTATAAAATTCCACCTAATTTCACGGTTTATACAGGGTTAAGACATCAAGCGATGGTTGTCTGGAGTGAAATCAGGATTCACGGGAAAGGGCAGGTCGAAATGCGATAGATAGGCCTAAGTGAGACGAGAATCCAGGGAATACGGTCGGTATTATGCGATTTTGAATTGCATGTTGATTGGATAGGCGATGAAAGTAGCGTAGGCGCTGCATGGACGCAAAATACGCAATTGCATACCAAAAGAAAGATTAGAAAATCAAAAAAAATTATTTCAACAACAATTTTTAATTAAATAAAAGGAATTAGAGGTTTAGTTGAGACTTTCTGCTATAATGTGACAGTGAGTAAATTTTTGCTATTAATTGTAATAATTTGGGCATATTACATACTGGTCTTAGTGGTCTATGCGTTTCCAATAGACTATAATAAAAAAAATTCATTATGTTACATCGTTCAATATTTTTTAAATGAACATCATGTTCGGATGGATGGGTGGGGGGGTGGGGTGATGGATGGGTGGATGGGTAAATGGGTAGATAGATGGAATCAAAGAATGTTTTAAGGTGCATACAATTCATGAGATACCTGTCTGCCATATTTACCGGATTGATTGCTATTAGACTCCTGTGGCATGCTTCGTGAAGACGAAGCTGTTGCTGATCGCTGGAGCCCAATATCACGCGTTGTTCCCGCCTCCGACATCGCCTGTCGCTTCGGTGTAGCGAATGCTGACGTCATGATGACGGACGAGGGTGGAGATGATGTCATCGACGGTTTATACGACCAAAGGGGCAGCGAGTTATAGAACGGACCGTTGCCAATTGGAGCGACGCCCGTTCTGTGTACAGCGTAACTGCCATAGTCGTAATCTCCCATTTGACGCTCTCTCACTTGATACACTTATAGAGTAAAACAAAAACAGAAAGGTTACAGCTTTATGTGGCCGAGCGGCTACTGTAATGGTAATAGCAAACTTGTACTGATATGGCGCCAGTTCAGGGAGCTTAAGACCAATATAGTAAGACACACGAAGTTCTTACTGACTCTGAACATCCATGCCATCTGTCAGCTGTTGGCGGTTCCACGGTTGGTGACTCATTTCGCTTACTGTCATATACTATGTATTGCTTCGTTAGCTGATCTATCATTTCATTGAAATGACATTTAGGCCTAACATCTTGTAGCTAGCATGGTAGATTCATTAAAGAGGCGCTATATCAAGTTTCATAGATTAAAGATTACAGAGCTAGTTGTAGGCATATACTAATAATAATAAATATTCGTTTATTGATATACATGGAATGTCTCACCGTAAACCATTAAAATGTGGTAGTTGTTTAGTACCATAGTCTGATTCAATCGAGTTTCAGACAATATTACAATAAATTATGATAAATGTGAGAATTCGTTGGAGGTTCTACATAAGAATTCTTTATGCGACTCGAGAGACTTCTTGTCGTCCTTTCATAACAGGCAGTCTGAAGTTACGTGGCCTAGATATAAGATCATAACGACTTTTAGCGAACTATTTTGGGACTATCGAAATTAGAACTACACTATAAGAATACGTTGAATCTTAATCGAAATACAAAGAATGTTAGGCTATATGATTATTTAGCTGGTTCTGAAACACTGGATATGATGAAGATAGAAACTCTTTGATTGAAAACGTGAGAGGAGGAATAAGTGAGATTTAAGAAGAAAGAAGAAAAGCAAGGCAAGGAGGAGTCAAAATAAGAAGGAGAAGAAATAAAACGAGAAAGGAAAGAATCGTTTCTCGGTTTCATAACAACTCAATCAGTTTCATGTTCCTTGTTGGCAACTGACTAACACTCCCGTGAGCACACACATAGGTTAGCTCGCATTATCCATAATTATATGAATGTGGGTACATAATACACATATGTATAATGTATTAGTGTGCATGTATGCATGTGTGTGTGTGCATATATATGCTTGCATGTATGTACATCATACGCGTGTGTATGTTGGGGCATCTATGCATGAGAGTATACGTATGTATGCAAGCATTATTATTATTAGTAGTAGTAGTACTATTATTATTATTAGTAGTAGTTGTAGTAGTAGTTGTAGTAGTAGTAGTAGTAGTAATAATAATATTATTATTACTATTATTATTATTATTATTATTATTATTTACTTACTTACTTATGATCTCCCGAGGTAGATATTGTCCCTCGGACTATCATAAACTATCCGAAGAAGTGTTGTCGTTCTGCAATTATTGTAATTTTGATTGTAATTTTCATCATCATCATCATCATCATTAATATTAATAAATAATTATATCGTTTGCATGGCGCATGCATGCATTCTGCTGTTGAGATAAAAGCAAAGAACGCATGCAGTACATGAGAAGTTTTCCTCTGTCGGTAAACCTACTAAATGGAGCCTAACTATACAACCGTAATAATACTCAATATTCTGATAGATCCTGTCAGATAATCATAATCAGTACTTACCAATATTCGATGTTTTCGATGCGGCTTCTGGCAGATGGTAAATAAGTTCCAGCCCTACAGACGAAGAATTTCACCAGTGTATGAATGATTCCAAAGAGATACAGATTGATTAACGTCAGCATCGATACAACAAAAGCCTAACAGACGCCCAAGAGACGAAGTGCTAAGGATTACGCCCTATCGTAACTTCTCAAGACCGCCCTTTTAGGCTCCTACCACGTTCAGACCAGATCGCAGGCTTGTTTGCCCAAAGGAGGGGATACCACTCTGACACGCCACCGTGAGCAACACTACGTGAGTAGGTTAGGCATAATCCTCATCGTCACGCTTCGTAGGACTTAGCACGACGTTGGTGAATGGCTGTTTCAGGAAAGCGCCTCTTCGGTTTAAGGCAGAAATCGATCTGGTCTGCATGCCTATGTTCTTGACAATGTCATATCGTGTCTGTGTACTACAATATAATATAAGCCGAGCTGACTAATGACTTCGCACTACACCCTTTTCCCCGTACATTTTTTTAATTGCAGGCTAAGATTGACAGGAGTGTTACAGAAATAGTAGGACGTTCAATAAAGAAGGTTCATAAATTCTCATATTAAAACATACATATGATTGGCATAAATACATACATACATAAAATATTGTCAATGCATATACTTGCATACATACATACTGTGCATACATAAATACATGCCATATGCAGACATAAATATGCATAAATATATGCCTACTCCGATGCATACATGCATACATACATACAACAATGCATACAATACATACACACAAATGTAGTCTTGGCTAATCACCTTAACGACATGTACCGGCTGTTGTATTGATTGGTTTATATATGAAATTAACTGCAAGTCTTTCATCGATATGTAGGCTTATTCAACGGAAAATGCACAGTGACGCCTCCATGACATTTGAATTTGAAAACGCTCTATCAAAATCGATGAACACATTCCATACATTCTCAAACGCAGATGACAATCGATGCTGACATTTAAATGTTGAAAATTTATAATTTATTTATAGAGACGAGCGTATTGAATTGATAAACCTATCGTGATCGTTAAATCCAGGATTCTAATGCGCTATCCTGAAGCAAAGAGCAGGGCACCTGCTTATTCACAAGCGCAAAAAGTTTTAAAGTCATGGACTGCAGCGAAGACGGACTTTGAAGAGTATTCTGGCTAACCCTAGCCTACCTTACGTTACATCTCAAACCAATTCTACAAAGCCAGACCAATGGGCCAGTAATTCATTAGCCATTAACAATAAGTGTGATCCTAAATTTCCATTGGCATTACATCTAGCCGTTATGATCTCTGTACTGGACCCATACCGGACAGTGGGACTTGTGGGCATATGATCAGGATGGAGGCTTGCAAGAAAGCGGTGGCTGAGGCTGAAGCCAGAAAGGCTGGTATAAGACCAGCGAGGACGGTTGACGATTGACCAGACTTTCATTCCTGACAAGTGGAATTGATTTAGCCCATGTTCTGTCAGAATGGCCAGAGTTGGAGGGTTTATAATATAAGACCCGATCGCATTATCTGCACAACGTGAAGTAGGGTTGGGTTTCCCATGCTTGGAAAACAGCGACGGGTATGGTGGAGAATAGGTACAAATAATCTTCGTTTAATTTCAAACTGACAAACCGCAGTATGATTACAAGAAGTATGAGCGAATGATGACGAGTTGTTACAGGAGTCGAATTTAACCGTCGACAGCCACGCAGGGCGCCCATTACGCTATACATCTCATTTTCAACAAACGCCGCCGACTAGCGAAAGAAGGAAAGAAGTCAACCTTAGGGGAATACGGGTCTTGATCTCGGTACCTCAAGCTGCCAGCCGAGAGAGGTTCCAAAGCAGGAATGCAATGCATCACAAAGAGGATGGAATGGTGAAACTGTCCAGAAATGGCATCAGGTCGACTTAACGAGTTTTTATGACCTCACATTTTGCTAAATCATTCGTAAAACCCATTTACAAGCTTCTCTGATATCGAATCGTTAAGAAGGGCTGCCAGTGGGCATGGTCCATCGAGGAGAGGCGGATTCTGTTCGCTGACATGAAAGAGCTTTTAAATTCGAGTGAGTGCTGTTTCATCTACGCCCGCCTCGTCATGGCACGCCCAGTAACTATACCGGTCAAGCGACGTGTGCCTAAATTAGTAGAGCCATTGCTGTATTTATCGCGACCATGGAAGCGTGCACAAACTTCGTACTGCAGAGTGTCAAGCGGAACAAAAAGGTGACAGTCACATTTCTATTCACAGCAGGCCACGTGAATGCAAATGAGCCAACGCTGGTCGTAACGATACCGCTTGCTGCTTGAATCTAAATATAGGATGACTCCAGGATATAGTTGTCGTATCAGTTACACCATGGCATTACTAAGGAGAATGTTTATTAAATCCTGTTGTATTAGTTTTAATATAGAATTTCAACACTAAGTGGCTGTGACGCTAGATCGCAGAGTATACGAATGGGACCTGTGTAGAACTGCTAACGTACAGCTCAATCGTGAACTCCACATTATTGTAGGGCACCAGCTCACTCCCGAACGCTAGGTCTTGTCAGAAGGGTTGTCCATAGGCATAGATGGTGATGTAAATATCCTAAATCAGATTACCAGACAGAGGGGGAGAGAGGAAGAATAGAGACAGAGAGAGACAGAGAGATAGACAGAGACAGACAGAGACAGAGAGAGACAGGGAGAGGCAAAGAGAGACATAGAGGAGGAGGAAGCAGAAGAAAAGTTGCTGAAGAAGGTTTCGTTGAGGATTGGAATAGCTTGTTTAGGAGGATTGGATAAAAATTGGCGCCAATGCAAATCACCATATCATAGCATCGCCACCTACCGAACTGAAATGGATCAAGAGCGTAACAGGAACAGCTCTCATACACATATGTTCATTCACACATGTACATAAATTTCATTGCATCAGAGATACATTAAAGAAAAGCAGCCGTCCTATTCAAGCATCGTGTGGCACGGTGGCCGATTGGTTAGAGCGGTGGCCCGTAGCACTCAGTGTGTGCTGAGTGAGCGGGTTCGACCCTCGTCGGAGGCGTCAGTCACTGTGTAGGGACCTTCAGCAAGTCCTTCGCGTACAATTATTGCTCTGCAGTACAACTGCAATTGCGCCGTCGAGACGTGTGCACTTCTGAGCAAAAGATGTTGGAGAAAGAGCGATATCAAATTTCAGGATAAATAGAAAGAAAGAAAATAAATCGACATAATAGTCATAGCGAATGCTCTTTCACAATAAAACTATGCCAATTATCAACGGAACAGTTTTTCAACATTCGTTTCTGTGGCATGCATTTACAATAATAATTATTATGCCTAAATTATTATGCCTAAATAATTATTATGCCTATTTACACAGCAAGAATTGCTTGTGCTTTTAAAATATCCTCATTCCAGACCTATTGTTGCTCGACTATAGAATCTCACGCCCGAACGTATTTTCTGTGGATATCAATGTATATCAATGTATTCCAATGCCGTATTGCTTGGCAACCGTCGTCAAGACAACCGTCGTCAAGGCAACCGTCGTTCTGGAGGGCCTGTTGTCACTTGCTAAAAAAGACATCCACATTGAACATTACATCGTCACCTTCAGTTTTAAGAGAAAATTGATAGCCCATTATAGAGGATACAGATCTTCGGCTAGAATGTTCAATCTTAAAAGGTTTTAATATGTTTTTATCATCACCATTATTCAACTCATGTCTGATCAACTAAATCTACAAAATTCCTAGTTATTATGAATAAACTTATTACATTTAGACCCGTTTTGGCCCCTGGGAGGCCTATGGCTTACAGTGTCTGACAGATTGAGGTCATCCGTGACACGGAGCTGAAAACTATCGCCTACAGCTGGTCAAAATTAAGAACTATAAAACCAACAGGTACCAAGTAAACCAACATAAGCTATGCAAGCCCTAACTAGTTCCACGGTATTCCGGAAGTTCAACGAATTGTATACGCCAAATTCATCATTTATGTGGCGCTGTTCTCGATTTACTATTCGCTGTAGTGACGTCAATGTTCCTATCAATATTAAAACAGCTTACAAATACAAGTCATCAAAGTTAAAACACGAACAACAAACTCTCTATTCCACATGTCGTTTCTCGACATCGCACACCGATTCACATTTTAGTATCACAAAAATGATCTAGCGCAAATTTACTGGGCGCATCGTCACAATACCCACGAGGTTTAGGCATCGCCCTTGTGTGGTAAAAATCACTAATGTCATCAATTAATAGGAGACTTCGATAGCTGGTGATTGGCTAGCTTTTTGTTCGATTTTTGTTTGTTTTTGAATTCTGAGGTCGAACTGTTTCCGGTTGATTTGGGCGTGAAAGTGACCGGAAGTGTGTCGGGACTGGCCAAAACGAAGGCGGCGGAAAAGCCTTTTTTGCTGATCGTGTCATCAGTACGGAATACGACGACCAACTCATTCCCACTGGATACGAACTCCGGCGGAATCTGCTCAGCCAAAAAACATAACATATAACGTGGTCGCATGTTATGAATGAATGACTACGAAAACTTGCTATGGCGCCTCTTCAAGAAGTCTACTCAGAGGCGCTCTCTACGCTAGCCAACACGATATTAATCGTCATTTCAATGAGTGTTAGGACAATTAGCAAAACAATGCACAGTAAACTAAAAGAGTCACCAATGGCTGGCCCACGCAAAAGTGTGGAACCAGATAACGTATTCCATTCATAAGCTGGTAGATAGCATGGATGTTCAGAGTCTCTGGGCCAGGTATATGACGTAGCATAACATGATAATGATAAAAAATAATAATAATTAAAAAAATGTATTGCTTGGTAGCCATAAGACACAAATATAAAATAATAAGGCCTAATCAGCCATGAATTGGTATTAAGAAAAATCATAATAATCAAGTGTAACTGGAGTCGAATTCAACTGTATGACAGGCTGCAAAGGTTCATCTACCCCACTGCTCATTTAAAGTCGCCCCTAGAGAGTGGAAGGCCAAATTAATCTTATGGGGTTAGTGGTTATCGAACTCGCGTCCTTCTATTCTCCGTGCCATCATGTTACCATTCAGCCAACTTTCTGTACTAATAATAATACAGACAACGCTACTCTTAATATTAATAAATTATCATGATCGACCTTATTTATTCCGCAGAATCTTCCGAGGGCATTCTCCCGACCGGACCGCGTTACATCTCTGATCTCTACAAAGTCGTACCTAGAACGAACAGCAAGTCAATGCTATCAGCATTTGTGGCCATCAGCACATAGTTATTGGCACATATGGTTTTTAGTACATTTTGGTAGTGATGGAGAAGATATTGTTGCTGCTGTTGTTGCTGATGGTGTTGTTGTTGCTGCTAAAGAATGTCTCTGGGATAAGCCTTCATGATTAAGTAAGTTGGTAAATTTAGGGATGACAAAATGCATCGTATTTGATAATAATACTGTCATAAAATTACTGAAGTGATTGCTTTATATTGAAATAAATTGTACATGGACTGAAAGACAGTTACAATGAAGGAGGCAGGGAGAAAGGTCAAGAGGGATGAGAAAGAGAGAGAGAGAGAGAGAGAGGGAGAGGGAGAAGGAGGGGGAGAGAAGAAGAAGAGAGAGACAGACAGACAGAGATAGAAATATACAGAGAGAGATAGAGAGAGACAGAGAGAGACAGGCAGAGGGAGACATACAGGTAGACAGATAGAGAGAGGGAGGGAGAGATAGATACTCTAAGATAGAGGGACTCAGATAGAGAGAGAGAGAAACAAGGACATATGAAATAAGAGAGACTGCTGCATGCTGATCAAAGAGAGAATGAGTGACAGCTAGCGATGCAGATAGACTCACATGCAGTCGGCCTCCTCTTCAACCTCAAAAGCGAGGAATCGGAATCGAACCCTATATCCCTCTTCCTCTGTCCGTATGTGCCAAGTGCAGTCTTCTTTACTGTCGTAGTTGTGGTCGCCGTATTTAGCGTGCGAGAACAACTGGTTCACTTTGCTCGTCGCAACCAAATCACCTCCACAAACTATATAAGCGCAACAGAAACAACAGCTGGGTTAGAGTAACAGATGCTTTAAATGGTGTCTGAGTAAGAGGCAAGACGAGAAACCAGGATAAAACTAGGATTTCGCACGAGTGTTTTTAATGAATTAATGATGTCTAATTCAGTTAATGAACTAACGAAAGAAGAATCTGTAGCAAGTGTGATCGCTTCTTTGTGTCTAAGAAGAGTGAGACAGAGACAGACAGCAGCAGACATAATCACAGGGACATGCAAATAACAGTTAGAGGCCAACAAAATTCGCCTGCAGTTTTAAAGCATGCTAAAAATACATGCGATTCATTATTCATTATGATAATTCCATAATAGAATTAATATGTACAGTTAATAATTTAAAATAGATTTTAGTCCTTGCTTTTGGGTTTACTGTTACAGCCCTCGACGACAAGAATGGTTACAAGGATTGCTACGGAGTATAAAGGTTGGACAGCAGCAACATTGCCCTTATCTATTCTGCCCTCCATTCCGCCTTCAAGCTTAATTTCAGATAGAATCAGCGAGATTGAGGGATTATCTAACTTCTGGCAAAAATCAAAAATACTACTACTGCTGCTGCTGTGAATGATGATGATGATGACGATGATGACGATGATGATGATGGTGATGATGATGATGATTATGATGATGGTGATGATGATGATGATTATGATGTTGTTGATGATGACAATGATGATGATGATGACGACGACGACGACGATGATGATGATATCATTTAATAGAAATGGTGATATCATTTGATAGAAATATTGACTGTAGCAATCAATTCAATCAATGATAGAAAACAGGCTTCGAACCCGTGCTGTGCGTTGCGGAGAATCCTCTCCTTTGAACCGATGCGTCTGAATAGAATTTCATGAGCATTTTGTTTCCGGTCGATAGGATGTTCGGTGGAGCGACGTAGCCACACAACCGACCCAACCTCTTCGACTCCTCGTCCGCCCCGTCATAGATCTCTAGACGATCGTAGGTGCAATCGGCGTGAGACTCGATTTCAAACTCGATGAATGCCTGCAAGGGAAGAAAGAAACTAAACTCGAATGAAAACTCGATGAATGCCTGCAGAGATTAAAGAAATTGAACTCGAGTTCAAACTCGATGAATGCCTGCAAAACAGAAAGAAACTGAACTCGAGCTCAAATTCGATAAATGCCCTGCAAAGAACGATGAAACTAAACTCGATTTCAATTTCGATAAATGTGAGGAGAAAACTAAACTCGATTTTGAGCTCGATAAATATCTGCGATAGGGACGAAACTAAACTCGATCTAAAACTCGATAAATGCCATGCGATAAGGAAGAAACTGTACTGCACTTTCAAACTCGGCAAATGTTTGTGATAAAGACAAAACTAAACTCAATTTCAAACTCGATAAATGCCCAAGAAGACAACATGTAAATTCAATTTTAAACTGTACAATTGCCTGCGAGAAACGAAACTCGATTTTAAACTCGATAGATGCCTACACGACCGACGATAGGCTTGCTAAACTCGATTCTAAACATGTCAAACGTTGAGGCAAAATGTAAAACAGACTCATTTTATAATCAATAGTGTTCTAATCTCGTACAAAGAGCCGACAAATGATTCCAGACATCATAATAAGAAAATATCTGCTATTAATGGCAACATAACGATAGTTCATTTGAACGAATTAGACCATCCACAAATAGTCAGACACAGATCTAATGTCTAGACGGAGTTGTGGATATAAATCAAACTACACGGGCGTAGTCTAATATTCATCTGGACATAATATCTGACGGCGTGCATGAAGTCTGTGTTTCGTCTGTCTATTTGTCAGAATGGGAAATAAAGCAATTATTATGATGAGTTAAGGAATCAGTTTATCTGGTGAATGATCGGGTGAATGATCGGGTGAATGATCGGGTGAATGATCGGGTGAATGATCGGGTGAATGATCGGGTGAATGATCGGGTGAATGATCGGGTGAATGATCGGGTGAATGATCGGGTGAATGATCGGGTGAATGATCGGGTGAATGATCGAGTGAATGAACGGGTGAATGACCGAATGAATGGCCTGGTGAATGATTGGGTGAATAATCGGGTGAATGATCGGGTGAATGATCGGGTGAATGATCGACTGACAGATCGACTGAAAGACCGAGTTGGAGCCATCTGGGACGTCTATTCCTTTATTTGACAAAGTCACGAAATCTGTCGATATCTGATACCTTAATTGCATTTGTTTGGTTGAGCGGTTTAGTAGGAACGAAAGCAGAAGTGAGAGGCCATTATGTGACTGTGAGTAAGTATATGGAGCGTTAGAGACTTCATTTTCTAACCTCGAGATATGAAAGCGGGTGGACACAGGACAGTCCCTGCCTTTGCCACCCTCCTAATTCTCAATTGAACATCTCTGGTACACGATATCCGACCTACATGTAGGCTACAAGATTAGGTTTTGTCAAGTCACCGGCTGTTTTGTGCATTATCTAACCAGAATCATTGCGGCACGTTGCTTGTCATGCCATGGTTGCTGAGTATTGTTGAGAGCGTTTGTGAAGTTGGTACTAGAGAGAGAAAGAGACAGATAGACAGACAGACAGAAAGTGACTAAGACATAGATAGATATGAGCAGGGTGACAGAAACAGAAAGTTGAGAGAGAAAAAGGCATAGACAGAGACAGGAAGCGAGAAACAAGGATAGAAACGGAGACAGAAACAGAGAAAGGGAGGAAAAACAGAGACACAGAGGCATAGAGAGCGACGGATATAGGGAGTAGGATAGAGACATACACACAGATATATATATATATATATATATATATATATAGAGAGAGAGAGAGAGAGAGAGAGAGAGAGACAGACAGACAGACAGACAGACAGAAAGAAAGAGAGGGAGAGAAAGAGAGAGAGAGAGATTACCAGTTTAATTCTATGTCCTGCTGTCGTGTTGAAGTTCCAGACGCACTCTGTCTGCTTGGGATAATAGTCCGGCCAACTGGGACTCGTTATATCCCCGATGGGACGCGTGATCTCGTGTTGACAACCACCTGTAACAATTCAACCGCTCACTCATCACGCTCGGTCATTATTTCATAACTATCGTCATCGTCGTCGAAAGCACAGTAACCATGACGATGATGATAATTCGTCGTTGTAATCATCATCAGCATTAACATCGTCACTATAATCATCTTTATCATCATCGTTTCGTCAGAGTATCATGACGACATAGTCAGCGTCATTTTCATCACCCATTGTTCTCATGATCATGATCATGGTCAATTTGTCGAAAGTATGATGACGATGATGAAAATAATAATGATGGTGACGATGATAATGACTGTCATCGTCATCATCTCCATCATCAGGATGTCATCGTCATTGTCATCGTCGTCATCACGTTAATGGAACTTGAATAAATGGTAGCTCCTCATAATAATTATTAGATGTTACAGAATTGAAGACCGAGTTTTCATCGACCGAACGCTATCTTTCGTACTTTCTTTGCAGTCGTGCTTATTGTCGTGTAGGATGTATCCACTGTGACAAGAGCACTGGTAACTGCCGACAGTGTTTTTACAGATGTGTTGACAACCTCCGTTCTCAATCGAACACTCATCGCGATCTACAGAAAACACCACATATAGATATTATGGCTCCTTATAAATCTGCATCGGTTATAGCGCACGTCCCATGCATGCCCATGACGATTATCTCACAGATCTGAATCAATTAATCTCGGGTTGGGCTTACCTGTGAAGACTTAATTAATATGAGCTTGCCTTTGAAAAATTAAGTAAGATGAGCTTTCTTGTGAAGAATTAATCGAGATGAGCCTAATTAAGATGAAGAAATCAATTAATAAACCAATCTGGAAATTATTTATTTGTACGAGCTTACCTGTGAATAATCAATAAAGATGAGCTCACCTGTAAAGAATCAAGTAAGATGATATTACCTGTGAAGAAAACGGCCGAGAACCCTGACTTCTGAACGGTGCTATCCGTGACGAAGGTCAGTCTGATGGCATTGTTCTCCGACGTGATGGACTGTGGCTGACTAGTACCACAAAACGTACCATGCAGCTTCGTATCAGTCTCAATTCCACTCCGTACCTCAACGGAATCGTACTCGCAGTCTTGCTACACGAAATAACAGACACAATAATTGGTGTCAGTCGTCATTAATATCGTGATATCTATATTTCTCATTAGTGCTGTTGATGTATTATTACATACTAACGCTAATTTATTAGTTTTAACCTCCTTTACTTTGCTATGTATAAACTTCTTTTGATTCTGATTTTTTTATTTTATTAACGTCCTTAGAATTTCGCAAGAAATGTATTATTCAATATGGTATTTGATAACTCTCCTGTGCCTGTCTACTCGTGTGTTCAACCGTCTTCGTGGAAAAGCCTCGTGTAGCACTTGTCTTAGACTGTCCAGATGACACTGGCGTATTAAAAATCACTCGTTGATATACATATCTGATAGAAAGTCATATAGGTAGAGCACTTTTGTAAGCTGGTTGAATTTCGCTCTGTTAAGTGACCATAACCATAACCAATAACCAAGTGTTCTTATTGGTCCGTAAATTAGGTGAGCATAGTGATTACATTACAAACAAGGAAACGAAGCGCAATGCAGTGAAACATAGTAGCTTAACAAAGTTATGTAAGAGACGGATCAATAACGAAAAGGAAAGAAGAACCCTTAGGGACTCAAAGGATCCCGCCAGACGGCCCTACCTACCTTTACACAACATGTTTAAATAGCAGCAGGCCAACAAATTATAAAAATTTTAATATCCTAACTAGTGCTGCATGTACACAAGCCTAAATAGCATTAACAGCTAATTAGTGTTAAAGATTAAGGAGACTAAATAAGTGTCCTATTACATTGGCCTACATATTTATGACAGGCGATTGACGCCTAGCTCACTGCTAAACTGGTGGTGCCGCTGCGGTGCACGTTATGTTCGAAGCACAGACAATCTCTGGTCTTAAGGATGACGTTTCTGTAAAACGAAACTCAACCAATGAGATGTATACATCCATTCAATTAGAATATTCTACTGTAATGGATGCACGTTTCTGAAAACTCACGTTGTTCCCTTCGAGGTCAAAGTGGCTGAAATTGATGATTATACGGTACTGAGACGGGGCAACGATCTGCCAGATGCAGTTCTTGTTTGGCGGATATATATCTGGAAAGGATGGACTGTGTATGGTACCATTCGATGCATCGGTTATGTAGCCACCACAGGCATCTAACAACGAAGGAATAGGGTAATGCAGAGTGAAGGCAAAGCTATAGACCAGATTAAAATGGCAGATGAAGTAGTAATTTCACGTGACTCAGATTTCTAAGCAGGGCATTCTGAACACAGTGAATAACTAAGGCTAAACGTGTTTACATGTGCGACAGGTAATGATTGCTACAGCTAACACAGGTTCCAATGTTCCACAACAGATGATTCATTAGAATCCCTTACAGATGAAAATACCATGAATCATTACAACTCACGCTATACAGTATGCAATGCTATGCCAAGTAAAGTCATGCCATGTGGTGGTGTGTCGTGTAATTTTAATTGTAATTGTAACGCCTATTGCGAAGTAGTCTACCGTAAAATGTATCAACCGATAGCACGCCAGAGAAAAGCCTAATCAAAGCCAGTCTCTTGAAGATCAGACCGTAACACAGAGAGGCAGAGTATGGCGGAAAAGCGATTCGAAATGATATGCAGGGCCGTTCAGAGCTATAATTGCGCCCTGTAGCGAAGCATCTATTTTGCGCCCCCACATTTTGAAAATAGTGCATTTTATGGAGTAATAAGTTATTCCATCCGAAAATTTGCGCCTTTTCCACATCAGCGCCCGGGGCCAAGGCCCCGCTGATGACATGCATGTGTGTCTGCATTGCTGCTTCTTTGTAGGCACATATGCATTTTCTCTGCACATCTGTCTGTATACATATACATACACATGTCTTTAGTTGAGAACACGAAATGACTCAAGCGATTAAGCGGAGTGGTTAGACACACTGAGAGGGTTGGAAAAGGTAGGTCAAGTTATGGTATGCCACGTTAAGTTATATGTTATGTCATATTAAGTTCGGCTGTGTCATGTTTAGCAAAGTTAGGTCATGTTAAACTATGTGATATCCTGTTAAGCCATGTTATATAACGCTATACGCTGTGTTATGTTGTATCGTATTGTTGCTGTTACAATAATTCAATGGTTGGTTTCAACTGCTTCTTGCCTTCGCATCGTTTTCCGTCAGAGTGGAGTTCGTATCCGATGTTGCAGGCGCACTTGAACCCTCCGAGGGTGTTGATACACAGATGGTGGCACCCGTGAATATCGGTGGCACATTCATCGAACTCTATAGCAACAAGAAGAAGCCAGTTATGGTGGTGCTATATCATCTGGTCTCTATTGAAATTGCTTAAAATCACAAGTTCTATTTTTATCACAGGAGTAGTTTTAGAACGGGATTGGGCTGCAGGCTGCTTCATGCAATGAAGCGATGCTTCATAGATGTATGTATGTACGTAAGTGTAGTGTGTATACAATACATATACCATATATGTATAAAATACTATAATATACATATGCAAAATTATGCATGTGTGTATGTATTTCTGCTTCTTTGTATGTACGTATGCATTTTCTCTGCATGCCTGTGTCCCTGTATGCATATCTGCATGTATACAAGCATATACGTATCATGACGTATGCTCATGTCAATGTATATACATATGATTGCATAAACGTATGCACATATAATATATACGTATGTATGCATAATATATGTGTATCTAGAAAAGACTATTTACACGCGTAAATCAGAGGGAAAGCTGAATTTAAGACGTGGGTATACATGTGCCATTGTTATGATTCAAGTCTCCAAGACATAGTATGTACAGTTGGTCTACGAACTGGACAAACCTTTGATAAAGGTTGCGGCGAATCCTGCCTTTTGGACGGAACCATCGGATACGAACTTAACGTAGAGAATGTTCCCAGACGACTTGATGTCAGGCGGCATCTTGTTGCCACAGATCTTTCCCAGTAGAGGAGAACTGTCTTCGCCTCCATCTCTCACCTCCAGGTAGTCATACACGCAGTGGTCATGTGATTCCACCTAAACACAGAAGGGTAAGGTAAGGATAACGTAGGGTGCGAGGTAAGATATAACATAACCGCTAAGATGGGGTGGCCCCGATCTACCTGAGGTTTTTCTGCAGTTTGGTGTCCTCTTTAGCTGCATGGGCCTCCTTGCGATCTTCCACGCGCAGCCTTCTTATTGTTTCGCGCATGCGTTCTGCTAGTCGAAGAGCTTAGCCTATTTTGGTCCTTCAGCTTAGAACTGTCCTTCACAGTCTCTGCGCCTAGAATATTTACTGACCCTCTCACCTTGTCATTTTCGGAGACGCCTTGAGACTATGTATAAATGCTTGCTTACATTACAATACCTTACTCAATTCTGCAGCTTGTTTGATTGTTGCAAAACTCGATAGAGAAGATAATTTTAAATCTTACTTCAAAGGATTGGAATTTGAGGGCGACGGAATAACCTTCCGGAACGGCCAGTTTCCAGATGCATTCCTTGTTTCCCTTGTAGTTGTCGGGATAATTTGGACTGGACAACATTCCGCTATCCTTCGTTATCTCTCCACCGCAGACCGCTATTTCAATTAAATTCATCGACAAGTGAAACAACACATAAAGTAAATGATTTAAAATGCAATGTTTAGACTGGGTATTATATGGTTTAGAAAAAACGACGCAAATTTTAATATATAACACTTTAGAGAATAGGATCAGACAAGAGCTCAACGTAGGCCCTATTAAGTTTAGTCCAACCCTTCAATTGTTAGGAAGAGGAATGTGGATGATCATCTAACACGTGCATACTGCGCCAGTGATATTTTACATCAGGTTGTAATTATTGTTTCAGACCTACTTCTATTTCTGCTCAGATTTTCTCAAATGCAGTTTTATAAATTGTGCATTGTTCTATTTATGAAAATATTTTTTTCTTATTTTGTGTAAGATTATAGTCGATGTTGATGTGAAGAAAAATTGCATCAAATATTCCCTTAAAGTACAGTTTAGCACTCATCCGTTTTTAGGGTTCAAAGCATTGCATAAAGATTCTAATGTCTCAATGTATAATAAGTCTATTTTAAAATAATGCCACACGTGGAATTTTTCATTCTATCGCCAGATGGGTTATTTTGAACTTTGGGTACACTAGACAAGGTTATTATGATCAAAATACCAACACTTTCAAAGGGATTTGCTATAACTAAAGACTTGACAAGTGAAAAATCCTGTATATAAGTTATAGCCCTACCATAGCCTTAGAAATTATCGTCATTATTAGGCCTATTATTATGGTGACCAGACAATTCGTCGCGGTAAATATAAGTGCATCTATAGTGTCAATGCCAGGTTGTTAGCTCTCTTCGATTTAATGGATAAAACGGTGATCCCATCGTATCGATTTACTAAAAGTCGAACGATTTCGGAGAGGATTTTCCCCCAAAATTATTAACATTTAGTTGACAATATGTTAGATCAGAGAGTACCTTCAGAATTTCATAAGCCCTGTTAGAGTGTATATATTTCATTAAAACTGAATATTAAGCCTAAATATCTTGAAAAACTGTACAGTTTAGCATTATATTTCAGTTCTAATATTGCGGTGTATTTGTGTGGTCAATCAATGAAGCATTTACCATCATTTTCATATTATAATTGACCGCGACGAATTGTCCGCGACGAATATCCGCGACGAATTGTCCGCGGCGAATTGTCCGCGACGAGTTGTCCGCGACGAATTGTCCTGCGACGAATTGACCTAGAACCATTAATATAGACCTACATGTAACCGCAACTCACTCTATGAAGATGTTTCTAAGAAGCGAAGAATTAGAGTTCTCAAACCTTCATATTTTGCAGAGAAACCCTTGAAGACTCCACCAGCCAATAGTCTGTATTCGATCCATGCACGGCTGTCAGTAGTGGTAAGTGTCATTGGCAACTGTTGTGATCCACAGAATCTACCTGCAAGGCAATGCTTACAACATTCATCCAGGAAACCGTTTGGTTTCTATCCCATAATATTATCTATAATTATGCATATTCATGTATACCGGATCTTGACCAGATTCTGATTCATGATAACCGCCTAAATTGAAGTAACATCGATTGATGCTCTCGGCATTAAGCAAACTGCAGGGACGGGCAAATTACAGACTGAAATATAACTGAATTTCAAATTACTAAATACTGATGAAATGTAAATAGATTACTCGTGGCCCAACCGTCAAGTTTCTACAAGTCCCTCAAGACCTTTTTCTATAGTCGTTGTTGGGCTGGAAGCGCTCCTGAGTAGGTTTCCTGAAGGGGTGCTATGTAAAAGCTCATAAGGAATGAATGAATGAATGAATGAATGAGTATTACAAATTACTTTCGAGTCTTGCTGGAGATTACTAAACACACGTTGCGTAATTTCAGTTACACCAAATTACAAATAACAAATGCTATCAGATTCAATAAATGCAGGCAAGATTCTGCAGGAATACATATGCTTTCTCTTTTCCTGTTTTTTGCATAACGTTGTCAGAAACCGTTAACTCAATTTTGTTTCAGAAGCAGCAGCTGTTCAAACAATCTACACGTATCCGAGAGACGTCATCTGTTAGTAGGCCTTAGGCCTGCATCATGCCTGCAAAACGGATGAGTCTCTCTAGCGGTGCAGAACTAGCAGGTCAACATTAACATTGCAAAGTGAGTAATGGTAATACTAGAAATATTGAAGCAAAATGTCTTTTGATTCAAGGAATTTTCACATCAGGCTCATCAATTTTTTATCTTTCAAATAAGTTAGTAACATAAAGTAATTTGTTTTTCGCTATGTGTTTATGAATTACAAATTACAGGCAAGAGTGTAATTGAAATACGTATAACAAGTTACATTGATTTAGGCCAACAACATTACATATTAACAATTACAGTTGTAATTAAAATCAAGTAATTTCAATTACTATCTTCAATTACTGCCCATCATTGGCAAACTGAATTTCAGAAGTATCATAGTTTAATACAAATGTTATATCATTTTATTGCATATAAAAACTGAATTTCAGAAGTATCATAATTTAATACAAATGTTATATCATTTTATTGCATATAAAAAATTATATTTTAGTGATTATTTATTTGTTGTTGCAATTATCATAATTATTATTACTGTTGTCATTATTAATTATTATTTTTGCAATACTTATAATGAGCATCATTTAATAATCATAGTCAAAATTATTTTAATCCTTTTAATCCTAATAATTAGTCATAAGGTGAGATAGTGGACCGACCTAGTGACGGTGACTTGATCCAGTGTCCATCTCGGACCTCGAGATAGTCAACGGCACAGTTGGTGTTGTCTGGTATGTCTATCATCGTCAGGACAATTATGATCTTTTCTCCATGAGTTCCGGATATCCGCCACTGACAGATCTCGGGGCCACGGTCCACGGAATTGTTGTCTACAGGCCACGGATAACCGAACACTCCCGACGATTCCTGGAGAGTTCCGCCGCACTCTAAACAAATTCATTGCAAGACAATAAAATTAAGCAAAATACAATAATAGGACGATGAAAGAACATTATTATTAGCAGTCCAAAGTACGAACATTGTTATTTGTAGTTCAAAGGAAGAACGTTGTAATTTGTTGTTAAATGAAAGAACATTGTTATTTGAAGTTTAAAGAAGGAAAATCGTGATTTATGGTTCAAAGATAGAACATTGTCAGTTGTAGTTCAAGGATAGAACATTGTCATTTTTAATCTAGAGAAGGAACATTGCAATTTGTAGTTCAGGGAAAGAACATTGCAATTTGTAGTTCAATGAAAGAACATTGTTATTATATTTTGTAGTTCAAAGAAGAGCATCGCAATCTGTAGTTCAAAGAATGAACATCGTAATTTGCTGTTCAAAGAAAGAACATTGTTGCTTCAGGTTCAAAGAAAGAACATTGCTATTTGTAGTTCACAGAAAGAACACCGTGATTTGTAGTTAAAAGAAAGAACATTGTAATTTGCTTCTTTAATCGCAGGTTTATACGGCAACTCTATTATTTATTTTAAGACGTTCTTGACCTAGCAACGTATCGAACGAGGAATTTTTCAATAGCGCCTTTTACTGTTAACGCTCTTTGTATTTAATGACTTAGTTGGCGTAAATCGAGATACTTCTTCAGTCATCTGCTGCTTACTTGGGCACCTGTAAAGTCTATTGGCCTGTGTGATGTCTCCTGGACTCAGTTTCACCCTCTGTCCGATCTCTGGCCAGGAGGAGAGCACAGCACTCGTCAGTGGGGCGATCGTATCGAGGTTGGCAGAGCGAGCGAACGTGTTCCGTGCATAGTGCATTATGCTGTAGAAATCGTAGGCCTCGGTGAGGGAGTTGACCTCGGCTGGCGTCAAAGTGTTGAAGTTGTATTCCTGGCCTATCAACAGATGCTAGTCATTGTAATTGCAACTGAACATTAATTAATTTGTTAATTCAATCATTAATTGAACTTTACAACTCCATTCTTGGGACGAAAAGATAAGTAGTGCCAGAATCGTTTGTTACATCGTATTCAAAAGGAAACTTTTGCGCTTGTTCCCTAGGGTTCACTCTGAGACTCTTTTTTGCTCACCTCAAAGCTCGAGATCTCCTTTGTTCAAAAAGGCCTTTGTAGAAAGTCCCGAATAGCCACGCTTGCTGGACCTACATGGAGCCTAAATGTGACTATCAAGGGCACTATGTTGACCCGTTCTAAGCGCTCGTAAATAAGCAGCTGCCCATAGTTTAGTTATAGAAATTTATGTTTACGATTAGGCCAGTCAGAGCTCAAGCAATCAGAATATACATAGCTATTTATATGACATCTTATGGTGAACTTCGTCTCCACTTGCACTTGGTCAGTGCCAATCCCAAGCCTGGATAAAGAAGGAGGGTGACGTCAATGATATGTGTTATCACACAGCGTCGTAAAACTTAAACTACTACCTCCATACATCTTACGGCTGTCAGAGCCTTTGACGCTCACCGTAATTTACCAAACAATCACCATAAATAACAATGTGTCCTGGATTCATTGAACTAATCGACCAGTCCTGTCGACAAGTATTTGTTTGTTCAAATCGGAACAGCAGCGACCAACACCAAATCATCAGAGCCCTGCTTGTGCCGGGTCAACAGACCAGACTAAGCAAACAGATGGAGAGTGAGACAAAATGAACGACGTGTACAGCTGTGTCTAAACATCGGTGATTTACTGGTCTCATCTTTATTAGCGAAGTCGGAAGAAAGCCACAACAAACATTGCTCTCTGCTCATCCATAAACGAAGAATCCAGGTTACATCCGCCGCAGCTGTGGACCTACAGCTCCAGATGTCGACTGGAGTTCAATCGAAAGAAAAACGCGACCTGCGCTGAAGCGGCGAAGGTAACACGGCTGTAATTGTTATTGTAATTAAGAAAATTTATGGAGCGCCGTCAGAATCAACCCACTTCTAAGACCGTGGTAGTAATAGCTCATTTTCTACTATGGCATACTTCTGTAGCGCGTTTTATAAGATTGTTCACTGTCAGCGTAAATTAAAAACTAATGCCCCGGGTAGCATGAAAAATACAATGCTTGAAAGAAGGTAGGCTGCTGCGCTATTGTCAAGTGTATGTCCATTTACGAAGATATCCACTGATCACCAATCTGGTGCCGATAGTGTGCTGGTCTCAAAAGAGCTGTAAGGTGTCTGAAATGTCAGGTCCATTTGCTCTACATCGCAAAAAATCTCTAAATGAGTTCACTGACTGTACGCTGTCAGCGAGAAGATCATTCAGCAAGGAGGGAACTGGAAGTTCGCCCTCACATCTCGAGGCAAAAAATGCAGTCATTAATATACGTACGGCTGCCTCCGGAGTTGGCAATAGAAACTAATTTTCGTGTTTGCTCCCATTCTTCTTCCGTTTTCCACTCTCTGTACGCGCTGTTTATATAAATTATGTTCATCGTACATATTCAGGATTCCCTAAGTTGAGCGTAGGTTGATCAGTTTAGTAGACACGTGGCTTTAGAAGTTTATCTTAAAGTTAAATTGTTTCTAACAGCCTAGACACAAAATGGACAATGTTCTCAAGAGCTCTGAGACAAATCGATATTTCAATTTGTGTCGATTTAACACGAATAAATCACTTGCAAGGAGACATGAGATTACTTCAGGTTAGATTGAATAGAATGGAGGGCAAAGATGGAACGGAGCTATATAAATGCAGCGATTCCAGAATTTCTCTGAGCGCCGTAATCCTATCAAAGAACAAATGCATCGAACGGCTTTGAAAAACAACCTTTGTTTTGATCAGGAACAGGTGCGATACAGAACATTCCTCCACATCGGCTGTTCAAGGAACTTAGCCTCCTTTCATCGCCGCGATGCACAGAATGCACCATTGCTCAGGTGTATCCTCTTTCTAAAAATCTATGCTTCTTATTCGTGCTAATGTTATCGCCAGAACATCGCCAAAATATTTCCATTATATATATATCATATACACATAAGTACATATATATATATATATATAAATTATATACATATATAATACAAGTATATATATGTACATGTGCATACATGAATGTATATTAGAACATATTATGTATTACAACATACACGTGCGCATTTACATACGGTTAGTACGCATGAGCAATACAAAAAGTCAGTTTCCTGCTAATTAACAGCAAGAAGCTGGTTCACGCGGGAGCAAGGTCACGGTTTTTCCACCCGTGACTGCGTTGCTCTCCGTGTTATTCCGCAAGCCTCTCCATCTCTTGCTGTCTGTCTGGCTTTGTCTTCGTCGCTATGTCTCTAAGCTTGTATGTTTACTTGCATCTATTTAGAGGCAATTCATGCGTTCAATGCTATGAACGAAAGAATGCTGAACGAATGAATAAATGATTGAATGAATGAATGAACGAATAAGTGATAGAACGAACGAATGACTGAATGAACGAATGAACAAATTAGCGGATTAACGAATTAACTAATGAATTAATAACTGATCTAATGAATTAATGAACGAGCGAGTGAACGAACTAACTGACTAATGAATGAAAAATTTTGTGAATGAACGAACGAATGAATGGATGTGAAGGTTTCGAGTGAATAGCTCTAAAACTGTGCAACTGTATCGCCGGACAGGGACATACAGACAGACAGAATTCTTTCTTTACTTATATAGATGTGTGCATGCCCTGCACATGCCTTCAGTAGTATAAAGAGACTGATTTAGTACATTCGGATCGATTTTAGGCCATCTATCGACTGAAAACGTTACGGATACGATTGTATGTAGATTGCCCAGATACATATCTCAGCATCCAATCAATGCTACTAATGATGCTGCTTCTCTTTTATGCGTGTATAATAGTCCATCACTACGGTCCAGATGCGTTTTATTAACTTGACGTACTGCCTACGGTTGGCTATTGTCTCGTCGAGAATAGCCACAATGTATCGGTGCCCTCTGCCAGACAGCGTAATTGCTATTACGCATTTGTGAAGCGCCACTATCAGATGAACAAGCCTCAATCGATGGTACCGAGCAATTGTTAGTGTAGGACTTGCTCAAGGTCCCTATATATACTCTTCCCGTATTCTATCCTCGTGAAAAATTGAAAGAGCTTCTTTAAAGAAATGCAATATGATACTACTACTACTACTACTACTACTACTACTACTACTACTACTACTACTACTACTACTACTACTACTACTACTACTACTACTAATAATAATAATAATAATAATAATAATAATAATAATAATAATAATAATATAATGCCTGGAAGTAAGTCAGATAAGCAAAGCTTTTAGTATTTTGGGGAAGTTTTTACCAGGCATGATGTTTTTGAATAGAATCTGGACGTGATCATCTCGGTCAGGTCGTGTGTGCTCATGCCAGAAACCGATGACATGACCTAATTCGTGAACGACTATTCCGAACTTGTCACAGTTCTTGCCAATTGAAATCGCCTGAGGTCCATTCCCGCGTTTCCCAACAAACGAACAGCAACTGAAAGAGCAAGGAAAGTACCGCACGGTATGCGTATAAGTATGCAATGCATATAGATATGTATGTATGTATATATGTATGTATGTATGTATATATGTATGAATGTATGTCTGTATGCATGCATGCATGCGAAGGCGCTAAAAGTAGCTACGCAACAGGTCTAAACAAATGCGATTTGAGTAATCTAGAAAGATTTTCCTGCATGGGTTGCAAGCGGTGCAATGTCGCGAATTTGTAATGGAAGAGCGTTCCAGTAAGATGGTCCAATGCATGAGAAGGTACGGTTTGTCCGCATCGATGCACGGGAGCGCGGGACCATCAAGTCCCCACTGACTGAAGCACGCAAGGCTTGACGACCTGGCTGGCTGGAGACGGCAAGACAGAGCTCTCTGATGTACTCTAGAGTCGTGCCTACCACCGATGCTCGTCCCGTGAGGATGATCTTCAATATGATCCTAGCCTCAGTTGGGAGCCAAGGCAGTGTATCACTCATAATTATAGCTTGAAATTATTATGGCAGTGTGGCGACGACTCGGGCGGCGCAGTTGAGAATGGGTTGAAGTAAAGGTAAGGTTATTATCAGGTACATTATATTGCGTGCTGCAAAGTAACTTACAGTTACTGCATGGGATAGGGTGAGGAAAGGCGATGCTATGGAAGGTTACAGTTACTGCATGGGATAGAGTGAGGAAAGGCGATGCGATGGAAGGTTACAGTTACTGCATGGGATAGGGTGAGGAAAGGCGATGCGATGGGAGATTACAGTTACTGCATGGGATAGGGTGAGGAAAGGCGATGCGATGGAAGGTTACAGTTACTGCATGGGATAGGGTGAGGAAAGGCGATGCGATGGAAGATTACAGTTACTGCATGGGATAGGGTGAGGAAAGGCGATGCGATGGAAGGTTACAGTTACTGCGTGGGGTAGGGTGAGGAAAGGCGATGCGATGGAAGGTTACAGTTACTGCATGGGATAGGGTGAGGAAAGGCGATGCGATGGTAGGTTACAGTTACTGCGTGGGGTAGGGTGAGGAAAGGCGATGCGATGGATGGTTAAAGAATGTAGGAATGTAGTACGATTAGTGAGGCCAAATAGGTAAACCAAATGGATTTAGGGCACGTGATAGAATGCAGAGGTAAGTGAGGGCAAGTAATGGCAAGGAAATGCAGAGGAGTCTGAGAGCAAGTAGATGAAGGTAATAAAATCTTTACGTGAGGGTAAACAAGTTAGGCAGCATTTGGCCTGTTCCACTGTTGTCCTGCACAAGACATACTAGCGAATAAACAATGGTGTTTATTATATCTTGACGTACCCACAGGGACGTTCAGTGAAGAGGATGTAGTTGTGGTCATGTGGAGTTCGTTCGGCGAAGGTGATACAAGTGTAGTTCTCCCAATGCCTCATCGCCTGCTTGAAGAGAGCCTTGTGCGCACCTGTACTGATTCAGATCATTGTCATTTTCAGAACATCATAAAAACGGGCCTCAATAAAATAATGTCCGACATAATGACGTCAGCTTATATTTAACGACGGCGGTCTGTTTTTGTCGATGGCATTTTTAATATGGAATGCAATCGTAAAGTTAATATTTTTTTAAATAACTCAGTCAATGTATGTATTCAGTATATTTACTTGTGTATGTATGTATGTGTGTGTATGTATGTATGTATGTACGTATGTAAGCATGTATGTATGTATGTATGTATGTATGTATCTATATATGTGTGTATGTATGTATATATGTATGTATGTATGTATGTATGTATGTATGTATGTATGTATCTATATATGTATGTATGCATGTATATATGTATGTATGTATATATGTCCGTATGTATGTAGGTATGTATGTACGTATGTACGTATGTATGTACGTGTGTATATTTATGGCTAGATAAGCAGGTAGATAAGCATACGAAGAGGCACGTACGAAGGTTTTTGAATGTTTTAATATGTGCATGTGCGTGTTATTATAATTATTAAGATAAAATCATAAGCTATAATTGTGTTGCTCTTAAGTTGCTCCCTTAGTAGTCTCTCACACTCCCCCTGCCCCATTCGGGTATCGCATCCTCGTATTTTGGACAACTGGCTTAAAAATCGTGCTGACGAGTACAACAGAATCATAATCACACTCAAGCTGACCTTAGAGTTCAAAGGCCAAGTCGGCAAACAGCAAAAATCAATCCGTCGTTTACTTAACAAGACCAGAAGTAAGAGGCAGGTAGAAAATGCTTCTAATGAATCGTATCGTATCTGAGAATATATAAAGCGTTCATTACAGTCTATTCAGATACGCTCAACTCAATAAGGCACAGTTCTAACATTTACAGCCAAAATAGGCTGTACCGTAATTTCATAATTACATTACCTATGTGGATTTCTATATAGGAAATGTAGGCTAATGGGGTCGACAGCTAATTAATAACTCACACGACCTGCAACTGATCACAGTGCAGGTCACTCATAACTGTGAACTATATCTCTAAACAGAATTATGCGTCTTAACCCAGTTTCTTTATCTACATCACTCATTCCATTTCCGTTTTCACTTAACCTCTTCGTATACATATCTTCAATTGCCCCCTCGCCAACTAACTCTATCTTCGCTCTTTTATTCGCCAATTTCTACGTCTTTGATCCTCCCCGCCTTTTTACCCTTACCGGATCAACTGGATACGTCATCCTGACACGTCACTTAGCGCTGAAAGACATTTCTTATCTGCGCAGATTCTCTTACATTCGCTGTGGAACTAAGACTCCTTGGCAGCCTGTCAAGGAACGTCGCAGTTTCCCTGGCTCGATTCTTTCATTCGCCTCTAACTGGAGCCAGATGTTTGGACAATGCGATACACGGGAGTCGACTAACCAAACAACCAGAGGTCAAAAGGTCACGATGTCCGACGCCCTAGACGTTAATCGACGATGATTGGTGGAGCGAGAGGTCAACTCTGGTGGAGATGTACTGGCGCCGCCTATAGGACGACCAGGTAATGTTTGATGCAGTCTAGCTGTTGATTCGTAAGCGGATAGGCTGCTTATGGAGTAACGGAACCTAAGTCTTAATACCCTACCGCATTCAACTAATGTGTGTTCAGTCGCAACGCTCACAAAGCCGTTCAATTAATGTCAACAGAGGTTTCTAGTGTTTAGCTACATCTTGAGACTGACAGAATGTTATATTAACTTGCCATGTTCATTCTATCGAGGCGTTAACAATGACGTCTTGCAGGTGGAACTCCGCCACTGTTCGCACCCTGGCAGTGCCAGTATGACACCTGGATAAAGGAGGAGGACGACGCTTAATGTCTTTGTAATTGCCCAGTGTTGTTAAACCTCAACTAACCGTTGTAGGTCCCGGACGGTACTCCTTTCTGGCTTCCAACTAGAACCTTCACTTCACTAGAACCTTCAATAAACAATCTGCTTACTTACTTACTAACAATTTGACACCCCAACACGACTTAGCTTTTGAAAGCGCGTAAGAGATTTAGAGATTCTGTGATGACTAGCACGACTGCCTCATAATGGAAAGGTTCTTGCAAGGCGCGAGAAGAGCATTGTAACGATCGAGGTCTGTGTAAAAGCTCACCGCTGAAGTTTGACTCAATTTCGTAGGGTATGACCCCGAAGTCCCAGAGCCGTTCGACCCTCGCAGTGGCTGCCCTTCGTTCTCTCCTCCTCTCATGACGAATTCGCCTGACCACGTGACGTTCATACTTTGTACCATTGTTGTGACGATGACGCATCGGTTTCTGCTTCCTACGACGCCTGGGGGACAAAAACTAACATCTCAATTATACTGAATAGGATCTATCAGGCGCTATTAAATCTAGTGTTAAGTGAATGGTCTGCAACTGACCGGTCACATAGGGTCGACGTTTAGGGCAATCACAGCACGTGGATGGATCGCGTTGGTCCATATATTGGATTGCTCGAACGGAGCCGTGCAAAAGCCACTCCAGTTCAGACTTTTGTCCTCATTGTTTGCCATATTGGTTAGACGAGGTTTACAGGCGTCAGTGAAGAAATAAACGACCTACAGAGTGATTACAGGCTTTCATTTCTTGGAATTCACTGGAATGCCAGGAGTTTTATTCGAGTCATTCTCGATTTACTATTGCCCATTCTGTTACACAAATCAATTATTCCCAGAACCTCAGCTATATTATTTCCATTACTTGTAAAACTACTCATCTATAGCCTATGGCAGCAAGCCTTGAGATAAATAGACATAAAAGTCGGTAGTTAGTTATACAGACAGACAGTCAGACAGACAGACAGACAGACAGACAGATCGATAGATTGATAGACAGACAGATAGATAGATAGATCGATAGATCGATAGATAGCTAGATAGATAGATAGATAGACAGACAGACGGACGGACAGACAGACAGATAGATAACGCCCAAAGCAGCAATCGACAGCCCAGTTCAAGGTTGAGATAACAGAAAGCAAGGATATCACAAATTAATTTTATTAATAGATAGATAGATAGATAGATAGATAGATAGATAGATAGATAGATAGATAGATAGATAGATAGATAGATAGATAGATAGATAGATAGATAGATAGATAGATAGATAGAGAGACAGATAGACAGACAGACAGACAGATAGATAGATAGAGAGATAGTTTGAGGAGATGGTTTTACAGAGAGAGAAAGAGAGACAGACAGACAGACAGTTTTCAGACTGGAACACATGACGAATTAGAAAAGAAAGTGATCTGTTCTTTCAAGTCTCATATGAGAGCCAGATGGATGTCGCTGAACAGGTGGTTCTGACCCGACATCGGCTGCGGGACTGAAATAGATGCTGGAGGATGAGCCAAATGCTCGAAGAGGCCACCTGTTGCGCTTCAAAGCATCACATGGCTAATGAAAACCAGCGACCAAAACATCAATCGACAGACCAGTTCAAGGTTGACTTGACAAGAAAGCAAAGATATCACAAATTAATTTCATTGTTAACTGCCTAAAATTTGATGACAGAATTAAACATCGGTTATAAAAAGTCATTCTAACACTTTCCAAAATAAGAATATTGTTGGTGGGGTGATTTGGCGACGAGGGAGACTGACCACCTTATTGGCTTAGACAGTGAGTCTGTGACTCTTCGTTGGTTGATGTGCTCGCCTTTTACTGTGAGGAGCCCGGGTTCAACTCTTTCCTGAGACGATTGTCAAGTTTGGGACCCTTAGCAAGTCATATGCAAAACGAGTAAATTTTCACGGGAGAAATGGAATAATTAAATATTAGTTATCGGTCAAAATGAGTCATTCAATAAATGCTTTCCACAATTTGCAGAACTATAATGTATATTAGGGTGCTTCCATCCATAATGTAAAAAATTTAAGTTATTTATTTTATTTTTCCAGCCTACCATTTGGTGTTACTTAGCATGAAAACTCTATATCTGAAATATTGTTTAGTTTGAACAATGTTTAGGACTTGACCAAAGAATTTTTATTTTTCTAAGGCTGCTTATGTATTTTCATCATTGGCTGCTGGTGGGAAATATTCACAGAAATTGGATGAGCTTATTATTAGTTCCAGTGGGATCAGGATAGCAAGAATCAAACATTGACACTAGTTTGCTTCTGAAGTCATTGCATTTTTTGACCCCACAGTTCCGTTGATGCTACACTAGGATGGCAAGATCGTGCATGACTTCACAGCACTTGGAAGAGACTTGCTCTTCTTCGTAAGTTGTCTCTGTATGAAGACAATAACGTCACTGCGGCATTCAACCGCCATCTGCGGTATTTGTCTTAGCAGTTCATTAGGCTTTGCTTTCTTTGACGAAAATGTGTCTTTCAACGAAAAGAGAATGATTATAGCTGCCCTGAACACATAACAATGGACCTGACAATCCTCTGAAACACAACTTGCCATTCAGTGAACCTGTGAACAAGGGTTTGCACGATTTTGTCACAAAACCAACCATTCAACTCTTCAGGATTCTTAACCTGGATGAGACATTTCTGGAATTTGATCCAAGCAAATGGAAATACCAGCCAGAATACAGCAGAAGTCTGGAAATGTGTCTTTTCTTGAAAGTCGTCAATAACCTGGCTGAGCGTAGAGTTGCCCTCATTCAGGAATTCAACTCTTCTATTACCAGAAATGAGGAGCAAAAGTAGTACCTCCTATGCAGGTTGTTGAGCACCATAAAAGCTTATTTTCAGCTCCAACCAAAGCTACAGCCATTATGTAAGCCAAGTCACAGTAAACTGCAATATAGCAGCAAAAGTTGCACATTAACAACAGTTGAATATTGACGAACCAATGAGCATTTTATAAAAACTTTGTGCGCTTTGGTCAAGTTCTAAATATTGTTTGTTTTTAATAAAAATTGAACTGTATCATTTGTAGAGCTAATGAAACAGAATGGTTGGTTGGAGAATACCTTTATTAAACTTTTCATTTTTAGAAGCACCCTAATATATACATATATATAAATAGTATATATAATGTATATATAATATATATAATAGTATATATAATATATATATATAATATATATATATACTAGCATATATATGAATATATATATTTATAATATCCCTGATGATGAGCTACTCAGGTTGTTTCTTGCATTTAACCTGGGATGCAGAGGAACGAAATGGATGAGGTGCATAGGACGTAGGTATTTAGTCAAGAGTATACCGTGCACATGTGTTAGATTTCTAGGTGAATAGCCCACACGCATTAATCACATAGACACACAAACACAAACACACACAAACACACACACACAAACACACACACACACATACGCACCTGTTGAATAGGTGTCAGCATCAAAAGTCAAATGCGTCTGCTCTACAATCACTAGTCAGTCACTTTTATGAAGTCGCCTTTTTGCCTCCACAGCATGTAGACGTTACCGATTGAACTATAGCCATTCCTTGTCTTTTTTATTCACCGGCATTTGTGTGTTTTTTATTCGTCGGCGTCAAAGGAAACAGAACGCAACATGGATCTCGTCAGTCACCGCTTCCCCTTTGGCCCCTGGAGCAGCAGCCAAACGAGTGTTACCCCATAAAGCTCAATCTAGATGATGTGTTAATTGGTCTAACTAAAGAGAAAGTCTAGCGCTTGCCGGCGTAGAGTGTTTCCACGAATTCTTCGCTAATTAGGCGTCAGGAAGGAATTTAACTACATGGAAAGTACAAACTTAGTCATGAAACTAACTGGTCGTGTTTTCGTTGTTGTTGATCATGATGTCGTAGCTGTTGCTGGTTCTGATGATAACCTATGGTGGATGATGAAGACAACGCTTTGAAATGGAGAGCGTATATGTCAGACAACTGATGAATTTATGAAGGTGTCTCTTCAGCCAAACGATTAAACTAACAGCTGCTACTTTCCAGTACATACCGGAAGAGTCGGTTCAAAGGGCGACGCTGGCTCCGAAGACTCTGCCACTCACGGGGTCTGTCAGTCAGTCAATCAGTCAGTCAATCCCATTAAAATGTTCATCCATTCATGAGCAAAATTCCAAGGCTAAAGAAACAAAGGCAGACCAATAATACGCTGGATAGAGATAATATAAACCAGGAGACAACATCCCTAGGACTAGCACCAAATGGGCTTGACAGCAGACATAGAACCAAGGCTCATCTACCCATCGCCTACAATTCATACATAACTATAAATATATATTAATAGCTACACGCATAGGCCTACTATAAGTAGTATTGACGACTGTATACAATTTATGAAACGTAGGCCTACTTATGAGCATCCGATATATATTATAATGAGCTGACGAATTTTTTGACGGACATAAATTAATCTGATTTATAGGGTTCAATGGTTCACTGATGTGAAGGCGTGGTCAAATTGGCCAATTGAAGGCGTACGAGTGCACATGTCCTGGTCGTTAGATGTGGAAGGAGGAAGGGGTAGGAAGGCAGGGATGGAGTAAGAGAGAGGGTGGATGCGTGAGCGACGCATCGCTTATTAGTAAACTGGTGCTTGACTTTGATTGTATCCTGTAGGTACAGTTTTGATGATGGACCTTCCTCGTTGGTCCTGTTCATCTGGTTTGGATCGTTAAGTCTGAACCTCCTCCATTCGACACCTTCTCTCGCTCTCTCTCTCTCTCTCTGTCTCTCATCTGACGATGCATTCATCTGTTTCTATAGCAATTAAAGACTAATTTAGATGGCATGACCGCACGCCTTTTAATTCACCTTAGTAAATTGATATGTACAATAGGATTCGCGTGTGAATGTAAATACAAGAGTGAATCGACTAGGAGAAAGATGGTTCCAAGTAGCAGTTAGATTTCTGTGTGATGATATTTCCGCATAATGGTATTTTTCATAGCATCATATGGTTGTGAGACATGGACGAAAATAAAGATGCTGCAGGGACAGAATGATGCCTGTGAAATTTGGACGTGGAGGAAGATGCAGCATGGGATAACGTGGACTGACAGAAGACCAAATGACTCGGTGCTTTAAGAGATTGGGCAACTGCGCGGAAGCTTAACTTTGCAACAGAGGGTGACAAGACAGAAGTTGGTTTATTTCGATCATGTGATGTTAACCAACGGGATTGAGAAGGAGATGATGCTGGGTTACGACGATACGTTCACACTAAGTGACGTCTAGCAGATGGAACTCCGCCACTGTTCGCCCCTGGCGGTGCCAGTTCCACGCCTGGCTAAAGGAGGAGGACGACGCTGAATGTTTTTGTAATTGCACAGCGTTGTTAAAAAGAGGACGTCCAAGAATGAGGTGGATAGATGAAATACAAAAGTGGACAGCGTTGACTAAGTCTGGAGGAGTTAAGGGAGGAGTTAGGGATAGAGAACGATGGAGAAGGTTTGTGTTGACGGTCGCTAGTTCTACGAACTTATGGCATCCCTTTCCTCTCTGGATGGGATTTGAACCTCGGACCTTTCGGTCGGCAGCAAGGCACGTAGCCACTTTGAATATGTGAGTGGATTTTTAGTAGGACGAGAAATGCATCCGTGTACAGCAGGAATTAATTATTCGCTGCTGAACAGTGCATTGATTTCAATAGCGAACAATAGAGATAATATCTCTATAATATCTCTACAATAGAGATAATATCTCTATAATATCTCTACAATAGAGATGATGTCTCTATAATATCGCTACAATAGAGATAATATCTCTATAATATCTCTATACAATATAGATAATATCTCTATGATATCTCTACAATAGAGATAATATCTCTATGATATCTCTACAATAGAGATAATAACTCTATAATATCTCTAAAATAGAGATAATATCTGTATATTATAGTTAAGACAGTTTTTAGATATGCGAACAACTCTTCGGAAAATAATCTTCATGTTAGCAATATTCATGTCTTGGTAATTAATTGAATTCGCGTTAAGTCAAAATCCTAAGCAGTCTATCTATCATATAGTTGTGGTCTTCCTCAGTTCCTCCTTCATTCGAATCTTTTATGTAGCGCATTGTTTTGAATCTGGTCGTCAAACATTAGCATATGCACGTGTCGAATTAAAACTCATGGTTATCGTATATGTTGTCGTGTAAAATTTAAACATAAGAAAGCTTAGTACACTAGCGTAATACCATGACATTAGATAGGCGTGGTGCACTGGGCCTATAGGCACTCATATGCTGTGGAGGCAAAGGAGACTGGCATATATTCATTTATATACATATATATATACACTCATATATATATTTATGTATATACATATACCCGACCTCGATCTTTTTAACCGTAGCTTAGTGCATTCGAAACTAACACACTAGAAAACAACGAGTTGAAGGCACGAGCGGTCACACCCATAAGGCTTATTCTCGCAAAGCCATGCAGACATCTACACACACAGGCACACACACTGACATGCATATATACAAGCATGTATGCAGACACACATGTAAACTACGTGAAGGATATATCGTACAGAAGATGAAGAACAGTTACTGAGGCTGATTCCGAAATTCAGCTATGAATATGAAGTGCTAAGCAGAAAGTAAACACGTTGGCCTCTACTTTATTAACTTCGAAAGTCTGCCATGCATGAGTATTACTTCAAAAAACAGTTACATTTAGTAAATAGGTATAGGCCCCAACTTTTTGATCTGGGGTAACGATGATGAGTTCTCTGCCCGAAAGAAGGTCCATGGGTTTTATGCCATCCGGGTAAGAGATGAATGAAGCCGCTTTTTGATGTGATATCTCAGGCGGTGGACTTCATTTAAATTGATCAACAAAGCGACCTGAATTAGTTAGTTGCTATTTTACGACGCCATGTTATAACATAGATCATTAGCGTCGCCCTCCTCCTTTATCCAGGTTTGAGACTGGCACTGAGAGATCGCAGGCAGAGGCAGAGTTGTCTTAGCCTCTCTAAAGGAGGGCGGGTGGTTAATCGCTTCCTCGACGCCTGAGTTTCCACTGAAAGTGTACATTCAGTGCAGACATACTCATCATATCTGAGCAGGTTAGGGGTGAAAATAGAGATGTTTGGATGCTGAAAATAATTTTTATAAATGAATATGAGCAACTAAATGTATTTTATTGTAACTAAAGCATGGAAAACCTTAACTTTGAAGAAACTCGATCTTGTAGCCTAGACCCGTAGTACATAAAATATCTGTTTATTCAAATTTTCGTTATTGCTTCGTTTTACTGCTTCCTCACAGAGAGCGTTTTGGAAGTTTAGCATACCCAATAAACTCGGTTCTCTAAATTCGAACGTGGTCAAGCCGCCGCCAAGGCCCTTTATGAAGCGCTGAAGGTTCCCCCAATGTCTATTACATAAAATGGTCCTTAGGATATAGTACAGCTGCATGAGTGAATCTCTTGTAAGCAGTTGATATCTCTGGCCCTCTGGATTAGAATCCCGTAACTTGAACTGAATGTCATAGCCCCTATAATTGGTAAAACCTGAAGTGCCATAAAGGTTAAGGCGTGGGCCAAATGACCTCTTGACCTCGGCTGACTGATCCTATGTAGGCCTATACATCGCATCAAAGCTTTGTTATTGTTCCGTTTAAAAGATTAGCAAGCGTGCCTATACCAAGCAAGGTTCGTACCATCACTGCCAGTTTGGAAGTCGTGTGCTCAATGCTATGTATTGCTGTTTGAAGGTATACACGTTAAAGGCAGCAACAGTAGATGTCTCAATATCCGAGTTGATTATAAAAGAAAAGATGACGCGTGTAACTACTTTGAAAAGATCAAAGAAGACATAGTAAAAACGAGACTGAACCGTACGCCTCACACTCGAGACGCAAATTCGAACCAGAACTGGGACATTGAAATAGATTCCAATACTTCACAAGTTTATTTACAACTCTGGTGTGTATAAGCACAACGTTTTTGTCGGCTAAACAGTGTTATTTATATTTAAAATGTTATTGCCTATTACATGACACGCATGGCCAAGTGTTTAAACTGAACAACATGAGTGGTATACGACTTACAGCTTGACGTAATCATGTCGAAATTGTCAGATCTGATTATGATTTATGTAGCATAGGAGATCATGCTTAGCCGTGTGGTTTGACATTGTTTGGTCACAATGGGTGGGTGTTGTATGGGGGCACTTGCCATTCAGAAGAGACATTTTTTTCTAAAAGGGTTAACCTGCTTACGGGGAAGAATAATGCAAATATTTCGAGGAGGAAGCAGAATAAAAAGATGACAATGAAGATGACAACGATAACGATCAGGTCAACGACGGTGGTAAAGGACAGAAAAGTATAAAAAAATCAGCAGATTTCAATAGAAACTCCTCAGCAGCTTGGTCCTGATGTAGAAACTGATGGAGGCTGAGTTTCCTGGCACTTCAGGGATGGTCAACTGTCATCTACTAACAGGGCTCGAGTTACTTAACTCTTAGAAATAGCCAACGACGTGTCAACAGCGTTAAACCATGACACGAAATGACGTAGACAATACGTACACGTCACATGCTGCCGTGACGATTGAAACTCACGCTTTTTGTTCAGAGAGTTGTGCATTGTGCCCCGGATCTAATCTATTTTGTTTCACAGTTAAGGAAGATGGAGATTTTATTCCGTGTATTCCTCACAAATCTAAGGCAAAATAATGATAAAGAAGCAATTTAAGATAATTATTCCATGAACTATTTCTCGAACTCTAATTTCTACTTCCTTCAACTTACCGCTTGTCAATTTAATGAATATGTATGTATATAATGGTTGTTATATATATATATATTATACAAAATTAAATCTACATGCGACGATAATGCTATACTATTAAATTCACGTGGTCACGTACTTTGATTGGTGCATTGTAGTCTTTGGATGGATTGAAGAATGCTGGTCCATTTCCCCTTCCGAGGCATCTTTCTTCTTTCCCGTCCTCTTCACACCAACACGACCTCGAGAGCCATCTTCGTTGTCGTCACCGTCATCGTCAATATCGTCGTCGTTGTTCCTCGGTCGCTTCCTGATTAAAGTCGGCTTGACGTCTGATCCGCTGATAATCCGCCGCGTCTTATTACCAGCGTCCGCCTGTTGTCTCCCAGCGACCCGTCCCTCAAGCTCCTGCTTTATCCGTCGTCTTCTATTCTCCCGGTTCAGCCGTGTGAGCAATTTGAATTCTTCGTCAGTCAGCGCGATATCTCCCAGGTAACCGGCTGAAAACCACGACAACCAATTTAGTACGGCCATTCCAAGCTTGGCTATTCAACATGCATTCATGCAGTCATAGTGAAGTTACTTTTATATGCACATGTAGGCCTATGCACTGTCCAGGGATGGGCAAATAACAGGCTTACCTGTAATTGAATTACAAATTACCGATTACTGGTGAAACTGTAATTGAATTACAAAATACCAATTAATTTAAAGTTTTGCAGGAAATTGCCAATTACAAATTATGTGATTTTAATTATACCAGATTACAAAATTACTAACACTGTCGGGATCAATAAATGCGGGTAAGAAGATTCTTCAAGAAACATATGCTTTCTATTTGCCTTTTATTTTGCATAAAATTGTCAGAAACCGCTGGCTTAAATTTCTTTCAGAAGCATCAGCTGTTCAAGCAATTTACAACGGTGGAAATTATTATTGAATCATCGTGTGACGAAACTTGGCGGAGTTAAAACGAAAATTAAGTAATGAATAAAATCAATGAATTTTCGTTTTTCCTAAATGTATCGATCACTGACAGAGTTGAACAGACATTCCTGAAAATTATATAGAACAAAGATGATTTTATGATTGTTTATATAATAATTTGAGTGGCATAACCAGAAAAAACTGACTTTAAATGTATGAAACCGATTTTTAACTCTTCGCAGGGTGATACAATGCTAATTTCCACAAATTAATGTATCTGTGAGACGACGTCTGTTAAGCCTTACAAATATGCCTGCAAACTGAAGAGTCTTTCTAGCGGTTTAGAAAAAAGCAGGGCAGCATTAAATTGTTAAAATTAGTTACTGTAATACTAGAAATATCAAAGTAAGATGATTTTTGATCAAAGGAATTTTTACATTATCGGTTATTTATTTATCAAGTGACGAAAAGTATTTTGTTTTTCAGTATGTAATTTGAAATTACAAATTACTTGCAAAATGCAATTGAATTACAAATTATAAATCACATTGATTCTGGGCAACAAATTAACAATTACAATTGTAACTCAAATGACGTAATTTCAATTACTCAATTGAATTGCTGCCCATCCCTGGCATTGTCTACGTATTTTCACGCATCTCCTGATGCCGCTATAAAGCGAAAGCATGTGCATACTTTTGAAAGGCGCTATATAAATAATCGTATATCCATCCATACAAATACACATACAGAGTTACACACACACACATACACACTAACACACACACGCACACACATGCACACACACACATTCCGTCTAACTATGCATTTTAGCAGCATTCTATATGGATACAATTGAATCTTATGACCTTTACTAAGACTTATAATTTACAACCCACATTCGTTACTTTGACAGTAGAGTCCCGAATATGCTTACAGCGTAATCTAAACAGGTCCAATTTCCTCTGAATTATTTTATCTGCCGACAGAAAAATTCATAAGTAAATCAAACTAAGAAGTCTAATTGACACCTACGAAAAGAGCTAGAAGGCAACGCTGTGATAATTTACCTCACAATAATGATCTAATGGCGTATAGTATTCCTTCATTTATATATATATAATATATATATATACATATATCATTTATATATAATATATATATAATATACATTTAATTATATGTGTGCTTATATATACAAATATGTGCAGAAACGGTACATATCTATAATGAAAGAAAATATTTAATGTGTACAGCAATCTAATACATTATGCAGCGTGCGATTGTTAGTTTTGTGAGAAAGACCAACGGAAAGAAGCGAAATTTTTGGACACAATGTATCCTAACAGGGTTCAGATAATCTCAGCCAGACGACGAGGAGCTCGTTGGTAGGAGCTATAAATGCAATGGGGGGGAGACGGATGAAGATCTTCAGTGGTATATTTACCCTGGAAGGTTCGTAAGTTTTGAGAATATCTTCACATTTCCGTGTAGTTATGCTTCAGATTATAGTGAAAATTTTAAGATGTGCTCTTATCTTGTAAATCTTATAACATACATGTAATGCTTGACTTACGTCACAAGTCTACATAACCCACATTTGACTTACGATATATATAGATATGTATTTTTCTTAATTTAATATTTATGCTATACATACATACATACACATACATACACATACATACATATATATATATGTATATATATATATATATATATATTATGCAACCTGCCTACAATGTTGCATTTGTATTCATTTCAACACCCTGATCATTCAAACGTATACCATATATATCTATAGTTCTAAGTCAACATATTGCGTGCGTGTGTTTAGATACTTTAGATATAGTTTGTCTTGTTTTCGTATGGATTGGGTTCGATGTTCATAAGCTAATAACCAGATGAACATCGCCTCACGAGGTTCCTTTAGTCTGTGTCAGTTGCAAGTTCCTTACGTAAATAAGGTGGAACAAGTGTAGTTTACATTATAGACATGTGCGTGTTTTTATTCGCGTGCCATAGGCCTTGCTATGTATTATGTATGCGTGTGAACTGTGCAATTGTGCATGTATGTATGCATGAATGTATGTGTGTAAGCCTATATGCACCTATTTGCGTATGTGTCAATCTATCAATCTATCTATGAATCTATCTATTTATCCATCTGTCCGTCTATCTGTCCGTCCGTCCATCTGTCTGTCTGTCTATATGCATCCATCCATACATGCATCCATCCATCCGTCTGTCCATCTATCCGTCTATATCTCTATCTATATATCTAGCCATCCATCCATCCAGCCATCCGTCCGTCCGTCCGTCCATCCACCTATCTGTCTATATATTTATATATATATATAATATGAGCCCATTTGTTCATCTCCATAATGAATGAATAATAGTGGTAGAAGCGAGGGAACTGAGAGGTGGAGTGAGAGAGTAATGGGAGAGAGAAGAGGCGGAATAAGTGTAGTGCATGAGGTGACGATCTAGTTGTGGGCCACACTTCGTTAAATCGGCCATCTCTATATATATAATCAGAAGATTCTATTCAGTCTGTCTGTCCGGCTATGCATTTGCACAGTTTTGGAGCTATTAACTCGAAACCGTCGCCGTTTGCTCGGGGAATACCTGGGACACGCAGTCGAGGGTTTCGTGAAACCCGCGGACGCCTCCTTCCGGTTCTCCAGAGCCAAAAACCAGCCTTAGGTTCCCCCATAAAAGTTTCCTTCTCAGTCGCCAGGAGTATGTGGACCTCCTGTACATTTGCCGACATGTGATCGTGAGATCTGTCTGCCACACCACTTCTTCTTTTACACCGTCATGAATGAATGGACGGTTTTGGGAGATATCGTACAGGTAGCACGGATGCAGTAGTTGGCCATCGTTTGCACAGTCGGTCACGTTGGTATGCACTGTGTACACATCAGTGTCTATACAGAATGTATTTAATAACTATATTTATTTACATACATATCCTAAAAACCTGTATCAACCCGTTCAACGCCGGGTTCCTCAGCTAGTACTGTAATAAGGTCGTATTGCAAAGTTCGATTCGTGTAGCAAAAAAGTCTTCAGTTTAGCGACACTGTGATAATAAGTGGGTAAGTAAGTAAGATAAAGATTATTAGCATCGCTCTCTCCTTTAGCCAGACTTTGAACTGCCACTAGCAGAGTGCAAGCAGCGCACGTTTTTTCGATTCGTGTTAGCACGAAGCAGCGTCAACGCTACAACTATTTTCTAACGGACGATAACAATCGAACCTAGATATATATATAAAAATATATATATATTATATATATGCATATATATATATATAATTATATATACAGTATATTGTCCGCTCCGATATAAACTGATATTAACTTCTTCGTCAAACTGCTATGGCATCTATATAGGTCTAATGTAGTGGTGCAAAAAGCTTCAGTCGATGATGCTCCTATCCTGGAACCAGGCCGATGTTTATACACGTAGCTGGTAAAGAGCAGTTCTGTGCAGAAGAAATAGACGGTAGCAATTCATCTGGTCGTCCTAGCAATAACAAATACACGGAACCACTGACTTCGCGAGATTTATGAGCTTCCTATGTTTATAACTACTGTGCATACTATATATGCACGATATATATACAGATATAATATATTAATATATACGATATATATACAGATATAATATATTAATATATATCTCTCTCATAGAATTGCGAGTCTGTGTTCCTATTGACGTCAGCTACCACACTTGCGAGTCATTTAAAGGTGACTATGCTCAATGCTTATGTGTAGACATACAGCTGTATACAAATGTTGCCAATTTATGTGGTATTGAGATATAATTGTGTATAACGCATGCACAGTGACATTGCTATGCCACTGTATACAAGCCACATTAGTACATTGGAGAACACTATTTTGCCTGTCTGGGGTAGGGCGAACATAATAGGAGAGCCAACGTATGAGAAATGCCCGAGGTCGTATTACCTTCGGCGTATACTAAGCCAGCATCAGTTTCTGATGTTAAGAGCTACGTTGGGTGTGGCGTGCATGGTTCAGCTTAAACGAACTGGAACGGCCTCCTGTTTATTTCATATCAATTAAAGGCGGGTTTGAGAACGACTCGCAGTCCATATATAATCTCAGAGCTCACAGCTGATATCTTCAGTTAATTTCTTCAATCGAAGCACCCATTCACTTGTACCGCAGTGTTACACCCATGACGTACGCTGGAAAACAGTGTAGACCTCCAAAGAAGATGATTGAACTCCGTAGACATGTCAGGGTCGGCCTTTACGCGGAGTTGGCCTACGCAAAAATAGCCGGAAGTGAAAGAAATTCCTCATTGAGATGTTCCAGAAGAAATGACGTCAATAGGAACACAGGGCGGAGACTTGAATATCTCAGGTGTACTTTATTAAAATTATACATTTTTTACTGTTATTAATAATATATCGAACAGAAATATCAAGAATTCACCAATTCCATTTACTATCTTCTTTCAATGACCAATCGGTATGGGTTGCAAAGAAATCTTAAACGACGCATGCGAACAACTGCAGCCGAGCAATACCGAGTGTCTCAATTTGAAAATTGTTCTCTCCATCTTTTTTCAAAAAAAGTTTTAGTACGAACTCTGTATCTCAACTTTTAAATAAAAGTTCAACAATCTGTGCACGGGTAATGATCTTGAAGCCGGTTTACAGCGTCTAGGCCAATGCCCCACACCCTTTCTTCATAGGTTATCTTCATTTTCTTCTTCATATGTTATTTTCATTTTCTTCTTTATATGTTAGTTTCATTTTCTTCTTCATATGTTATTTTAGTTTTCTAAATAGTTTCATGTAAGTTAATAAGCTCAAAATTTAACGACGCGTTCTGAAGGTAATACCACTCCCAAGTATTGCGATTTATACAATCACCAAACTATTCGCAAGAATGGTGATGCTGCTTCTTTTCTTTATGAGTATAAAACATTGGTCCTGGGACAGTTAATGACACATGGAACGGTAATGTTTAAATATAATATCATTCTCTATTATCGTTATAATATTTCTATATTTCCTGAAGGTGTTCACGCACCCGTCGTGAGGTTCTGTTTTAGAGTTGACTCTTTCTACTGATTTAGTGTTGCTCTTCAGCATTGTTTTATTATGATCATAAGCCCTAACAATTGAATCTTCTGTGATAATTGCTTATTTTAATCATTATTTAGTAGGATCGTACCGGGTAATCCTCTACACTTGAAACTCTGGTGTTAATTGCTTATTTTAATTGTCTTTACACTTGAAACTCTGGTGTTAATTGCTCATTTTAATTGTCTGTTCAGTGTTGCGTGCTGTTTGTCAACTTGTCACCAATATATCCTCTAATTTTCACACGTACGAACGGCGCTTCTACATAGCTGACACAGTGTTCAAAAGGCCTCAAAGCCCGTGAAGGCCTCGGTCTCTGAAGTCTCAACTATAGCTTGTATGTGAAGGATACATCGCAATTCCTGATACACAGAGCACAGACGTGTGCGTGGGTGGCGTCTGTCTAGGTTATCTGATGCGTCGGAATATTTGACCCACAATGTAAGCGAATACTGATAGTTGTTCATTATGATAAATAAGTTCATTCTTACGCGCCCAACTTACAGACCACGCGGCTCCTTTTGAAACAACGCCTGCATCCTACAACTCTCTGATATTTTTCAGACAGGTGTCAGAACGACTAGCGCTCAGAGCATCGCACCGCATCACAGGACTCATCCGACACACATATAAATATATATAATCGACACCCTGAATATGATACTCTAGGCCAATTCCTGCGCAGACGTCAAGCCAGTTGGAAGCCAACGGATGATATGGCGAACGCCTGGAGAGCTGGAAGCTCTTTCCAGGGAACTTGATGCCACCGGACTTCAGAAAGATAATTGCGTCCATTATACGCGAAACTGGATCGTATGACAGGCGAGGCATGAAAGGAATCAGGTGTCCTGGAATGATTGTGATCAGACGAACATATAATTAAGTATGAGACCGGGGATGAAAGGAAACTCCGACACAGTTTGTACTCTGCCAGTCCCAGTCCCAAGTCTGGATTGAGGAGGAGGGCGACGCTAATGGTCATTAGCACATAGTGTCGTTAAACTGCAACTACCGGAATGAAAGGCAAGATGTAGTTAGGCAGGGTGGGCCAAGGTGAGACAAGACAATAGAGGCGAGGTAAGAAATATACGGGGAGACAAGATTAGTTGAGGTGAACAAAGGCAATGCCAGGTGAAATAGGGTAAGCAAAGAAAAGGAATGGGAAGAACAGGTGACGTGTGAAATGGTAAATCGATAGACTTCAGTGTTTAAAAGAAAGGTGTGATACGACCACAATATAATCAAAGATAAGAAAGGAAAAGGTAATAGGCGGTACGGTAAACCAAGGTAATGTTAAGCGATGCAGGTTAAGATTACGAAACAAAAGATAACACGATGACCAAATACAGTTATAGATTTTGTAGGATTGCGCATTGGTTGCAACGATAAGACAACCGTAGCAAAGCGATACGATGCAAAGGGCAGCGTGAAGAAGATAAAGGAAGGTTTCGTAAATAAGTATCCTATGATATGTAAACCTGCGACCTATTTACATAGCGCCTATACATTGCATCTATGTAACAAAACATTTTATCTGAGATATAGAAAACCGCTAGTAGTCGAGTCACGTTGCAACCGAGCTTTTGCGATAATAGTTTTGCGTTCAACACGCACGTTTTTCTTAGCGGACATAACATAACGATTGCAATGCATTGGAAGCATCAGCTCTTGGCCCACATTTAGTCAATCAGCCGAGAGTTATGGGCCCCCATCGCAACCAGATGAGAGGCGTTCGCTGTATAGGGATCAAGTTGCGCCGTTTGAACCGAAGCGTTGCAGCCATAATAGATTATTCGGTCGCGACATCTGGCCAGCATTTCTGACCTTTAACAATTAACGACGCTCTGCGCATCAGAGAACCAGATAGACAATAGTATGGCAGAGGCAGAGAGAGAGAGAGAGACAGACAGACAGACAGAGACAGAGACAGAGACAGAGACAGAGACAGAGACAGAGACAGAGACAGAGACAGAGACAGAGACAGAGACAGAGACAGACATACAAGCAGACAGGAGAGAGGCAGAGAGAGAGAGAGAGAGACATTGAAAAAGCGTGAAAGAGAGACAAAAGACTGAGATAGAGATAGAAATAGAGATAGTAATAGAGATAGAGAGACAGACAGAGAACCAGCTGCAATGCTACAATAATAGCATTCATGCTATAATTTTAGGTTATTTTTTGGCAATAGGTTGATGAAAAACACCCACACTGTATGCCTTGCGCATGATGGTGGGGCATGGCCTCTCAGGGCTATTGCTTTTTGACGTGCTGCGTTCGACAACATTGGCCCGCATGCTGTATGCAGCCCTGGCCTGGTGGGGATTCGTGGGGCAGCAGGAGCGTACCCGGATACAGTCAGTGATGAACGGATTGATTGTCAACGATATCTGCCAAAGGATTTTCCTGTATTCGAACACCTGATCCGGTTGGCCGATACTGGACTATTCAAAGCGGTACTGGAGAACCCGGGTCATGTGCCGGTTCCTTCCTCCAATAAAGGCGACCTCCTACTCTCAACATCCAGGTCCACATGACCGTGAAATTCTACAGGCAGACAATCTAGCACGAAAATCTTTTTTAATGAGAATGCTGTACTATTAAGTGTATTTGCTATTTAAAAGACGAAATAATATCCTAATCCGCATGATCGTGTAATTCCATAGGCAAACAATCTAGATCGAAAATAATTTTCTAATCAGAATTCTGTACTTATAAATGTATTGTACACCAGAGTGCGGTTATGCAGTTGGTTTAATAAAGAACATACTTACTTACTTGATTAATAATCTGTTAGGTTACTAAACAGTCCTAAGGAAACGCAAAATAAATGACTCGTTAATGGTGCGTTATAGCAATACAGGCAGGCAACAGATATAAGATGTATTTGGCATATATATATATATATATAATATATATATATATATATATATATATTATATGACGTCTTTCGGCTAATATGGGTGCGTGTATACGTAAGATGAGATGCGGTACGTATTAATCGGTATGTTGAAAGCCTGTTGTCAAGCGTAGTATTATATTACAGAGTATTAAAACGAAATAGACGCCTCAAACCATATGCTAGCTAGTTACGTTTATTTTTAGGTTTGCTCGATATGCCGATCCTAAGAAAACGAAGTCGCTAACACTTCACACCTCCACACATACATGTGTTGCTGCCTGTATAGGCTATAGCTTATGAAGGCCTGCTCAACTTCGTAATGTCATTGTAATAATAACCAAGAATTTATATAGCGGAACGTAAATCAAAGACGTTACCGACCCGGGCCAGTGTTTGTACCCTTATATAATTATACACTCTTCTTCGAGCGTTTGTTCTGTATCGCAAATCTTCTCAACGATCTCTCGCCAAACTCCCCGCAAATCAGGTCAGTTTCAAAGGGTCACGCATGCGCATAATATATTTGCAACAGTTACTGCGTTAAAAACGGTCTACTTAGATTAGTTCTTCTAAACAGTAATTACTGACTGACAAACTGATTAGTCTTTAATTTAATACTCATAAATATAACAATTGCTATATACATGAACTGCCTGAACTGTTTTTGTAAGAATGGATTTTATAATTAACGCATAAACCGATCTGCTTTTCATTCAACATTTTATGGAAGCAATTAAATCACAGCATGTTTTAGCCTGTTTTTTGATTTAACACCAATGGAACTGTTTAATAAATGAACTGACCTGCTTTTCATTTTACACCAATGGAAATGCTTAATAGTTGAACTGACCTGTTTCGTTTTACGCTAATAGAAAGGTTCGATATTCGAACTAACCTGCTTTGCATGGGTCCGCTGGTTCAATCAGAACACTCTCAACGTCAGTGTCGCTGGCCTCCGCTCCAACAGTTGCTATCGTGGTAAGAACAGGATGAGGTAGATATCGTTGGGTAGCGAGGTTCGAGTCAGCTCCCTTCTGCGGCTGGTCGCCGACGTGGTCGCCAGTCTTGGTGGCCCCTCTGACAGATGCCAGCGCTGTCAGGGTCAGGGCCACGACGACCTGTTGGAGCAGCATTCTGCTTCAGAGACAGAGGAGTCCGCACAAAGGACGCAACGGAGAGCATGCAGAGCAGGGCGCAATCGCTATCCAGAGAGCGTAAACGATTGACCCTCGCCTTTCACCCTCGGCCCTACGGACCCTCTATACGCGGCGGCTTCCGAAGGCGGATGACCCTAAGCTTCCGTCGCCGAACTCTGATTTCCGGTTTACTTTGTGATTTCCGGCGTAGAGTCTATGTGTAATGGGTGCGCTGGGATACGGGATTCCAGTATGAGGCATAAACATGGTATGGGCGCAGCGTATACAAAGCGAGATAGAGGGAGAGAGAGACAGAGAGAGAGACAAAGAGAGAGAGAGAGAGGCAGGGAGAAGCACGGAGAGAGGCAGCTAAGGACATTACCGGGTCTGTGCGTGTATCACTCAATCGGCTGAAATCTCCGCAGCCAACATGCAAGCGGACTTAGGTTTCACTGGATAGGCAATGATCCGAGAAGCAAATTCTATCTTCCTCCCGCTTTTCGTCCGTCTCTGTATGTCTTTCCGTCTCTCTGGCGGTCTCTCTAAATCAGTGTACCTCTGTTTAACGCCCTGCATCGCGCCTGATGTTGTGTCCCTCTGATTGTCTGTGTTTTTCCTCTCGGCCTTGATGCTTCCGTGTCCGTGTGGTTCTGTCTAAATTGCTGTCTGTCTCTGTTTCACTTTATTCTTTCTCTCAACCTCTAATTCTTAACTGTCGTATATCTATCTATCTGCTGTTCTTTTCCGCATCTCTGTGTGGTTACGCTTCTATATCTGCAAGAGTCCTTGTCTGATTGTATGCGTACCTAGTTGTCTTCCGGTCTGTGTCCGTGTCTATCTGTCTGTCTGTCAGTCGGTTTGCCTCACTAGGCAAAACCCATTGGCTTCAGCATTTGCTCCGCTCAGCCAGCTTCGATGCGCTGGTTCCAAAGCTATCCAAGGACCTCTGAATAATAACCATGGACGGAGAGGTCAGCTCAGGTCGAAGTTTTCCTTACCTGAACAGGCCATTGTACTCATCCTGTACTGAAGCATCGGTGTTTGCCTTAGACATCCATAAGGCTTTCTCTTTCTGCCTCTAAACGGATTATTGTACATTTGTATGGAATGCAAGTGCTAAAATTTAATCTGCTTCAATTCTTTTGGATTAGTTACGGAAGACGGTTCTTTTGTCAAGATTATGCTTACGTCGTGCAGTGGCGTTTTGTAGAGCTATTTATTTATTTATTTGGAGGATTTATTTAGCACCCCTTCAAGACATATAGGCCTACTCAGAAGCGCTCCCGATCCAACCCCCGGCTAAATAGGACAGTCTTATGTGACTTAACTGTGTGAGCCAAACCCAAATTCCGTTGGATTATCTACGAAAGATAATCCAACAACTCTTGGAGTATTTCAAGAGGCCATTGGTGTGAAGTGTCAACGTCTTCAATTTCTTCGCCTCGGCTTACTTAGAGTGGAGGCCAGTTCTCTCCCTCGCCATCTCATCTTCCCGCTGACAGTGTGCCGTCAGTGTATTCATTATGGCTTCTTTGCGGTGGTTTGAACTGTCGACAGTCCAGTAGGCGAAGTTGCTAACATGTAACCACTACATGTTCGAATACCCCTAATTAGTGGAAATGGTGTATGAATTTGCCAGGTGTTACTGCAGAAAGTGGATATTGTAATGGAAAAAAAGTAACATTGAAGATAGCCTATAAAAATTAAAATATTTTTCCTACACTTGTGCATATGTAAAATGCGGAACCATCTGCTAAAGCGTCGGTTGGCATCTAGTTTTTCTATTGCTCCAATTTCCAACGTATCAGTAAAAACGTATTAGAGCTGTAGCATCAGTCAGATTTGAGCTTGAGAAGAAGACGCTAGCTGATTAAGTTCTGTTAAGAGTTCATGGTTCATAGTGGTCATTGGTTGAATACAATACAATACAACTGTTATTTGATATCGCCCTTCCTACACTTAAGTTCAGAAGTGCATACACACGCCTCAACGGCGCAACTGCAGTTGTACTGCAGAGCAATTGTGCGCGAAGAACTTGCTCAAGGTCCCTACGCTGTGACTGACGCCCCGGACGAGAGTCGAAGCCCTCAGCGCACACTGAGTGTTACGGGCCGACCGCTCTAACCGATCAGCCACCACGATAGTGGCAGAGGTTGTTGTGCCAATGATTGCTAGCGGAGTTGTGATTGTGGCAACCCAGTGAGACCTTTTCGAAAGTAATGAAAAGCCCGCAACGCTTGGAAAAATATGCAAAATATATAGTATTTCCCAGCAGTGAACTTCGATAAGTTAGATCATATTCTATGACAGGTTCCCATTTAAACACATTCATATTGGCAACAATGCAGTGATTGTACTCCGCTATTTTCTACCAAAAATCGCCACAAATTACCTTACATTTGCGTGTAATATGTATCTACATAAACGATTTCCTACACTGGTTTAACGTATTTGTTCTTAAACACAATTCATGGCATCATCATACAGCATACGAATGCAGCTCAAGTGCTGCACTGATGGGCCAACAGGCGTAAAGGCTGTTTTCGAGTTTACAGTCCCAGTTTATCATATAGGAGTCCATGATCTGGCTTCGCATGCGTCTGTTCCCTATTATCGTTAAGCATCTCTGCTCCCATCTCTCTCTCCCTCCCTCTGATTGAGTATTTTGCAGTTCAGCGGGGAGATTGGTGCGGCCCGACCTGAGGATTCTATCGGGCAGCACAGGGGCTTCCTCTTGCCCGTCGGCGGCTGGGTAGGCCGACTAAGGGGGAGCCTTCTCCTTCCTTCACACTCGTCGACACTGTGGCTGAGATAATCGGCAAGTTACTGCTGGACGTCAGTCGCGGTGTTGATCGGTTCGAGTTTTTGCAATCCGTCAACATGTCTGTAGCTGCCTGATAACGGAAAACGACCACTGGTTCCGCTGTTCCGAGTTCAAAGCCAGATATCTAATAATTATGTATATAGGCGGCTGAGAGTCAAAGAGAGATAGACAGACAGACAGACATAAATGCAGGAAGGCAAGGAAACAGGTAGAAAGGCTGAGAGAGACAATAATAATTACTCTTGTAATGAAAACAATTGCAATAACAACAAAAACAACAATAAGAATATAATCGTGATAATAATAATAATAATAATAATAATAATAATAATAATAATAGCGATAGTCGTAATAACGCTAACAATTACAATGACAACGGTAATAATGATAATAATGATAATAATAATAGTAATAATAATAATATTAATGTTAATAATAATAGTAGCAGTATTGATAATAATATTAATAATAAAAGTAATAAATAATAAAATAATAACAATAATAATAAAACGCCAGATATTTTTATCTGGAAAAGAGATATATCTTCTAGCTATTCAGAAGAGCTCTTAGCGTGACAGCCCCGAGGAAATAAGAACGTTTTCAAACAACGACAAGGTGAATTATGGATTATGGGGCTGGTCATGCATAATAGTAATGACAACTGTAACAATAATGATATTAATAAAAATTTCTTTGTGTAATTTCAAATTGATGAGTCACAGTATGATTCATTATCATCATCATCATTCCTTGGGCTCATTGCCCGTGAGTGTCCAATTCAACTTCGACACATCTTCATCAAGTCTCCCGGTCTTGCCTTCCTTGTCAACACATACATTTCCTCCTCACATCACACTTTGAAATCGTCAATCCATTCCCTATATGACCGTCCTCTTGTTGTTTTTCCATTCATATCTCAAAATACGTACCACAATCTTTACTAGCCTAGTGACCTTCATTCTGGAAATGTGTTCTAACAGGTTTAACTTTCGCCTCATTATGAGTTGTACGATATTTCCGGTGTTGCCTGTAGCGCCTACTCTTTTGATTTCCACATATGATTTCCCTGCGACAAAGACATATACAGATGCAGGTATAGACAGACTAAATGAAGATGAAAACAAGCAGAAGAACATATATTGGCAAATGCAGAAAGACTGCACGCATGTAGTCAACAGACGGAAGTATGTAGCCAACATGCGGAAGTATGTAGTCAACACGCGGAAGTATGTAGTCAACACGCGGAAGTATGTAGTCAACACGCGGAAGTATGTAGTCAACACGCGGAAGTATGTAGTCAACACGCGGAAGTATGTAGTCAACACGCGGAAGTATGTAGTCAACACGCGGAAGTATGTAGTCAACATGCGGGAGTAAATACGCAGAAGGAATATCACATTGGAAGCAACTGGCAGTGGCATTTATATTCGTATCTACCATACAATATGGCGCTTACATTTAGGATTGCTCTCTTCTCGAATTTATATTTTGCTCAATTATAGTGTGCATGTCTGTATGTAACATTAGGTATGTGTGTAGGCATAATTGTACGTATTTTAAGTATTTATATATGTATGTATGTATATATATATGTAGGGTTGTAGGCCTATGAATGCGTATGAACATTTAGATGCGCATGGATGTGTATATATATATATGTATTTTTAGTGCATGTACATAATTATGATTATGAGTGTATATATGTAGACAAGTATAAGTATATATGAATATATGAATGTGTGCATGTTAGAAATCTGCATGTATGTGTATATGCATTTAATAAAGGTATGTACTTACATGTATGTATGCGTGTGGTTATGAATGTATGTATGTATGCGAACCAGTTGACCCTTCTACAAATATCGACCATTTTACTGTAGTACTTAGGCCTAGGCCTAGGCCTTAGTATGACATCCAAGTGTCTAGACATATCAATGCAAAGCAAAACTCCAACACTGCCAGTTCATACTATAAAACATTCCCAGACTATGCAGTCAGAGTCTTAATTGCGCAGCCCTGACATTTTGACATTCGTATAAATCCACAGCCCGTTGGCGAGACAGTTAGGAATGGATGATCAATGTAACGTTGAGTAGTTGTTATAGTCTAGACCTTTTTACTGACGAGACAAGCAAAGCTGAACTCTATGGACATTGAAGCAGACCTCTATTCCACCCTTTACTTCAACCGGGCTCAGTCCACTTCCTAATAAATTATTAGCAATGCATTTAAACTGCCGTATTGCATATTATCTACATGTTTGACTGCATCTTTAGGAGTCCAAATAAGCCAATCGCTCGACCAAACAGAAGCAACTACAGACGCAATGAAACTCATCCCTGCAACCGTACTGGCACTATTTGATCGAGACCTGATTAGAGCAAAACAAGCTGACCTAATCTCAACCCCAGGGATTCTTTAAGTTAACCTATAGAAGACAGAGCAAGGGGAGTTGTAGGGTTTCTGATCAAGCTATGGCTTGCCTTGATATTCTAGAGGATGTTTATTGGGGCTATCCAATTTCGAGGGATCGGTTATTTGTAAGCATGAGCCCTACCATAAAGTTGGTTCAGTCATGTTGGTAGTTCTAAACAGATCACCCGGTCAATACTTAGTCACTGAGCATTCGGAGGGACTTTATAAGTAAAGTATATATTGGCGCATCTCCCAACTATACAAATATAGATGAGCTGACGTCTGCTTTAACTGATAATCTATATACAAAGACTGACATGAACTAATTGGAAATTCCATTCTAGTGATAGATATGTACATCTTCCTGATCTGGATCTGTTGATTACATCTTTGGGAGAAACCAATTTATTAATAAGCCAATCTCTCGGCCAAACAGAAGGTTTGCACACGAATCAACTACATGTTAACTTGACTCAACATCAAAACTAAATTGGTCCCCAGTAAGAAAGCTCGAATGCACATTTTTTAAGTAGCCTGTCTAGAGACACGAATGCGGTCTAGGATTTCTTAGTCTGTGAATATGAAAAAGTGAACGATACGACATTTCAAATTAGTCGAAAAATAAAGCAAATGAACGGTACCAAAGAAAGATTCAATTACCACAGGCCTTCTCAAAATTGTTTAAGAAAGTTTTGGATAACATTACCAACTTGGCAATTCTAAGCTGATTTCTTTGGAGGGTGTTGAACTTTTAGATCTGGTTAATCGCTAGATGGCCACCGTGCTTCATCAACTGATATTACGTTCAGGAGATCGTGTACGAAAAACGACTGCAGATCATTCAGTTGTGCACAAACCTGAGGCAAAGAGATGAAATATTTCAATTATATTTGCCAAGGTGTCATGTGCACATAAAACTATGACATGATCTTTTCCTACAATAACGTCTGTAATGACATCTTGTTAACCAGGATAAGCAATTTCTGTGTTTTAATTTCTGTGGGCCTCTTCCTTCTTCTACATTCTCCTACTTTTCTCTTTGCCAGTTTACACATATGTAGAAGTATTGCTCATGAATATTTAGATTTCTTATGCTGTTGTGTTAAAATTAAAATTAAAATTATAAGGGCTGTGTACAAGTCTTGCTCCATGGTGTTTATGCCTGCTATCGTCAACCCGAAGAGGAATGACAACCCTGCCATTCCATTATTGGCATCAAGAGCCTCAACAACAGTGTAGCTGATGGAGTTGGACTGAGGAACTAGACCCACCGAGAAGATGGGCTAGGGGCAAATGCCCGGTGCTTGGTGATAATTGTTAGGTGCCCTGCCCTACTTATGAAACTATACGATTATCAGTTATGCGAAGTTTATGATTTATGCCTTCATCAATATATAACATTAACGATACTTAACTACAATCAATTTGATCCTCGAACATCTGAATAGGCCTATTAGCTCGTACTAATCATCTATATGGTAACAGGAAATAACCCCAGACAATTATTCCGGACAATTACCCCCGGACAATTACCCCCGGACAATTACCCCCAGACAATTACCCCCAGACAATTACCCCCGATGCCAATGACAGCCTGGGCAATAACCCCCAAATAGCATAAGGGTAAGACACGACATACATGCATACATACATGCATACATACAAGGGGTAATTGTCCGGGGAGTAATTTGTACGGGGGTAATTGCCCGGGGGTAATTGTCCAGGGGTAATTGTCCGAGGGTAATTGTAATTGTCCTAGACCCATCTATATGTATGTCATAGAACCAAGTTAGGCCTACTTCCGCCTAAGGGGTCTGCGACTTCGCTGCCTACAGAGGTCTAGAATCTCTTTCAATGGGTCTGTGGTGAACTTTTAGACCTTTTATGCGTGTGTATGTCCGTATGTGCCTGTAGTTTGTAAATAAGAGTCTGACTATCAGGCATTACATCGAGCCACGTGTGAATGACCGTAAGGCTTGATTGCGAGATCTTTGCGTATTTCGTGCTCGGAAGTGAATGTCCTAATAGGTTTCTATCTCTAACTGTCTGTCTGTTTGCGTGCATATGTCTGTCAACTTGCCTGTTCTTGTGCATAGGCCTAAGTAACTGTTTGGCCTGGAGCGTTTCTTCCAATGTCATTACCAACAGTGTTTGCGCGTGACAAGACTTTGTAGCATCGATGCTGATGCGGTGGGGGCGCCACACTCGGAATTTAGCTCCATTAGAACTAAAGACACGACCAGTAACGGATTGTTCTTCACGTCCGGTGACGCTGTTCCCAGTCTGTTGAACAGCCGAAGGTTTAAGGCTGAATGATGGTCAGTTGTCCGCTCTTTCAGCTTCCGCGCTTGATTCGCAATGTCACTTAAAGGCCAAGTTTTTAGGGCGGGCAGTTTTGCGACAAACTGCTCTGTAACCCACCCACCTGCTTGTCAATCAAACCTGAACTCATTGAGTGGGGCTACAGTCAATATGTGCCACATTCAAGTCCACCGCCGGTCAATTCCTTTCAATTGAAATGCCTGCATGCCTCTGGACCGTTCTCTGTCTTGCCTGTGGTCACTGTTGTTTGCGTTTGTTTCTCTGTGAGCTGGTCCGCACACACACGCACACACACGCTGTTTATATTTATATATCTGAGCTGAAGGACTACCTGTGAATTTCTATCTCACAGTTTTGTCTTAGCATTCAATCATTATAGTAAGCGCCTTTTCGCCCTTTGTATTTATTTCATATGGTTTTCAGGGGCGCGTTGAGAATAGGGCACACAACCCTGAATTGCAAGACTGAGACATTGTGACATAATGTAAATAGATGACTAATTGTAATACCATTCAATGCAAAGAATCTATGTATATATACATATATGTGTATGTATATAATGTTTGTCTCATTGAGTCTGTATGAGAAGAGAGTCACCTTCTTTGAAATAGAATGTTCCCTCTCTCGTACAAGCAATAGGCCTATGTACCTTGTATTGACAGGTGTCAAAGTTGGTCCATCTGTTTATGTTCTTGCAGAGTGGGAGTATGTAAACAATAATGGCACCGCTACCCCTCCCCCGCCTCCCCTTCTCAGACTAAACCACTCAGATGTTCACTCTTTTGATGATCGATATATGCATACAGCAGAACTCTGTAGTTGATATTACATAGTACCATGCAAAAGTACGATCTAACAATTCGTGTCGATCGTGATCAGGAAGAAGCGATAAGAGCCTTTTTTTATTCATAACGACTGGGATTTTGAACAAATTGGTAAATACAGAATGCAGTATATGTATTTATTCCAAAAATAGCTTTTGTGTAACCTAAGAACGTACTGTATTTCAGGTCTTATGCATGCCATTATTATTCAGGCCACTATATTATATATATATATATATTATAAGGGCATCAATTTGAATACAGTATAGGCAAACAGCTTGGTCATGATAAGAAACATATATCTGACTGAATAAAACAGCTGAAAATTGAGAGCTCTTGAATGATCAGCTTCTGATGCAATAAGAATGAAGACTCGTATGAAACGTATTTCAAGGTACATTTGCTTTTGATATCTGATTGGATATAGGTTGTCACGTGTGTATAACAGTTTCCCAGACCAGAGAAACAATATAACAACACTGACCCCAGCCAAACGTCATATATATATGTATATATATATAATCTGGGCCCGTTGAGAGTCGTGCTGTCTGAATAGCGCTGCATAATTTAGGTCACATGTCAAACCTAGGAAGAATATATCAGCCAGCATATAATATGATCAATTATAATACCTGGGAACAATAAGCAGGTCTCTCACTCTCTGTATATATATATACATATTTGCATACATATATACGCATACTTATATATACATGCAGCATTTGATAGCATTCATCCAATATTCTTTTCAGTCTATTTCTCAATTACACTCGCATCGGTCATCATCACATAAAAACAAACGCAAACAACAGTGACCACAGGCAACCGCCAAGATTTGGCTCATGGCTTCATCCCTTGAAGTCGCGATTTACAACACTGCAGCAAACTTCCCGCATGGGTTTGGTTGCACTTTTCACACGTTTGACGGGAGGCTGTTTACGAGCAGCTTGCAAGATGGCCGTACGGGCTAAAGCTGCGCACGCACACACACACACGAATACAGGCACGAAGGCATATGAGTGGCACATCAAGTACAGGTGTATAGTTGCATATACTTATAAGGACTATGAAGCATGATCATTGTTTCAATTGCCATTTCCAGTGCATTTCCCTCAGCTGTCTACTTGGCCCATTTTAGCCTATTCAGATAGACTGACCACACCGGTCCATTTGTTTAAGATTGTACCCCAGGCGGATGAGATGCTTTGGAGAGATCTGATTGGTAGCTAGCAGGCGGCAGGTATTCATTAGACCACGCCCTAAAATCTTGGCCTTTAAGGCTTGAGTTGCATATCGAAAGTGTTGCGTCTGACGGTGTGTCGTTTCCGAGTTTGACAAGTGAAATGATGGAAGAGGAAAAACAGCGAAACACTGGTATAGAAATAAAAGACAGACAAGCGGTGATGAGAGGAAGCTGGTCGAGCGGAGAATGAAAAAAGTGGGATGGCTGCGGATTGAGACGAATTTTATGTAGACGCAGCCTCATTTGGTGATGCCGAGCAAAATAATGGATCCTTTGACATGTCCAGCCTTTGGAGATTTTGCTAAACATGGAAAGCAACAGGAATATCGAAAGAAGATGGTCGTGTTGAGAGTGCCATAATGCCTAACTGCTGAGAACAGGGACACATACGGGGAGGGAGAATCTGGCGGGCAGCTGGATGGACGGAGGCTGTTAGGCAGAGCACTGCTTGAAAGAGGCGGTAAGTGAGACTGGCAGAAAGAAATGGATAAAGGACGAACGCAGAAAAAGAAAGGAAGAAAGAGCAAGCAGGTGGAAGAGATAGAGAGACAGAGAGACAGAAACAGAGACAGAGAGAGAGACAGACAGACAAGATAATGAAAGAGGGAGGAGTTGGAGAGCGAAATTGCTAGAGAGAAAGAGAAAGACAGAGACAGAGAGAGAGAATGAACAGATTAGAGATGGATAGTGAAATTGATATAGACGGTTAATAAGGCGAGAGAGAAGGAGAGAACGAAAAACAGATAATTTGCGAAAGAAAGACACAGACACATAAAAAGACAGTAAGACGGAAAGAGTTAAGATATGAACAGAGAAATTGAGAGAAAGAGAGACAGAGAGAGAGAGAGACAGAGAGAGGACGAGAAAGATAGAAAAGTACCGACAAACGGAATAAGTATAGCGGGCGGACGAGTGGACAAATCAGATAAAAGATACAAAGGTATATCAGGGAGGACGGCAGAGCAGAGCATAAGAGATTTATTAGGGGAAAGAAGGATTGACTTATGGAGCATGGAGAAGCGTATTTTCAAGATTCACGGATGAACGACTGAGCTGGAAGATAGATGACAATGTATAACTGGATGGATGGTTTTGTGGATAATTGAACTATATATATGTATATATATATATATATAGACAGACAATGCAGTCACGAACGGCAATATTACGCATGCCTGTATAGGCCTACTTAAGAAGAGATAAGCTTACTAAAGGGTCTATTTCTTGCGCTTCTGTTGACGATGGTGTTCATGATGAGCTGACGGTTAATGCGACGGTGATGATAAGAAGCTGTTGACGATATTGACATTGATCGTCCAGAGGTTAGCGTGCTGATATCGTCCATTGGAGTTCAAATCTCCGCCGACAAACAGTTGTGTCTCGATTTCTGCTCTTCCCGTGCCTCCAACCAGCTCGGCTTATTAAGTGCGCTGTCAGTTGGAAGATAACCCCGCTAGGAAAGGGATGACAATCTGACATAATATGTCGATGTTCAGAAAACTGAGGTCTCTCTAGCGGCTATAGCTTATGGACTACCCCTCTTCAACTAAACATGCTTCCTGTCGATACACACACACGCACACACACACTTATACACCCCCCCACACACACACACATACACACATATTCTCTATTTCATTATATTCACAGATTTTGAAAGCGCCTCTCACAACACAACCTAACCCGAGGCGCCTCCAGTGCGAAGAGCCTTAGGCCTACTCAAAAAGAAAACTAATAACTTAATTAATTTAATATATACAGCAAATATATAATTACGTATAAGCACTCTGATGTGACCTATCCTGTGTGCATTGGCTTGCAAGTGTAAAAACTGTTCTTGCTTTAGTTTCTTTGGATTTGAATCGACAAATTCCTGGAAAATATATTGGGATTGAGTTACGTTTAAACGAGGTAACTCCGAGCGGCAACAGCCATCTAGTGATCAGGAGGTTAAAAGGACCGCCATGTTTCCTCTCCTAATAGGGTTAAGCATGTCCATCCAATTTAAATTAAACCGATCTGATCTAATCTCATTTATTCCCGTTGAGAAAAATAAATTTGTTTCACCATTCCGTTTTACGTTTTTTCATCACGCATCGTATTTGCCTATAAACGTGATGTCTTCTGACATACTCCATCACATCGCCTGTGAATAAGCTGGTTCCCGCGACTTCGCTTTTGTGGACACTAGCAATTTTGAGATTACGATCACCGAATAATATAATCAAGATAATCTTATAATATTATAATTCGTATAATCTTTCGGAGGTAAGTATGCTATAATAATGTTCTATAGTGATTCAGAAGATCACTTTTGTGTAAGAACCACTCAAATTTCATCCTTTTGCATCTCATTTCTTTTTCCTAATACCACAGTTTTAGCGGTCTCAAATCTAATTTAACAATTATAATTTAATTTAAGCTCATGTGGCGTCGTTATCACAATGTGCGAGACACCTATCGATAGACAAAGCTGGCAATATCGCAATAAACGCTCAAAATCCTCTTATAAAGCTCCGGGGAGATTGCGTAAGAAGAATAGCAGGCGAACGCTAGTTTAGCGCGAAGAATAAACGTAGATATTAAAACCAGGTACAGTTTATCCGGTGATATATATGCATAGACATATATATATTTATATATTTATATATATATTTACATTTTTACATACATATTTACATATACATTTATATATATATTACATGTATATGTTATATAATATATATTGATATAGATATAGGTATGAGATATATATATACATATATATATATATAATACAGACCTATATATGTAGCCACCGTGAAAAATGTGGCCTATAAGACAGAGGGAATTTCGAGTATTACCTGTCATTGTAATTCGACTAACGACCAACGGAAAATCCAGTCGCACGTTTTGGCCAAGAATCTCTGTATGCACGCTGCCACACAGATCCACACATCCTACCCTACCTCTACGTCCTATTCAGGCGGTCGGAACTGATGCGTAATAAAAACGTTCACCAGAGGACATAAAGATCGATTGTACAGACATACGTATTTGTTAATTGTTACTGTTTTAAACAATGCAATTGTCTTGAACGAGAAAAAAGGTCCAACCTGTGGTGCTTGGTTGGTCGATAAGTTAAGCCCTAGAACACAGAGTACTTTCTAAGGGCGTTGGCGAATGACTGGTTCAGTCATTTTGTAACAGAAAGACGCAAAGTATTTTATAGTGTTTCACAGCATTAGTCTGTGTGTGTCCGAAGCACAACGGATACAACCATAGTGTAAGCTCCAAACGAAAAGTCAGATGAGGAGGGTCAGCGAAAAGTAACATGCCGACATTTCAGGTAGGCATATTTATATACATTGACCCCTTTGCATTAATTCCCTACACAGATGCACAGATACATACATATTTGCATCCATACATATGCACGCATATGCACGCGTGCATATCTGCATAGTTTATATAGCAGAGGATGGTCTCTTGCAATCGGTTGAGACAAGCAGCACACACGTCCTCGTGATCGATTTCCCCTAGTCGCTGAAGGTCGTTATGAACTTTGATCTATGCCACATAAATTCTCTCAGCCTGGTAAAGACGATAAGAACTTCATTCCCATAGGGTGCTATACAAACCACTTAGGTAGAACCAAGGATCCTTTCGAACTCATTTTGACAACCGAGTAATTGTCCATTGAATGCTCGCCTTTCTAACACCTGCTTCTCGAATGAATTCGACTACATTGATAGATCTACTAAACAGTTTCTAGTATAGTGTATAGGTTTGCGGTGTGACATCCCGTGTATTTCAATAAACGAATATTTACTATCCAATATCCATACATCCTTGCATACACTGTACGCAACTAAATGCGTACATACATACATACATACATACATACATACATACATACATACATACGTGTTTACTCACCCCTCAAATGCATGCATAACTACACTCGTACATACATATTATGTACACACATACATGTATATATACACGCAGATATTGAGGCAGTCAGACAAAGGGTCGTATGAACAGGCCTGCAAACCTGCAGACAGAATGCAGACATTCAAACAGACAGACAGAAAGACAAACAGACACATTGACAAATTGAAAAGGAGACAGATAACTTGATAGATATAAAAAATATACTAGTAGCACCAATAGAAACAAACGAAGTTCGTCAAGTGTAAGCGCGGAGGCCAAAGACCAGTCACGTAGGCCTGTAGTCAGTTTCACCATCAGATATCACCAAGCCCCATGACAAAATTTGAGTAACTTGGCAGCTCGATGTATTTAATACATGCTCGATGTATTTAATACATCGAGCAGCTAAGTCAGCCAAACCATCATGGTGACCGCTCATTTCGTCGCAGATCATTTCATCACATTTAATTTCGTTACATGTCGATCAACGTCAGGTCAAGCATCATGAGGGTCGGTTATGGTGAGGTTTTGAGTGATGGGGGTCGGGCTATGCATGCGTCGTGAGGGTCGCTTAGAGTCAGGGTTAAGGTTATTGTCTTTTTTAAAATGCGACAAAATGAAATGTGACGAAATGAACTGCAAAGAAATTATCTGCGACGAAATGAACGGCAACCAACCATCATCACTTCGCACTTCGAGGATTAGCGGGGTCATAGGTAAATTGGGGCATGCCGTTTCATCGTCAACGTTGCAGGTGCGTGTACTAATGAAGGAACTGGGTAGGAATCAGAATTAGCCAAATAAGAGACAAAACAGGAGGAAGAATCCATAAAAGACATGAAGTGACAAATCAGCCAAATACTGCTGACGTTAAATCCCGAATAATGGCTGCGTAGACCAATCGTTCGAGGACATAATATCGTGTCCCATCGAAGACCGTTCGCACGACCGACGAGACATAACAAGTGGTATTTCACGTGAACGTTATGACATGTCTCTAGCGTTAAAAACTTGAAGTCATCTGTATTAGCATGCTTATTCTCCTTATACCTTCACCTAGGGCTCCTCTAACATAAACGACTTCTCTACACGGTGTCTCACTTGAAGCATCGATTGTCGCCTTGATGACAACGGCTGTTAAATATATATCACAAATGCAAATTACTTCAATATCTGTTCTATTAAACGGTACTGAATGCTTTAAATAAGCGTTAATTAATTTTGCTTAATCTATTATTAAAACTTTGTACATAGCCATTATTCAATCTGATTCATTGCCAATAAAATATCTATTAAAAGCGTGCAGTAAAAATTATAACAATATACATACAAGTATCATAGGCATTCATAATTATTAGTGAATTGTCAACAGTGTTATTCAATGGACCAGCGGCATCATCATCAGCCTCACTTTTTCTCTCTTAGTATCTTCAATAATACTTAGGCGCAGTGCTATCCTATGCTAATTATAACAAATGCCGTCAGCATCTCGTCAGATTGACGTGCTGCATATTACAAGCAGTAATTCTGCTTCAGAATCCTATAAAGTGTCTGTAATTGGTCGATGCACTCAGCTAGGCCATCCATCCATCTTTATCCATCCTTCCACACCGCCCACCCACCAACCCACCCACCCACCAACCCTTCCCGCCATCCATCCATTCATTCATGAATTCACCCATCCATCTATCCATCTGTTGTCATAACCCGTGTGGCGTCCGCCGCAAGGTGTCAGCAAAGCTCTATCACAACGAACGCGTTAATCGAATTCCAAGGTCGTTAATTGTCTATGAAAAGCTCCGTCTAATCATTCGACTACCACCACAAATGGCATTAACCGTTCTCAAACAGCAGCAGCGGCCGTTCATTTCTTTACCAATCATGTCGATCGTGCTCCAGTCCGTTTATTGAGCAACGTTTCCTCGATGGAGCATGCCTATCTGAGCAGAGCAGTTTATTATTACCGGCATACGTCTCGAATCCAAAAAAGTCTTTGATTTTTTTATATCTTGACTGACCGGATGTTGCCCAATTAACCGGAAGTACGACCGAGAAATCTGCGGCGGATTCGTCCGTTCTTGGTTCAATGTTTGTGAGGTCAAGGACGCAGTTTTGTTTTGCATAAATTTTTATTGATCGCACTGCGCAATATATATAGGCAGTATTCCAGCCACGACACTGATATCAACTCCTAATCCGCTGCAACCGATATATGTAAGAATATACTAATTACATGCCATTGCCATCTGAAAAAATAATTAGCTAATTATGTCTATTTTAATCACAAGGTTGAAGTAGGTACAACTATGGAGGTCGAAATGAACTACATCACCAACAACAACTGCGGCGGAAGGTCGTCAAGACTTGGTACGTTCGATTTTAGATAGCGTGGGCATTCAACCAAGACCAATCATGGTGTTCGATTATAAAATCGAACGCAGCGATCCCCAAGGTTCTTGCTGCCGACTAGTAATCGATTGGGATAAGCCTCTTGTTGCAAGCTATCGACGTTTCTTCATCCAGAGACTATGTATGAACACAGAGCGGTCTTTCAACGGACTCTGATTCCAAAAAAATTCTAATTAGGCCTACATCACAGTTGGATAATTATAAATCATCGAATAGACCAATGAGGGGAACTTCTTGGGTCCCTGATGTGAACGTGCCCCGCCATTGCCAACTCTTTTTTTATTGCATTAAAAAAACTGATCTCATCATTAATTAAGTTTAACATCGTGCATGCAACTTGCAAGCCCAGTTTAATCTTGTTAATTGAGCGGCGCCATTATTCAACTGCCGTTACAAAGAACTTGATACCTTACCAGAGTCCTTCACAGCAGCTCCAACCAATCGCTGCCAGTTGGCTTCTTGCTCTTCGCTGAAGCACAGGCGGCTTAGACTTATGTCTAAACAAAACCGCGGTCATAAAATGGCATTTTGGAAAAGCGTGTATGTGTCCATATCCAACGATTGTGGATATGTCCGATGCTCGTCAATAAGCTGGTCCACTGCGCTCGGCTTTAAAGTAGCCTATTACTACAAATTTGGAGCCAATCAACGATTCCAATCACAACACAGCAATAATACAGTCTACTGGATAAATACTTAGGACAGTGATCAGAAGCAAATTAAGGCAGTTCAACATGTTCGACCAAACAGGACCTTAGGAGACCGCAGTGACCCCAAACATGCAATATAAACAATATTTTCTGATAATTCTCATTAATATCACAACAGCGAAATGAGCCAAAAAAACTCATACCAAATAATTCGAACCTACTGTACACTTTTTGTTTTCTACGAATTTCAATAAAAACCGGTGCTACGGCGAAATATAAAATGGAAATGGACCAACAGTCTATATTATAATCATGTTGGTTTGCATTGTTGAACGTGCTCTGATAATGTAATATTCTTTTACCACGAGTCACATTAATATTGTTAAAGTGTCTTTGCGGTTTAACATGGAAGCGCGCAGCAAGCAATTGTGTCACCCTCCATTCCCACAACTAAGTATTCCTACTACTCCAATTGTTTCTCCTCTTATCCCTTCTCGACTAAGAATAGAAACCGGACAAACACGTTAGTTTTTCTGAAAAGTTCAGTCCGAGAATTTGTGCATTTGATTCCCTAGTGGGGGCGGTGAAATTACTAGTAGGAGCTTGTGACTATCGATATATACATGTACAAGTAAAATAACATACTGTATGCTTAAAAAGCAATGGCAAATTGATGACAAAAAGAATAACTAACTTCAGGGCGATAGTTAGCATAGGATTACGAAAGTAATCACAGTGATCCGAATAAAATGACGTTATAAAATTTAAATTTAAATCAAAACAACGCAGTAACTAAGTTGAATGAATCGACATCACAAATATTTCAACGAGAGTTTGAACTTGTGAGATCTCCTTAAAACAGCCAAACACTTAGGCTCATCGAACAATCCTTCATAACAGTCTTCAAACTTGCCAACATAGCAGATGCCAAACAGCTTTTTTCCATATTACACAACCCCAAATAATATGTTCTTCAACAACTCCTGCCCCCCACTCCGTCCTCCATTTACCAATTAAGACCTAGAGCACAACCATGTCCCACCACCAAGATGATTGTACCACCCTCAATTCATTCCCATGTGATTATATAAAAATATTTTCCAGTTTGTTATTCATTCCAGCTACTTTCACTGATCTTCTGTCACTCACGTAAGTATAGACCTATGCTGCATGTCTGTATTTTGCCAAAGTGTTTTCATTCTAAAAACACAAATATCACCTTAACGAATTATGCATCAACAATAATTGCGCTATATGGGTGACGTCAACATGTTGGCAACTTTGGCAATATCTTTGTGTTGTTCTTCTTCAAGTAAGTAAGCTGTAAGCAATTTTGACGAACAGACTGATCAAATATTATTCAAGTTAACGGCACACCCATTGACACTGTATATATATATATACAGAGTAGCTCAACTGTAGATAATAAAAGAGTTATTAATAATGATGTAATTAATAAAAATTTGCTTCCCCTAAATTCTATATATATATATATAAATTACAATATTAATGCAAAACTTGATATAGCCTACAGGACGCTCCAAGTGCCACCTCTGTTGGTATAATGGCGTCCCAAACGTTCTGTTACAGGCCTATTGTATCCCTCAGATTCCGCCACAAAGTGCAGCTATGGAGATAAAGTCATCCTCGGCATCAACTATTGAGAATAATATTGCATCTAGATTGACGTAATGCTAACAGTTGCTATTGGACGATGTCCTTATTGAAAGCTGCGTTGTGGTCCTGTTTATTGCGTTATGATGGATTGGAGTCAGCAGATTAAAGAGGAAGGAATTGAAGACCGGATATGTGCACATATGTAGCCGACGTATACGGTCTTTATAAAGTTCACCTACATATAGTCATCATACATAAAGAGTTCATGCATGCGTCTATATATATAGGTTCCCTGCATATACATAATAGGACATCCTGCAAATTACTTTATATATAAAAGTGAAGGACATATATATATATATATATATATATCGAATGGAACTTATACGTGCCATGGTTAGTTGTCCTATTATGTTAGTTTTCTCTGGTGTTGGTAGGAGCACTACACAAGGGACCTGGCATTGGCAGAATGATGCGTGTGAATATGAACTTGTATAAATAATATATTTATGTATATATATATATATAAACACAGGCATGTGCATATGTGAGCGCTTGTGTGCTCACCTCTACGAAGATTGAGAGGATAATTATGACGGATGCATTGTCATCTTAATACTCTGAAACTCAATCACAAACAGTAGAGGATAAAGAGGAATCGAAAAGGTGAGAGAAGAATGGGATGAGGTACGTCAGCGGGTGGAAGCTGGAAGGGAGACAGACAGACAGACAGACAGACAGACAGACAGACAGACAGACAGACAGATAGAGACAGACAGAGACAGACAAAGAGAGATAGAAAGACAGAGAGAGACACAGAGAGAAAGACAGAGACAGAGAAATATAGACAGACAGACAGAGACAGAGACAGAAAAAGAGAGAAAGAGAGGAGGGAGGGAGGGAGCGAGATGTGGAATTAAGGAAGTGGAGCGATGCAGATATGGATTTGAAAAGTACGATGCCAGGAGGATGGTGGAGAAAAGGACAATGAGGCTGTAGGAAAAAAGCGATTTTCAGTAAGATAGTGTGGGTGGATGGACGGAGCGAGAAAGCGAAGGCACGGATGGTCACAACGATCAAGTGAGTGACGGAATCAAACAGCTACCGAGTTAGTTAAGGATACAATTAACGGAGAATATATACAGTGTACATAGTATACAATTATACATACATACATACATATACATATATATATATATATATCGGGGCCAACGGTCGAAGAATGCTGGAGAGGTAAATTAAAAGACCGGTCGATACGTCGTATAAAACAGTTCGGCAGAGATGAATCTGCTGTGGATAATCTCGTCTCAAGCAGTTCAATTGCCTCAAAACACGTCTCTGGAGTTGTTGTTTGTTGTCGACACTGGAGCGAGATCTCAGCAATCACCCCGAGCAGACCACTGCGACGCTTCCGGACAGGATCGTCTTATTAAAAACAGTTGGCATACAATGTAACATGAGTCTAACTAATAATCAAGGCGGTTTAGACAGTCATACATGTATAGCCTACCTATGCCTTTAAGCAGGATGATGAAGGCCTCCTGAAGTCGTGTCAATTGCATACACGATTATACGTGTATACATAATCCCACTCACGCATACAATTTTAAGACTGGAAATGCCGCAACAAATGGAGGTATTAGGCTACTATTGGCTGGAATTCCGTTGACGCTCGTGAAGCATTATGGTACAGCACTTCGTTTTCTAGAGACTCCTCTTAAATGCACTGAACCAACCAGCAACAACATACAAAGACCGAATGTGGAAGTAAGCGACCGGCTGCATTAGGTTTTTCCCCATCGGCGGAAACACTCAGTTGCTCCACTTCAGTGTGCTGTCAGGACGATGTCGACGACAACTACAGATGATGTTAACGATGGCGATGATTATGTTGGTCATTACATTGCTGTTTCCTTGACATATATGTTTTTGAATGGATGTCCAATTCCCTGAAATTTTTTATATAAGATCTGGCGAAGGTAGTTCCCTGGTTGATGGCATGTGCATTTCAAAAAGTCAGCCGTCAGCATATTAGATCAGCTGGAATAGGACAGCTTAGGATGGAATGGAATAGATTAGAATACAGAACATACTATACAGAATAAAATTGAATAGAGTAGAAAGCGGTTAGAATGGAATTGATTCGGACTAGAACGGAATGGTATTGATGGAAGTGAAATAAGATGGAATTCAAACTAATGAAATAGAATATATATATATCAAACATAATAGGGTTGAATTGTTGAATCAAATCAAACAAGGAGAGATAAGAGCATATGATTCTATGATAAGCTTAGATTAAATTGTTACAATGATGAGGAACCAACCAACGGATTTCCGTCGACAGCTGACAGATGGCATTGTATGTTCAGAGTCTTTGGGCCAAGTTATATCGATGAGTAGAGCGACACCTGTCAACGTCGATCGTAAACACGAGACGTTGTCGACGAGTAGTCCCTTGCTGGTGGAAGACGACGCACGACCTGATATATATGTCCGTCGAGGTACAAGGAGAACATCGAAATGCATTCCGCGTGTCTTATTCGGTAGAGTGAATAGCCACCTCTGACCATCGAGGTTACTCCAATGGCCGCGTCATGAAAAATATAATAATCAATCACACACAGTTTTAATTTATGCCTTTTAAATATGCTATTGCTGACAATTGACTACAATTCATTTAGACTTGAAATATCTGACTGTTGGACATGACCTTAGACATCGGGCCAATCCATTCGCCCTTCCGATAAAGAACAGCAAGAACCTTCTGTCAAGGATCATGTTTAGCAAGATTTATCAATTGGCCCTCTGTCTCACATGCGATTCTTAGCCCCGTTGTACTCCCCTTCTAAGGGCATGTTTAACCGTGATATCCTGAATATTGCAGCCCAATGCCGCCATTTCTTGTGTGTTATCTTTTGTGAAAGTTAATTAAATGAACTAAAATTTAATACAATCTGAATATTACCACACGTATCATTGTTTGCCATTGAACACGCTCATTTCCGTGTCAGAGGTCCGGAATTTCTGCCCCTAGCTGGGAATCTTTGTCAGCGGGCATGCTCGCATCCAGGGCCGTACCGAGGGCGGGGCCATCAGTGCCGTGGTCCAGGGCGCAAATATGGAAGGGACGCAAATTTCAGGATGGAATAACTTTTATTATTCCATAAATTTATTCTTTCTTGAAATATGACACTATTTTCATTCACGAATAAAAACTAAAATTATAGTTAAAATGTGCAACTAAGAAAGTGTTTTGGTGGGTATAGGCCTACATCGTGTATAGCAAAGTTATAATGTAACATTAAAGTTTTATATTACACTATAATGCGTCAGATACCTAAAAAAAATTATTATAATTATTCGAAATTCAGAATGTGGGGGCGCCAGATTGCTAGGTACAGGGCGCAATTACGGCTCGATACGGCCCTGCTCGCACCCACCCTTATGTGAATACAATTGGATTGAAGCTCTGAACGACGTTGAGCAGGTGCCTCCTTGTTTGTCTGTCATTCAATGCAGTTTATCCGCTAGTCTTCCGCTTAATCTCTCGTCTCAAACAGTAAACAATGCTATGAATAATACGCCAAAGAATGTCGGGCTACCTGGAGTCACTCATCTTTATTTATGGGTGTGTGTGCATGCAGAAACTTAGTTAACAAGTTAAGATAATAAAAAAGCTCCTATATTTTTTTGACCTACTGGTATTTAAACTTTGCCGTGTAAAGATAGGCCCGGCTTGCGGGATCCCTTTTGTCCATTAGGGTTCTTCTTCTATTTTCCTTACTGATCGGTCTCTTACATAATTTTGTTAAGCTATTATGTTTTACTGCACTGCGCTTCGTTTTTTTTGGTTTGTGATGCAATTACTATGTTCACTTACTTTACGGACCAATAAAAACACTTGGTAATGGTTATCTTACTTGAAATAGCAATAAATAGACATCTTCTTATACTAGTCTTTGTAACATTCTCGTCGTCTATGAAAACTGCCTAAATAGCGCTATAAAAACTTGAATCGTACATTACATTGCATTGACCTTCCTCAGACTACCTAACAGAATGATGTATTACAGTAAATTACATTTCACTGCGTCGTTACTTCTTGTGACTTCTCTTCATCTAAAGTTTGGTGCTCATCTTAGCTCATCTTTTCAGTGCAATTTAACGTCATCATATTTTTTGTTAACATGTCACAGATGAATGTCAATCCTATAGATTTGGGGTTTCATTGGCCTACATGTTAGTAAGACTTTCAGAAAGAGGCTGATAATGAACAAATCTTATTGAAGATTGGTTGAAAAACTCGACCTATGTTCCAAATGTTATTAAGCTGTTTCTGGAAAAATTGTTTTGAACACAGATTGAAAACAATCTAACGAACCAGAGGGACTTGGGTGGACGGGTTGATTAAGACACCCTTGGGCCTGAGTCCGAAATACATAAACACACAGGAACACATACAGAGAGACTCACAAACACGATCAAAAACAGACGATGACGGCATCGTGATAGATTAAACGGATCCCACATAGTTTATATGAATTGCGCTGTGCGAATGATTATGGCTGCAGCGATGGTCTGGCCTTAATTCACCTCATAGACCCCCTATACAGGAACAGCGTGAGCCCGCAGCAAGATGTCGATTCCGTCTGATTATCTGTCCATCTCCCACATAAAATGTCAACCATGGATCTCCCTGTCTGCCATTCTCTCTTTATCTATTCCCACTCACTCACGGCCAATGTCTCCTCTGTTCCTCGTTCAGCCAGTTGTAAACAGGACGCACGAACGCACGTTACTTGCAGTATACGTGTTTTCTGCGAACACTTATGATCTAATATATATATAAATATAAATATATATATATAAATTCACCAGTGTATGCCCTGAGCTTAACAGATATTCAGCAGTTCAGCCACGAATAAGTAAGTAATTAGTTGACTGGAGAGGCGTAGGCTGAGCACGTATGGTGCCAACAGTAGGTAAATGTTATACTCGTGCAGAATGTGTAATCGACAGTCAATTTTTTGCTGAAAATGTAAAATCAAATTGAGTAGCAGTTTAATACCAGTTCATCGTGCTTTAAAGGAAATAAGAAATTTAATATATTAAAACTTTGATCGATGTCAAAGTCGATTAATTTTCACGCAGCCCATAGATACTGTTAAAAGGGAGCTTTTTCAAATGCCTAGAAGCAGAGAAAAAATTGGTTTAGGTCGCAAAGTATACAGGAGAGGTGACACTACTTACTTCCATCCATCAGATTATACCATCGCATAGTATACGTCTTTGAAATTGCACTACCTTACAAAGGACGCACATATGAACCCTATTCTGTGGGGCTTTCTATACGGCAAAGTCAGTTATCTATAACACGCCGTTCTCAACCCTTGGTCATTTTCGAGAGATGTGATCCTTTGGTTAGCAGATTTTCTAGTTGAGGCTAAGGCACGTATAAACTCGACAAGCCGTCTGCGTGACTTAATTTGAGGTCATTATGGTAACGCATAATTCTATTCACCGCCAACCGCAAGCAGTAGGAAGGAAAGCGATAATACGAGAAAATTGACTAAGGCGAACGAGAAGATGCATTGAATTAGATGTCATTGTTGGCGTTTACAGCCGCTGCAGCCCCTATCCCCAGTGCCATTGCATTTCCTTGCTCGTCTTGTACCGTTGAGGGTCACCCTCGACTCTTCAAGACGGTTGACGATGTGTAGGGACATGGACCCTGGACAAATCATTCATGCACAGCTGCGCAGCGCTATCAACTTATGATTAGTCATCACATGCGGCTCACAATGAATACTAATATATATATATACATATATATAAGAGAGAAATAAAGCTAGATGGTAATAGGACAAGCACAGATGGCAGTGAAACGAAGAAAAAGACGCAGATGGTGGTTTATGTCATCCTTGGGAGTGCTTCTGATTGGTAAAACACAGTGAATGGAGCTGTGTGAATTTATAGATAGGCCTTTAATACAAGAGCAATACGTGACGTGACACGTAGACTTACGAAAGCGACTGGTAATATAAATATTCTATGCTTAGCACTAATACATGGAACTAAAATTAATTGATCCTTATTCATGATGTCACAACAATAATATTTTAGGACGAGTAGCACGCAGGGAACACTTAGGGGATCTGTCACTGGGAACTCCTGATAGTAAAACGAATGAAGCAGGGCCTATCTGGACGGACAGTAATTTGTGGTAGTAACAACGTCCTAATACGACATATCTAAATGAACATAACTAAAGCACACGTCGAATTACTATCAGTTGAGGTCATTGAAATACAATTTGTATTTGGCTACATCTCCCTCTAAAAAGGATATGCGAGATTTATTCGAGGATTATCTACACTAAATATAAGTTGAAAAAGAACCACGATGACTTAACTGAATGGAGAGTAGGCCTATACTCGAGGCACTCGACGCTGGTTTAATGAACTCTCTCCAATTTTGAAACGTACGAGTTGTACGAATACAGATTATCAAATTAATTTTGATGAAACTCTAAGGCAGCGGTTTTCAACCGGTGATACGCGTATCCCTAGGGGTACGCCAGCTGTTGCTAAGGGTAACAAATTTCTTTACATTTAACATAAATATTTCATAATATTTTATAAATATGCAGATACGGACACTAATCGCAGGATTTTAAATGCCATATTTATGCATATTATAGAGATACTAGAACAGTGGTAGGTCAATACTAAATATTGTTAAATAATTATTTTGTACTGTGCAAAGTGTACATTGTACAACAATAATAATTTTAATATAATATATTGTGAGCAAAATTCATTAGTAGTATTATGATCAGTATTCTGTTTCTAATAATTGACTCTAATTAAATAAATTACCAAAGAACATTTCCGACAAGTTTTTTTCTGTCGAGGGTACGAGAAGAAGAATTTCTTTAGTTCGGGAGTACAACAAAAAAGAAGGTTTGGAATCGCTGCTCTAAGGAATACGTTGGCCTACCCCAGAGATCAGAGGTCAAGAGGAGCCAGTGCTAGACCACAGTACTGAGTCAGTGGTCCTCCGGTGACCCCAAAATGTTTTGTTCAATTTCAGTTTTGAAGAAACTAAACATCCCATTATCTTCTCTGTGGGGTCTCTGTTGTAAGAGAGCCACTACTGACAGAGAGGGCAGTGTGGGAGGGAATTTGGTCGACGTCCAGCTGAAGCCTTGTGAAAATTGGTTCTGAATCAGAAAAAAGAGGCAGCTCAAGGCGTTGACCGATCGTTTCTGGCCCTTAAGTATTTGCCTACAGACACAAGCGAGCGACGAAAATGCACTTGGCAGCTTTCGCATTTCTCTTGTCAAAAGAACCCACGAAATAGGATTAGAAAGCAATTGCGAAAAGCTGACTAATTTTTGTAGCCGTAAATAGAGGCAGCGGCGTCCAATGGAAGCAACGGCTTATGCAGACAGTGCTGACTAAATTTTCGATTTATTAAGAGCGAAAACTGTATACGACGGTTCTTTGGTAAAACAGCGAATTCAGATTGACCGTTCGACTTAAACATGACTTAGTTCTCGAAGCCTCGTCGTTTGCATCGCTGGTGGCCAAGAATAGACCGCTATTTGTATCCTTAAATTGTAGGGCTTACTTGAGTTTAAGTCTCTTCGGAATTCACTTCAGGTGAGTCTATTGCGCCCTTTCTGAATCAATGCAAATTCATATATACTGCTGGTAGGGTCATTTCAGTTCCACTTTCTGCGAATCACTTACCTAAATAATTGCAGATGGAATTTCCAAAACACGCTAAGTAGCAATTCAACATTATTGGAGTTAGACATTGAGTAATTTTTTTATAATGCCCTTCGATGATGCTATTATATATAATTACAAAAAAGGTTAACTGCCTATGGCCTGCAGGGAGGACGTCTCAGGACCAAGCAACGTGTTGTCACACTGGTGAACACGGTCATGCTCAACTGTGTTCAAGATCAGAGATATTGTATCAAATACGACTAAAGCAGTTAATTTGCCAATGCAAAATTGAGATTATTTATTCACCTTCGTCGTCAAAATCAGTGACTCGCATAAGAAGTTGACTGATGATGAAGGAGGTGATGCTGATGGAAATAACATTTATGATGACGACAATGTTGACATGTTAGTTCCATTTTAAAATGTCTTTTGGACTGAATGCGTTTCTAATCGCAAGCGTGTTAACTGGATCTTCTTGACGACCGTTAACACAGGCAGAGGTTTAATTATAACCAACCATCAGTTGATGCCGTGTATTAGCATATACAATAGAAATAATAATGATATATATATTTTCATATAAATATATATCTGTAATCATGCATAATTTTGTATATATTTATATATATACCGCGTGTACTATAATAGAGGCGCTTTATATGTCATCGTATTAGACAGATTGCATACGTCATGCATCAGACGAATCCATGTAACTGGAACAGGAATAGTTGTTTTGGTAATGGTGATAAGACTTCCCAGAGAAGACGATGTCTTGCTGAGATGGATCAAAGAGACTCCCCATCATGCGGGCAAGAACGCATCCCCATGTCTTGCCAAAAACTGTTTGCGACTTCACCGATTGGCTTTTATGGACTTTTCACGAGGACTTATATCAGTAACATCAGTTAATTGGATTTCACAGCCGAAATCAGATTATTCACGAATATATTTTTTATTGCGACGCGTTCAACATTGCCAGAAATTGGGCAAACAGGTATAAAATCTAAGCAGACGAAACCCTGTATTAGCAAGTCTGTAGAATTTAATTATAAGAATTAATTAAAGAAGAAATGGAAAAAGCATAGGTCAGCCAACGAGACAGTCAGAAACAATTAATTACATTATTACTGTTCTGCTTTTCGTCTCCTTTACATAGGAATTCTTTATAAATTTTAATATTCTAGTATTTTTAACGGTTCTAAAGGCGCCGCATAAAGCATCATTAGTGCGATTATCTTACATGCATAAATGCTCAGAACCGTGTACTTATATATATATATATATATATATATATATATTATAGCCTACATATATGTACAGACAAGTCTTTATATATATGCGCAGTTGCAGTGCACACTACACATACAGTGTCATACACACCACATGCATACTAAAAGGGATCCCAGCCAAGGCTTATACAATTGCTATCTAATTGGGTAGATGGTGTCAAACTGTCAATGTCACCTTTATATAGCACCATCATGCTCCAATGATGACACCTGACACAGCAGAATAACTTATCAATCATGCAGGAACGACGTAGAGCTCAGCCATCGGCTCTCGTTTAAAGACGCTTTCGGCTGGTTGTGGGGTTATCAATCACAAGCGTCAATTTAGGTCAATTTAAGTAACTCACACGAGAGCAACCTACGATCTGTGTTACGTTAATTAAGGAGACTGCAGAGTAATGAATAGCACACTCGAGCGCCGAGCTGAGGATCCGAGGACGATACCCGTATCCCTTTGCAAGGTTGACCAGCCCTTCTTTTGCAAGGCGCTAGTTAAATTAAGTGTAGGCCTATAGCGTATTGGACGCCTCGCGTGACTGCCGACAATAAAATTCGACTTCTGTATATTAGCTTGTCACTTATCATTCGTTCATACTATGTCAGTAATCATAATGCTGTTTGTCAGTTTGAAAATAAACGAAAATCTTTATCTTTATAAATAAGCACAAAATTATATTATACATATGTAGGCCTATAATACATATGTGCATACATTTGTAAACGCAGCCCCAGGCAGGTCTACATGTATACATGGATGAATGTTCACATAATTAGATACTGTAGGCCTACCATATGTATAAGAAGAAATGTTCATCTGTTGGGAGTGCTCATGCAGAATCATGTGTACCCAACAATTTAACCAATAAGCCATCTGATCATAATATTATGGAACTTGCAACGAGCGTGCAATATCAAACAACATTCGTGCCACACCTATTTGTCTGTGACTCTGCATATCACGTGTCTCACTTGTCATAATTACGACATGTGGGCAATTCGCCAACGCTCAACGCTTCCAATTGCACCATTATTATTACTTTAATCCAGCTTAAATAAAATAGAGCGATCTTTTTCCTCGATCCAGCTTCTGCGTGTACCTACACTATGATCTGTCCATCACTCCAGCATCTACTTGCGCTATGATGTTTTCATCAATTCTTATCCCGCTTATATTCTACTTTTTAACTAATCCAACTTTAAACAACACTAAGATTGATTATACGTGCGGTTCATGTGTGAACAGAACATAACAGTCTCTGACATTTCTGTGCAATTGCCAATGCATCTTTCTCACAGCACATTTTAAACTAAGGTGTTAAATTGCATGCCACTTTTTATTATTCTGTGTAATATTAACAAATTATGACGAATAGTAACACGATACAAATTGGGCAGCGTTGCTCTTCTTATGAAATATTTTAAGGATTAATTATACAAATTAAACAGCTTTATTTTATATTTTAAACGTTTGAAAGAATAACCACACGCAATACCAGTAAGCAGTGTTCCTTACTTTCATATGAAACATTTACTAGCGTTGACGAAACGTCTACGACTCTTGTCATATGCTGGAGTGCCTTATCGGAACTTCTCGAAGGTGCTACAACACTCCCGTTTTCTCAGAGCAAAAGGCTAAATAAATTGTTTTAATGAAGCTACCAAATGTCCATATTGACCTCCTCCATCATACGTCGAGTAAGACCTGTTGATGATGCTTGGGAAGGAACCTAAGTTAATAACCCGTGTGAGCCAGAGACGCCCAATCATCTAAAGATTATACTTATCCTCCCTGGATCTATTCCCAAAGTATCGCGGTAAATTGATTCGTCGGCCGATCTCCAAATCCAAGGCTTTTGCCTGCACTAGACCTATTGAGCTTCACTCTGGGATGACTTCAGTTCGCTCTATGATATGATTCTGACTGGAGGATCTGCAGTTGTCTTTAATCTTGTCTTCACTCTCTCTGGGTCCTTCGCAATGAGTGGACTGTGAGTGGACTGCACTTCAAGGGGCGCTATAGAAATTCTTAAATACAATACAGTAAATCAGTGTCTGGAATCGATCAGACAACCTATGCGTCACATGTCGAGGCAGACACACTAAAGATGCAACTAGGCTTATACATGTATACATGCAATGCCAGCGCATTGGTTGATTCAATTGTTTAAGATTTATGTTTGTCACTAGAGTAATATCAATTAACTTAATTAAATGAATGAATGAATTGCGAGCCGAACGTTTACTAACAATTTTAACAGACTCAGATAACGCAAATCGCAAATGTGTGTACGCATTGTATTGCATCTTATTTAAGCATTTGTATAGCGCCCCTATATACTAGGGTGAACCGTTCATAAGCGCTGCACGCGTGGCTGTACGTATTTGTGCATATAGATAAAAATTATATGCATATATGAATGCAAGGATGTATAATATTATACGTTATATAGTGAATATGAATATATATTATATAATGTGAACCACGTAATGTATGCATATTATAATGGGTATTTCTGTTGTTCTGCAATATAAGCCGTGACGTATTGGCCACTACTGACCGTGACACAGCGGGCATGTCCATCAGTTGGCCATCACTTCGTGATGGGACTTCAGATGCCGCCAGAACATACATTTAAATGTCTGGCCAGAGGCGAATGCATACGGATACCGAAGGGGCCGGTCCCTCAGAATTATAGCGTGGAGAATGACGCGATCTGTGCAACTCCACTTTGAGTGCACCGGGTCGCCGATCTCTCCGCTCTACTGAGCGAGGTCTACTCATTTTACCATTTGTCCGTACAACTACTAAATAAAATCGTGGCTTCTCAGTGAGTGGCACTTCGTTCTGAAACACTTTCCCATTGGCATTGCCATTGTCGCCCATGGCAGGATCCACTCAGACTCTTTTTATCCTCTTTTATTTAACTTTGGCACGGTGGACCGTAATCTTTGAACTCTTTTCAGGTACGTTTCGGTCGACCTACAGAGCTGACATTTTTCACACATTTGAGGCCTGCATAACAATTCAATGTATAAAATCGTTACGCACATAACTTAAAACATTATTTTAAAAAATACAAAATGTTTTTGGTAATCTTTGAGCTCTTTTTCAGGTATGTTCCCGTCGACCTACAGAGCTGACATTTTGCACACAATTCAGGCTTGCATGGCAATGCAACATATCACAAGTTTACAGACATGACTCAAAACTTGAGAAAATAAATGACAAAATTGCAATAAATTAAGTATTGTTTAACCACTCGAACGAGTCCTCCTTAACGTGATCCACACCGACAAGTGTACATCATCAATAATACGTAATTAGAAATCTCTTAAGAAAATGAAATGATTGCGCCATCGACCAAATAAAATAGGGTCAACCCAAAGCCCATGTTTTACTTTAACTTGTTATATATATATATGCCTTTAAAGCTGTTGTTTCAACCGTACCGGTGTCGGGAGCGCTCCTGATTAGTAGCCTTGAAGGGGCGCTATATTAAATGTTTGCTAGGTTCAGTGCAAATCACGCACCCATGGTCATATTACGATAGTGACTAGTCTGTTCAAAACCGCCTCCCAGCGATTAAAAATTCACAGGACAATTTGTGGTCAATCCCTGCAATCACGCATCAATCAGCCAGAAGTATTGTCCCATAGACAAATCGTATATTGACAAATTTAGATTCTAGACCCTGGGTCTATAATTCTAAAACATTTGAATGCTTCGAGAATAAATGTTGAAATGAAGCAATTTTCTAGTGGTTTTAATGAGTCAGCAACGCCTCCTAATATATCTAGCTGTTTCCTTTAACGACGTTCCATTCCGAATAAAGCGAAAGGCTGTCATCATGATATCATATGTCATCCTGTTATATCGTCACTCTTACGACTCTCCAACGGTTGCAGCCGTCTGTTCACAGTCTGTTCATTTGGACGGAAGCCACGGGCTAAGCCCAAATGGACTGGTGTACGGTAAAGTGAATTAAAGAGTCTTAGGGCAAACGAGTAGGGTTAGAGCCTCGCCATTGTATCTGGTGTCTTACGGTCTCTACGAACTCCTCATTCACGCTTGTCTGCTAAAACAGCCTATAATGAAGACCGTGATGTAATTTCAGCTCTAAGCGGTCATTATTCGCTGCATAACAAGACGTGTCACTGACGTCTGTCGGTCTAATATTGGCATGTATATTATGTGAGTGAATGCATGAGTATATACTATGAGTCTGTATAACTATGTAAACTTGTATGTATAATATGCTTGTATGTATCTATGTATGTATGAATGTATGAGTGGAAATACCCATTACATTATTATGTCGGACTGCATATATTAACCGTGTGTGTATGATATGTAAATAATAATAATAAATATTCGTTAATTGATATGCATGGAATGTCACACCGCAAACCATTACAATATGTTAGTTGCTTAGTACCAGAGTCTGATCCAATAGAGTTTTAGACAATATAATAATAAATTATTATAATAAAGAGAGTGCGTTGGGAGATTCTATATAAGAGTTCTGTATAGGACTCGAGGGATGAAGTTCTTGTCATATATGTATATATATATAAATACTTACATATATATATGCATATATATATATATTATATAGACTGTAATCGTCACTGCAACGCCGGGTAATTGAACTCACATTATCCATCCAACTTCTGAACTCCCTCTGCAACCCAGACACGATCGACTTTCTATTCTGCATATTTTATGTCTGAAGTTCAAAATGGTAAATAAGGTCCTCATCAATAGCGGACCTTATGTCCAGCTTTTCACCTGCCATAATTGCATTGATTTAACCTTAGCTGACCTCTGGCATGGCCTGACCTCACCTAGTTACAATTTTGAATCCGTTCTTAACCAATCAACAAGAGGATGATGAGGTTTTATTTATGTAAAACAAATACATATAAAAATATACGCTATACTTGCCACCTGTCTGCTCATAGCATTGAGTCCTGTTCCGTTCCAAAACTACATGTGGCATGAATACCATCTCATGGGCAATTAACATTAATCTCGTAAAAGCCAAAATGTAGCAATCTAAAAGTAAAAGTAAAAAGGAAAAAAGAAGAGTAAATAAAGAAAAAAAGGAAAAAAAAAGCAACAAGTAAAGGTAAAAGTAAATGTATGCAAGCCAGAATGTAGCAATCTAAAAGTAAAAGTAACAAGTGAAAAAAGAAAAGTAAAAAAAGAAAAAAGAAAAGGAAGGAAAAAGACAAAAGTAAAAGTAAATGTAAAGGTATATCAGCCAGAATGTAGCAATCTCTAGAGTAATTGCTTGATATGAGTAGTTGGTGAGTGTATATTCTTTGATTGTTCATATAATGATGTGCCCGCAGTGCGTTTGCAATCGGTTCAATAAAGTACATACTAACTTACTTACTTACAATTTCCTCTTGCTCATAGCTAAGCCTACTCGCTTAACCAACACTACTGCCACTTTAATAAATTCTTTATTAATTGCTTCCAGAGTTATTTCTTACCCATCTGTAAATTTATAATTGTTACCCTACTGATATTTCTGTTCATTTATCCATGTTGGTTCACTCTGAGCAGGGGCCTATATACAGAAGTGGTCTGGAGGCAAATGCCTCCAAATTCAAATGGAGGGGGTGGGTATTATTTAGTATTGGGGAGGGGGTTATCTTGCCTTTCTGACACTTGGGACCGGAGGTTTGCCTTCATCACACAGAGGGTGATTGACACCTCTGACTCCGAGACCCCATGTATTTATATATAACAATGTTCCTACATCTCCATTTATGTTGTCCCTAAATTTCCAAAAGTTCACATTCCTTCGACGAAGGCAGTGTAACATTGTGCTATAGATAACCTAAGCGCCTGTTAAACCAAGGAAGCTGGAGTGAAGTTGATTGGTTGCCTATAAAGATGATGTGTCGGTAGCCCATATATCTTTAGGTAACAGAAACTCTACCCAGGGGCAGGGTTCATTTCAACGAGGATGAAATATTCTTTATCCTGGAGGCTTTGTTTTGGAACATAGTCTTCCGGGACGTGGCCAATTTATCCTGGAACAGATCCGTCGGGAGGAATCTGTTTCACAATAGAGTCTCCGAGGAAAAGAGTTTTATGAGGGAATCTCTGCCACGGGACACCGACGTGTAGTCACATCGGTCGTCTGGTATTCTATAAAGGTCTTCGGCGTCGAGTAATCCCGCAAAAAATGAATGGCGCTATATAATCAACCTGATTTCACCACATTAGGCAAAGTGCGCAAATGGGAAAAAGTCTCTGACACGGCTAGAGTGTCAATTCAGAAAGTAATCGCTACGCATGATAAAGCTGACGTCAATGCCACTGGCATCTACAGTATGGGTCGTTGTATAGACACGAGATTAGGCTACTACAGTAACTGCTATTACTACTTCCCCTACCACAGCTACTTCCACTACTGCTATAGGTTTTCTTCTTCATCCTTTATTGCCTATTCATTCCGTCCTCAATCGCACAATCCAGAGATCCCGCGGCTTACGAACTAACTCGGTGCGGTTTTATCACCCGATTGCTATACAATTGAATATATTCCTATTGTGAGTGTAAATACTGTTGTTTGCTTTCTATTTTACTCAAATTACTCCGAGGATGTCTGTTGCGTAATGGCTTGTCATGTTTATTTTGAGAGTGTACATTTTTTGAATGCTCATATTATGATGTGCCCGCAGTTCGTTTGCAAGCGGTTCAATAAAGTACATACTTACATACTTGCTTACTATCAGTACTTCTACTGTAGTTATTACTCCGTGGTTAATCTGTTCATGCAGATGTGACGAATTTCCAAATCAATACAAATCTAAAATCTGTAGGACTATCTGGTGATTCAATAACCTATTCTACTTGTTTAGATAAAACACAATAAGCTATGCTGGAAAAAACTATGCGAATATTCTATCGTGATTGTAAGAACTCATGCAGGTAATGATGAAGCTTCTATTTCAGGTATAGGGGACCACATGGTTCAAGTGGTCGTTCTGGGATCCGCCGAGATCCGGCAGAATTCACCCGTAGGCTATAGCTACTATTATTACAAGTAAACCTCACAGACTTTAAGGCCTAAAACTGACTGGAACTGATGCAGTTTGCTTTGGACTGTCCATCGCATCTGCTTCTCGAATAGAGATAAGTGCTAGCAAAGTGATGATCGCAAAAGAATGTATAGAACGCTGATAAGATGGGTAACGCTTCCTCTGCTCAACAGGTGGGCGGTCGAAAGAGCAGGAAACTGCGCTCAATGAGTAGCAGATGTACATTAGCCGAGTAGCAAATGGAAATGCGTAGAAATTTTGATTTACGATTCAATACCGCATCTTCTTTGACCCTACAATATGCCCATATTGCTGAAGAATATTAGCTTGTGTGTAAAGAAACTGATTGATGTCAATTCAAGGCATGTTGGCGTCCGAATATTAAGACTTTTTCAAGTCGACGGAAGCATGTTAATTGCGTCTGAGAGACACGCATCCGCTGTACAAATGCATGCGGCATGGGTCATAATTAATATGACTATGAATATAATGACTAAAAACTTTTATAGCGCCACCATATCAATGAACAGGACATCAACCGACGGCGCTTCAAAACAAATCCGAAATTAGGCCAAATCCAAAGGTCGATCCTAAGAGACAGAAAGACAGTCTAAGGAGGATAGGCGAGGGTAAATAAAATTTTGTTGAGCCGGGATCAAAAGAAACTAAAGACTCAGCGACCCGAACGGCAACAACACAACGAGTATCAGTTAACTAAACATTTAATATCGCAGTAATAACGTGCCTCAGAAAAAGCGTTGCCTAAGCTGTGCTAAATGCCATCAACATAAAAACAGAGAGCACTCTTCACCAAGTCAAATAATGAACAGATGACTCAAATAGTCACCCGTGACAGGTTCATGCATAAGCATGAAGCCTATACTAACAGGTTCCTGTTCAGAGCTGACAGGTAACACCTTGTCCAGTATTCCTTGACTAAGTTGAGTCGACTGAGCGATGACAACCGGCAACGTCCGCGACAACCGACAGCACCACCATCCGCCGGTCCCCCATTGTTGGAATATGATGCAGCTACCCCCTTTCGTAGAGCTTTTGTTAGTCGTCTGTCGATTAACCGATCTAAAGAACATCCATGATTGACGCTCGAGATGACTCCAAAGACCTCCACTTCTTATCCGCCGTGGCCAATATTACCAGGCCGCAGTCGCCGAACGTAAGTTAGTATGTAAACGATACCCGACGTACGTAAGAGGCCAATCTATTCTCGTGCATGCATTAGACTACAAGATGCGAATAAAATACCGTCCACAACGTTTCTCAACCAACAACAGCGAGTTAGGTATTCGCTCAAATGTCGCAGTAAGACGAGTAAGCCGCTAAAAGGTCAAAGAGAGAAAGAGGGGGAGAGAGAGACAGAGAGAGACAGATAGACTGCCAGACAGACAGAGACAGACAGAGACAGACAGACAGAGACAGACAGAGACAGACAGAGACAGACAGAGACAGACAGAGACAGACAGAGACAGACAGAGACAGACAGAGACAGACAGAGACAGACAGAGACAGACAGAGACAGACAGAGACAGACAGAGACAGACAGAGACAGACAGAGACAGACAGAGACAGACAGAGACAGACAGAGACAGACAGAGACAGACAGAGACAGACAGAGAGACAGACTGGCAGACAAACAGAGACAGAGACAGACAGAGAGAGACAGAGACGGAGACCGAAACAGAGAGAGTGACAGAGACGGACAGACAGACAGGCAGACAGACAGACAGACAGAGACAGAAATAAAATAAGCGGCGTTGAAGTGAAAGAAGCCGAAGAAGACGGAAGGTCAATGAAGGATCGTATCCGGAGGTCTGGCCGGATGACATTCACGAAGATTGACTTCCGGCATTTGCACGGCAGTTATTTCCAGTACCGTGTGTATTTACATCGCACATAAGAAGCGACGTTCAAACGTTTGGTCATTTTAATAGAACTCGCCCTCAGCGGATTCGTCCATTAAACCTAGGTTTTTAACCATGTAATCAAATGTAACCGAGCATTTATGTAGCACCCCTTCCGGATATCTACTCAAGGCGCTCTCCCAGCAGGCCTTAATGATGCTAAAAATTCACATGATCGAGTAAAATGCATAACGGTTACCAAAACCTCTACGCGGTAAGCTGAAAAGAGTCACCAGTGGTGGGCCCACGCACATGCGTGGAACCAGCCAGCAGATTCCCGACGACAGCTGACAGATGGCCTTGCTGCTTAGTGTCTCTCAACCATTGCATAGATCTACGCACCTGTTTATCATGAAACCATTTTGAATACTTGTAAATTATGCAGACGAATCCAAATATCCCTTCCATTCAATCCGTTTAATCTATCCATCCATTTAATCGTAATCGTATCGCCAAACTTCTAAAACACTCTTGAAAGCCAAGCGCAAGGCACAAGCTTAATCATGAGCGCTGCATCGAATCAAATGAGTCCAAAGGGAAGTCCGTGGGCGGTCAGAGTCCGGTTTCCAGAAGTTCAGCGGAGGAAGAGTAGCTGCTAAGGCGGATGTCATTTGAAGTTTTCGTCAAGGATTGAAAGGTAGAAGTTCAAGTAAGGAGTCTGGGTAAGAGTTTAACTTTCCATCCGCTGATGCATCCTTTTGTCTAACCTACGTCTGTACACACACCTAAGCGGCCGTCCACCTATACTCGTAAAATGTACTCCAAAACATGCAGATACAGAAACTTGTAAGAATCAAATGGACATAGCAATGGATGGACAGGCAAATGCTTTCACTTTCATTACTATGCAGATTTGATTTTTCCGAAACTAAACGACACCAACGGCAGACGAAGCTGAATTTGAAACGACTTTGCCTAATAGCCCCCTCCCAAAGAGTGTTCATATGAGCATAATATTAGGAGATAATATTGCCACGAGACGCTAAAATTTCTCCAGGAATTTAAACATTAATTACGTAGCTCTTCTGGAAATGCAACCTCTTCTTAGTCGGTAGTGGGGCCAACAAAGGAGACAGTAAAGGCCATAGCGTTATAATAATAATAATAATAATAATAATAATAAAAACTATCAGTCTAACAATCTCCAATGACTTTGATGCTCTAAATATATACTTAGTGTCAATCAATAATAATAATAATAAAAAGCGAAGTCGGTAGCCGGATTTCTCTGATAGGTAGCGACAAACGTCAGATGACCTTTCTTTTTCAGTGCCTTTCCGTTTGCATCCAACGCTACAACCTTGTCGCTTTTATGGGCACCTATCCGTTGACTAAGAAGACGAGGCCAGACCGCATACGGACAATTAAATCTCTATATTAATAATATCTAAGTCCCTGGGGAATGAATTACCTCATGGCATACAAAAATAATGCTAATAATAATATTAATAATAATAGTGATTACAATGCTAATAATGCTAATAATAATAATAATAATAATAATAATAATAATAATATTAATGTCTACCTGGCTTCAACTTACCAAAGCTTCTGCCCCGACGACGCCAGGCCATAAACAAGCCCACTTTGACAGACCGCTGTTAAACGCGGTTCTGTCTGCACTAGAAGAAAAGCTACAGGATCCCTACGACCAGGCGAGACTAAGGGCCTTGCAGTCACCACACGCCTCGGACTGGCTATACGCTCTCCCGCTCGTTTCTCGCGATCTCAGACTGGAGGACGATACCGTGAGGGTGGCGGTCGGCCTACGATTAGGGGTGGCCATCTGTGAGCCGCACACCTGCGCATGCGGCGCCTTCGTCTCAGCCAGAGGCGCACATGGCCTGTCCTGTTCATTGGGCTTTGGCCGTCAAGCAAGACACTGTAATATCAACGACCTAATCCATCGCAGCCTCAACAGAGCCGGTATTCCAGCAGTCAAGGAACCGTCAGGTCTTTCCAGATTAGATGGAAAGAGACCGGACGGGCAGACCCTGATACCGTGGAGTGGGGGGCGGACCTTACTTTGGGACGCAACTGTGGTGGACACAGTGGCCGCTTCCTATATCCCCGAAACAGCTTCCACAGCTGGAGGAGCGGCGGAGATAGCAGCCACAAGGAAACACACAAAATATTCTGAGCTAGAGAAGAAATACACTTTTGTTCCAATCGCTATAGAAACCTTCGGTCCCCTCAATAGTGAGGGCCTCGCCTTTCTGTCTGAGACTGGACGCCGACTTTCGACAACTACCGGTGACACCCGAGAGACAAACTTCCTTTTCCAGAACTTGTCGGCATTGATCCAACGTTTCAATGCGGTGGCTTTTCAGGGCACCATGTCAAGATTACAGTCCACTGACAAGCGGCGACCCAGATAATAATAATAATAATAATAATAATTGTAATAGTCAAATAGATCGTTATTTGCTTATTATTCGTGAAGGCTTCAAGCAGCTCTATACAATAATAATAATAATAATAATAATAACAATGATAATAATAATAATAATAATAATAATAACAATAATAATAATAATAAAAGGTTGGGCTACCTTGACGACATCTCGCTTGGGGGCAGAAAGGAGGAGGTGCAGCAGGACCTGGCCGCAGTCAAAGAACTGAGAACTCGCATGGCATTCAGCTGAACAGAAATAAATGTGAACACTGTTCTGAAATCGAACTAATGGACTTTTAATTTAAAGACTTCCGGAGGATGAAGCGTGATTCACTGGTTCTTCAAGAGACAAGCGCTGGGTGAGGTTCTTCTCAGACAAAGCGATTCTCTGGAATTGGCATTGAAGGACTTGGCCTGCCTCCAGGCTCGGGCCGCACATATGCTGCTACGCTCATACTTGGGGCGGCGAAACTGAACTACCTCCTGCGTGCAGCGCCGTGCTGGGGACACCCCTTTCTAGAGAAGATGGACGACCAAATGCGAGTTGGATTGGAAAACATCCTTAACATAAAGCTCAGCGATATAAAATGGCAACAGGCCACACTTCCGTCGCATGACGCACGTAACAGGCGATCCTAGAGAGTCTATTCCGTCTATTCCAGCGCTTGTCGACTTGCACACAACGCTTTAGCGTCGTGGAATTTAGGGGGCCCTTTGAGCAACACGTTGGGGACGAGAATCTTTAATCAACACGGTTTTTAACTTTAGTTTTATCGAGTCTGATGGATCATTTCTACCTTGAGCAGAATAATAATAATAATTAATTTTATTATAATTATTATTTTTTATTTTTTGCCCCGAGTTACGTACATAGGATCTCTCAGAGACTAGGACATTATTAAATTTTAAGAATAATATATTCGTCGTTGAGATCCAACGTTGCAAAAGTATTGCGAAATGTCACCGCCTTTAACGGCTGGACCATATAATACAACATAACGGAAATTTGATATTGCCCATCTTAAAATTAGTTCAGAAGTGCACATATGCGTCGGCGGCGCAATTGCAGTTGTACTGCAGAGCAATTGTGCGCGAAGAACTTGCTCAAGGTCCCTATACAGTACTCCCCGGACAAGGGTCGAACCCGCACACTGAGCGCACACTGAGCGTTACGGGCCGACCGCTCTAAAAAATCGGCCACCGTGCCACATATACTGCCTATGATGGCCAGGTGCTGAAACAGGTATTGGTATTATTATTTTTATTTTTGAAAAGTAGTAGGCTGTAAGTAGGGATAATCATTGTATTAGTGTTCATCGACATTATTGTAGCATTATAGAAGTATTGGTGTTTGTATTATTTATGATGATAATACTAGCACCAATACTTCAAAAATGCTAATTGTAATAATTAGTTTTAGCATCGTTGTCGGATTCCGTATAAGTATTAGTAATAGCATGTATAAGTCCTATTATGAAAACTTGTACTGGAATTGCTATATCAGAACTATCACTTAGTGTTAGCATTACTCAGTGAAAGTCAAACTGAGCATAGCCTCGGCACTTGGCAGCCACCCGAACCGATGAAAAGAAGTTTAACCCAATCGCCCGCCACTGACGTATATCATGGATTATGCATCTGCCATGCATACACCCCAAACTCATCTTGTCGAACACCCGGTTACCATCATTGACCTCTGCCTCATTTATCTCCGCATAGCTACGCACCAGATAGCGACTATTGAATAATTCATCCAGAACGTTAGTTTCTCTGGATGGACCGTGTAGGCATTTGCTGTCCATATGGCTGCAGCAATTCGGCCGTGGAGTTTTATTATGAAGTCGTGCTCCAAATTCCACACAGATTATTGTAATTGTGATCGCGAGATTTATGTTGCATCCCTTTCTAAACAGACTCGTCAGATTCGCTGCCGACCTGTAACGACACAAACCAGGATCGATCTGTAACTGAATGGTTTCCAAACGCTTGCATAACAGAGAAAGAGGCGGCTGGTGTTGTAGGCGGATGTTAGGCATCCATTACATCGACCCCACAACGATGCGTCTATGCTGCTTAGTGGAAGTTTGGGTCGTTTCACAACCAAATCATCTATGGGCGGCACAGTGAAAGATATCCAGAAAATAAACTGGAATCGCGGCGACTGAAGCGCAAATTCCTCTGTACATGCAGCTAACAATATTTTCAAGTACATTGCAATGTAATTTTATCGAGCATTTATAAAGCGCACGTTAGGATTTTTACTCAGATGTGCTCTATGCTCTGGCCTCAATCACGTCAAGTGTCAGAGTGAGCGAGTAGAAAACAGCTGTTAACATTTTAAATGAATCTGCATCTGTTTTCACTGCCAGTTATTCTTCATTAGACATTAAAGAGTTTGAAATCGTCTTTTCTCCTGCTTGCGTTAATTCGTCGTAGATTTGTCCAATAATTGGTTGTTTTTCCAATATAAGACCTTCAATGAATCAACCGCTTCTTCTGAAGTTGTCGCTTCCATGCGCTAACGAAATCGATTCTTTCTTGTAGACGAGCTTCAATTTACGGTCGTTTTTTCTTTTACTTACATATTGACTAATATATACTCATGTACCTTCATTACATAATTATGTGTGAACATTAATACATGCATTATATACATGAATGGACACATACATACTTATATGTATATGTGTGTATATACAAATAATACAAATACGTATACATCCATACATCCATACATCCATATATACATACATACATACATACATACATACATACATACATACATATATCCATACATGCATACATACGTACATGTGTGACACGGTGGCCGATTGGTTAGAGCGGTCGGCTCGTAACACTCAGTGTGCGCCGAGTGTGCAGTTTCTACCCACTGTGTAGGGACCTTGAGCAAGTCCTTTCGCGCACAATTGCTCTGCAGTGCAGCTGCAGTTACGCCGTCGAGGCGTGTGTATGCACTTCTGAGCAAAAATTTTGTAAGAAGGGTGTTATCAAATTTCACAATAAATAAATAAATAAATATATAAATACACACATATATACATACATACATGCATGCATAAAATAAATGCAGAGACCTACATGCATTCACATGTGCATTAATACATTCATATATATGTATTATATTTACAAACAGTAATGCATCGATAAAAGCGTATACCTACATGCATTTATGCATACAGGCGAACTTACAAAGCAACTGGCGTTGGTGTAATAAAATGGTTGCACAATTCTTCAGTTTATTCTCCTCTATGAGTCACGTTGTTCCTGATTCTATTTTCTCTGTTTATTTGACTACAAATCAAATGATATTGTCCCAGTGAATGCAACCAATGAGTTCAACTTTCCACACGCTACCCTTATCACCACAAAGTATGCTGCTACAATTTACCTTCCAAGTCTCAACGGTGTGCCAAATAAGACAGTCATTTAACGCCCTGAAAGAGACGGAAATGAGATTCATTCGGGTTGACCAAATCGCAAGGGGAGCCTGCCTGTGCTGGCCTTCCCTCTCCAGCCTTCTCCCACTCCCATCGGTCCTTTGCCATCCTCCTATAATAACCCAACGATCGTTGTCACTTTCACAGATACGAGGTGTTCTGGCAATGACTGAGGAAAGAAATTGCGTCCAAGGACGTTGTGAGTAATACTTTGAGGCAGCCATGCGCATGCAATGTTTGCGCCTCGTTTTCTTAACATCGGCTTATGAGAACTAACGATGAGTTCTCTCACTCACCGTCGAATCTTATAAACGATTTTGTACAGTCAATGTATTTGAAAATATTGTTATCTGCATGTACAGAGGAATTTGGGCTTCAGTCGCATCGATTCCTGTATAATTCCTGGATATCTTTTCTGCGCCGCCCATAGATGATTTGGTTGTGAAACGCCAAACCACTGACATAAATTATAACATCATGAGAGGCTATGGAGAAAGTGATTTTTAGGCATACCTAAACTGCAATATTTAATAGGTATTCTTGCAGAGACACAAATAAATGCGTACATTGATACTAGCATATATACATACATACATACATACATATACATACAATCATGCATACATGCATGCATGCATACATACATACATACATACATACATACATACATACATGCATACATACATACATACATACATACATACATGCATACATGCAAACATACATACATACTTACATACATACTTACATACACACATGCACACATGGATACATACATACATATATACCTACATACATACATACCTACATACACACATACATACATACATGCATATACATACATACATGCATACATGCAAACATACATACATACTTACATACATACTTACATACACACATGCACACATGGATACATACATACATGCATATACGTATACATGAATGCTGCTATCAGTGCACTTACAAAGACGCATGCATGCACATGTATACACGCTTACAAATATGTATGTACATGCATTCGTATACACTTATATGCCTTACAGATAGGTCTCATTTATCATACATGTATGTTGAGAGCTCTCAGAGATGATAAAATACTCAGGCAAGTGTATTAAGCAGATGATGCTAATGGCCGCCGCCGCTTCTAAACTGTCAAGACGCGGCAGAGAGTTTTACGGGCCACAGTTAATGAGTATTGATATTGCTGATACAGGTACACAGCATAGTCTTAATGAAAACATAAAGATGAAAGTCGAGCGACGGCTGTAAGTCGACCTGTATTAACAGCACATATGAGAGACGTGATGGGAAACTTTGATATAGAAAGTAGGTGCACTAATCACTTCTGCTCCCTTTTTATTGACAGTCGGTAATTATCCAGTGACTGGCACCAAGTATATTTAGAGCATCGAAGTGATTGGAGATTGTTAGACTGATAGTTTTTTTCCTTGGCATTTTGCTGACGTAGCGTGAAGTGAGGCACACGGTGCGTATCCTTACCACCTAAACATTTCGCCTGTAGGATAAACAAGCACACCTGAATATATTGATAATACAATTAGATTAGTTCATAAGTCATTTATAGTCTATATGAAATATTTGCGGGTCTTTGTAAAGATATTTATTACGGTTTGAGTTGAGTAAAAGATATTCTTGACCCATTAATGCATAGCGTCCTTTATTAAGAACATCACACTTGACACAATAAAATTATTAGAAAATACTTTAGCTGTGCCCTGTAACAGATAGCGTCCTTTATTAAGAACACTTTTATTTATTTATTTAAATTTTTTATCACTTGATCACTTATTTTTTTTAGTCCCAAGACACAACATACTTATTAGCATCGAGGGACAATTCATGCATTAAATAGGTTAATTAGGGTTAGAGTCGCATACAACTGTTCCCTCATAAGGTTTCAAGATAATAATTTATGAGCATATAATTATTGCGATTAACCTAAAGGTCATAAACTATTTCTAAAGTGATAAACTAGCAACGTCCTACTGAGTGGCTGTATGAAAGATTTCTATTACAATTACAACACATTAAATTAATTCCAAGTTAAACAATTAAAACCAAGCCGTTAATTTAATTCCAAAACGACGGATGAAACCAATGAGACGTAAAATTTTGGTTAACCCCGGTGAATCAAGCGGTGATCCTTTGCACCGTTAGATAAGACTACAGAAACGGTTACTTCTGGCGATTTCTAGTTCATCAAATAAGAATGAGCACTCGGTTATATCCAGCGGTCCGTGTGCCATTAACTAAGAATGGGAAGCGGGTCAACTCTGGCGGTCCGTATGTCATTAAATAAGGATGGATGAAAGAATCAAGAGGCAATTATATGAAAACATTTCAATAAAACATTCTAGATTAAATTTGCCAGGAACACTTATCCCCATTACATACTACACAGACAGGGAATATGCGCAATCCCAACTCCGCTGCGTGTCTGCATTAAACCTGTCTCCAGTCAACAAAGGGCTTTCTGGTTGGATAGCCGGTCGCCGGCACATCTGTCTTGGACCCCATAACTACTCCTTTCAGCTAACTGCACCTAGTTTTGCTAACTGCAGTATTTAGTTGGTGATAATGACATTTAACATGACTTAGGCCAGCGCAGAGGGATCCATCCTCTCATTAGATATCCTGAATGTATTGCTCAATTACATTATATTACGTCACTTACATTATATTATATTATACATAACCTAAAATAATACAGTTTACTGAAGAGTGTTGAAACTCATGGAACTCTTGACTGCTGACATTATTTTGTCAAAAACAAGACCCATAAATGCAACTTGTACTTGACCCCAAAGGTCGACCTTTATGCACGCTCTGTATGTGTGCCTTGTTTGATGCAAATCAACTTCGAAACTAATGCGTCGTAACATAAATGCTATAACCGTAAGAACTTCCGACCGTAATTCATTTATCATGCGTTTCTGGTGCACTATTTGTGGCTCCACTTTTAGTCTTCCCTAAAGCGGATGACGATTGTAGAAGTTAGGATAACCATCATGGCTGACATTTGACATCCTTCCTTTGCTTTACGTCCGACTAATGATTGTATGCTGGAAGTGCTAGTATCGTTCAAATTGTATATCGCTGTAACTGGTGAAGTTGATGGGCTATCTGCCCGAAGGCAGGTCCATTTAGTTTTAAGCCAACCGAGGATGAGATGAGTGATATGGTTTAACGTTGCCTTCCTCATAGACAGTTATGGGTTAGCAACTTGTCCAAGGTCGCTACTCAGTGATATGTGGCACGATGGCCGATTGGCTAAAGCGGTCGACCTGTAGCGTTCAGTGTGTGCTGAGCAAGAGGTTTCGATCCTCGTCCGGGGCGTAACTGTGTAGAGACCTCGAGCAAGTCCTTCGCGCACAATTGCTCTGCAGTACAACTACAGTTACGTCGTCGAGGCGTGTGTGCACTTCTGAGCAAAAAATTTGGGGAGAAGGGCGATATAAAATTTCAGTTGTATTGTATTTGAGGCGAGTTCAAGCCTGTTGCAAGGCTTAAAACATGCAGCTACGCCACCGCGTCTTAGCTGTAAATATATTTTGTAAATAGTTTGAAGGTCATCGGACTCCGCTCACTTCCTTTAAAAACGGATCATCATGCGCATCGCGAGTATACTTGCTTGCATCCTGGATGTCTAAATTTAAGATCCAGGAAATGTTGTTTGGAAGCACCCAGCATCGATCGGCTGCGTATGAGCGTCAGAACAATTGGTAAGTGACGGATGGATGTGGTGGTGGGAACGTGGCATTTCGATGGGCTTGAAGTGGGGAAGAAGAAGAGGGCCACGAAGGGTTGCTACATCTGTTGGTTGCTATGATCGATACGTCTGCTTAGAGCTGAAGTTGAAGCCAATAAACCCAGAACATTATCTTTAAGCCTGATCATTCAACGTCATGATGGTCATTTGGTCAATCGATCACGTGACGATCGTATTGCTGTCGTCTTAAGCTCGTATCGTGAACGATTTGACTTCCTGTTTTGATAGCAAAACGTAATGCAAGCGAGTATTCATATAGCGCCCCTTCAAGAGATCTACTCAGAGGCGTTCTCTGTGCTAGCCTTTTTATGGTCCTGTGTATACAGAACGAATAGGAGTTGACGATCGAAGTTATTTACACTGCGAGGTGGATGAGCAACAAACGCAATAATGAGGACAACGATGATGATGACGACGACGATGACGGCGATGATGGTACTGACGAGTATGATGCAGCAGCGAAGACGGTGATGATGAGAGAATTGTGATGGTAAAGATGATTATGGCGATGATATTGATGATGAAAAGACAACCGATGATGATAGTGTGTGGGTCCCTCCAGCTGGAATTGGCCACCTCAGTACCTTAGGACCAACTGTTCTTTAACCTCTGATCAGTCCCTTGAGCAACTGAAAACTGTCCTTTTCGACAGTGAAGTCACTGTAGCGCCTCTGATTTAAAGTAGTGCTATATAAATACCTGACAACGAAAAAGATTGCAGTTGCAGTGACAACAATCGTGATGAGTAGGCCATTGATGATGATGATGATGATGGTGGTGGTGGTGGTGGTGATGATGATGATGATTATGATGATGATGATGATGACTATGGTGACAATTTGATGATGAATATAGTAATGATCATGATGACGACATTGATGATGAATATGGTAATGATCATGATGACGACATTGATGATGAATAGGGTAATGATCATGATTACAACATTGATGAAAAATATGGTAAATGATCATAATGACATCATTGGCAAAGCAGTGCATTCGCTGTAAACATCTGTCGTAAGCTGGTCCCGTAGTTCTGTATTCGTTCAATTCGATCTCATCGCGTCGAACAGTTCATCAGAACGCGACCCACGCTCGTCATCTGATTACGTTTGCCGCTGCCGACTCCTCTGTGGCGCCACGATGCAATCACATACGCTGGTTCAATGCATTTGGAAACGCATTGGCATCTGCGGCGAGATGGCTCGACCCGCACAGCAACTACGCCATAAGCCATTTTCCCAGATCGTATACAAAGACACCAGAGAGGAAACATTGACACAGCAGGCAGACGAAGCACAGGTCAGATAATTGAGGCGGAGATATTATGGTCAATGCCAGAGACCACAGCTGTCGCTAAACGCTGGAAACAAACCCTTAGGCCTAATCTGATGCCAGTTGCTTAATTCGAGTCATGCCTTTAATCTCAAAATAGTAAGGTCTATCTAACGCAACGAAATCGTTTTATTTTTATGGTGCTTAGGGCCTAATACGCGGCCATTAATCTTACCGATCAAATATATATAAATGGTTCGATAAAAATATGGACGCTTTCGAGTGATTTATAATGGTTCTCTCTCTCTCTCTGTCTAAGTACAGATACATAACTTTAAAGTTATGTATGCCAAAGTTCACTAGACTAGCGCCGCAATGGGATGTTGAGGTGGGTCTCACCAACTGGAATAGCCTTCCCATCCTCTTCGGGAGGAGCTGTTCTCTCTCTTCCTCTGACGCCTTACGAAGACGCATGAAGGCTTTCCTGTTCTCCGTTTAGCTATGTGTCGAGTCATGAGCTCCTCTAATATAGAATGGCGCTATATGAGTGCTCCATTACAATTACGATTACAACTACAATGCTAGGAATCTCGTTAAAGGATATGAGAAGGAACGAAGTCATTAGAATGACGCTGGGAGTAGCATACGTATCGAACATGTTGCGTCATAACGACCTGTTTTTGACAATAAACGAATATACAGAAAAATTGTAAGAGGCGAGAATATGATGTAACCAGACAGCTGCATTAAAAGAAATATGAGAGCAGATATTGCCTAGCAACGCAGTCTGGGCCACAGAAGAAGAGATGGGAGACGTGATACAACAGAACATGCAGCTTCTAAAATTGAAAAAGGAAGATACTTGTGATAGAATAAAGAGGAGTAGAAGGATCCGTGTGGCGTACCCCTTCCCTAGGCTTGATTAATTCAAGCCTGGAAGAGAGCAGGAGAGGTACTTGCCTGGCATATTCGTAAAGCGTGCTAAATCGTCAATTGCACAATTGTCTTTGAGGTACGTTAAAATCGACGATAACGAGTTCGGCGGTGATAAGATATCGTTAAACAGTGCAAACTACTGCTAAACGTCAATGATATTCGTATATTCAATTACTTGTAACTAAGAGACAGTGCTAAGTATGTTTTACTAGTAAAAATTCTGCACAATTGTTTTTTGTCGATATCAAAAACCTCTGCCACCCTTAGATGTATTTAAGCTGTTGGATTAAAATCGTGACTTATTGATTTAAGCGAATAATGTCTCAGGTACAATAACACGATCTTTAAAACTAGATGGTGATTTGGTATCGAAGGGCAATTGTTTAACTTTTATTCGGGTTCAAATGCCCGATTACAACGTATGTTAAAATACTTCCAAACCGTATTAGCTCGGTCTGTGAAAACATCAATTACTATCGCTCATGTAGTAGATGAGCAGAATACTTTTTTACAAAACCTTTCTTGCACAAAGAAATACGGCGTTGCAAGCATAATTATTGCAAGCAACTCGACAATGACAAATTGCTTTCCTAAAGTTCTTAACAGCTTCTTATGTCATACGATGTAGTAAAACTATCGAATTTAACCGATGAACTCAACCTAATCGCAGCCGTGCTTTAGTTGTGCTAGTCCCAAGCCTGTATAAGGAGGACGGCGCCCGTAATCATCCTTGTGATAATAATACAGAGTTATTAAACAGAACTATCAAATTCCATCAACAACTCGCGTATTTGTGCCAGACCATCTGCCCCCCCCCCAACTCTAAGGTTTTAGTGGCATTTTTTTATATGACGTTGGTCGTATAAATACGCAGACGGACGAACGCGCGGTTACCGTAAGACATGAGAAATGAATTGATTGACTGACCGACAAACAGGCTGACTGACCGTCGGACCATCCGACTAACTGATCAAGAGACCGACTGACCGATTGACTCACCGACTGACTAACTGACTTACTGGCTAACCGATTAAGACGATACGTGGACAGTGATACAGAGACAGCAGTAGATATATCGAGAGGCAGACAAACAAGAATATATGCAATGGAACTCATTTCCGAGCGTGGTTCGAGTACAGAGACCTGCGAACCACACCGTGACAGAAACGATTTAGTTTCCGTGTGTAAGGCGGGTCAATACATGTCATGAGTTATGTTTCAGACCGGTTCTGCCAATTTTAATCGCCTCAACGCACTCCGAATTTCAGGTTACCAGGCCACTGCTCGCCCCTCGTGCCCTGCGCGACAGCACCGTCCACCCTTCATCCCTCTTCTTCACCACCGCCTCGTGTACTCTAGTCCTCGATTTAATCGGCCGTAGGGCTCGGCTTACCGATGCAAGTCAATCCACGGGAGGTACAGAGCTAATCGAAACTGTTAATTCATGTGTGCCACTTATTCTGCGTCTCTCTAACCCGAATGCTCTGTGTGAGTTCGTTACCAACCCGTCTCGTGAGTGCGGATTGCTATAGAGCGCCGCCTGTCGATGCCACCTGACTGCTGAAACAAGTCTCAGTCTGTGACGGGCTGTTGACTGCGCGAGCGTTCACATCGCTAGTCTCACCAGAACTCGGTCGAGTTTCTACATCGCCAAAAGAGGAAAGGAGACAAATCTGGAAGACGATGTAAATTTAGTGCTCAGCTTCTGCGCTTTATTGCTTACATAGGTGAGTGAAATAACGATAGCCATCGCTGGTGTTTTCTCAAAATCTGTAACGAACGACTTAAAGGTTGAATGCGGTAAGTGAATTAGTAAGTACATTATTTATCATACTAATTACGTGACCACACTCTAGTGTAGCCACATGCGTCCCAGTTAAGGACTGTGAAGGCTTTCACTTATTATTAACGGCTTAACATAATTTAGGCCTATACTACGATTTTTTCCTTAAAATCGTCTGCGATCAGTTACTGTAGCTCTTAGCCTCTCTGAAAAATGATGGATATGTTCACACATATTTGACAAACACACACGAACAACTTGGCATAGCAGCAACATTTAATTGCAACGGTGATGCTTGTCAAAGTAATGCTAATGAAAATCAATCGATCAATAATTAGGGCTGTCGGAAACAGAAGGCAGCTTTCTTTTCTTGTAATGGGTCACTGGAGCGTTAGAAATTGGAGTTTAGACGGGAGTTGATAAGAAAACTTTAGCGTGCCATTAACAGATTATAATGGACGAGCAGGCGCTGTTACGCGTCAGTCTGATATTGCATTTTGTCTCACACTTAAGTTTTGTTTTATACAGTTAGTACAAGGACATTGGAAGAAGGGCGGTATCAAATTTGCGTAATAATAATAATAATAATAATAATAATAATAATAATTGATGAACAGGTGAAACTGGCTCATACCAAGCCGAATTATTCAGGAAAGCTACAGAAATTCGAGTACAATGACAGACTAAACGTTTCCAAAATCCAAAAACCAACATGGCGTCCAAAATGACCGTCATTAGCATTGGCTGCATGGTGGAAACGGGTCTTACCACGTAGATTCTGTTAGGATAGTGCCAGGAATTTGAGTGCATTAACAAATTAAAAGTCCTCGAAAATCCAGCTGAAGCGTGCATTTCAATACTGTGTGTGTACTATATACATTACTAGTTGTAGGCCGATACTATTGAAGCCATAGAAGTCAATGTTATTTTTTTACTTTGCCAATTAGAGTCATTAAGTTTGCTTTGATGAATCATTCTACTCTTGATGAACAGTTCCTTGAACAATTACTTGATAATTCGACCTGTGATGAACAGTCCTTGAATCAAGCTCCCATCTATACTCCGATAAAACACAAGGGCATCTAGTTATCTAATTCCTGTAAAAAATATTTATATAGCAAATTGTGTCCAATGGTCACTACAACATAAAAATGTCACTACAATCGAATTCACTATAATAATAAATATTGTGTTTTGTTGCTTTAAAAAAATAGGTAAACATGATCCATTAAAAGAATATTTTTAAACGAAATTGTGACCAAAGATGCACTGCTCATAAAATTTATGCGGAACTGTAAGCCTATTGCCCAGTCCATGGGCAAGACAGATTGCTACGGTGGTGGAGCTTAAATTTTATGGTCAAATGGATTACGAACAGGAAATTCGTTTTCACAGGCGAGAACATGTGTCAACAGTTTTTTTATAGAGATTACGCAGACTGAATTGGTTGTGGGTATACATCGTACGCACATACCCCGTATATTTGCGGTGTATGCTTTAACATAACATTGACTACCCGAGTTATAATACTCTTTGACTAAGCCTCAAGGTGACATGATCGAACTTTTTTTGCTCCTATATCAATCCATCTTTTAAGCTTTCTTTCTTACTGGCTTCAAACCAGAGTTGTATGGTCTCGAGGCATTGTCTCGGTCTCGAGACGTCTCGGGACAGTTTTTTAGTGTTTCGGTCTCGGTCTCGGAAGCCTGCTGTCTTGGTCTCGGTCTCGAGGTAGTGTCTCGAATTTTTTTAAACTGTCTTGAAGTGAAAGTCTTGTTTTGTATCGAACAAGCGGTCTCGATAAGCGCTAGGCCGAAGAAGAAATATCGAAAAAGACAAAAATCGGCAATATATAAACTGTTCTTGGAAATTGATACAATATACATTATAATTAAGTTTCAAATTGAAATTACAAATGAACCTTATTCCCGAAAACTGATACATTAGTATTTTACAGCCTTTTATATAGGATCACTTGGTTTTTACTGTCTTGAAGCGTCTTGAACCTAGTGTCTCGGTCTCGGTACCTCACTGTCTCGGTCTTGTCTTGGTCTTAAGGTTTAAGGTCTTGCATACAACACTGCTTCAAACATTTGAAGAGTCTAAATATACCATTCGCTGACGGTTGCCAAGTGGCATTCGTATTAACAACCTGGTGTGACGCTGCGCGTGTATAAGGCTTGTGATGGTGATGATGATGATGATGATGATGACGATGATCATGGTCATGATGGGTGTAGATGACGACCATGATGATATTTACGATGTGGTGGTAGTGGTGGTAATGATGACGATGATGATAATTATAGTAATAACGATAATAGTAAATAATTATAAATAATAATAATAATGATAATGATGATAATATTGATAATGATAATTTTCATGATAATGCTGATGATAAAAGTGATAATAATTATAAAAATGACAGACTTGCCGTGCAATATGACAAAGAGTTTAAGAATTTAAAAGATGTCCTTTGCTATGTCATTTTTCGTTATATCAATATGTTTGTCAAATCCTTATCTACGAGATCTGCTGGCATAGGATTCTATTGTTATCGTAAATAGTCGCTAAATTATGAGCACAAATAAGATGCAGTAATATTAATCAGTGAATTAATACATGTGCTGTATAAAGAGTTGAACGGTATGTGAAACCTGACTCTCATTTCATGCGGGCTAACTGTAGGCTTAAACAAGTTTGCAGAAACAAAAACATAACCCAAATATTTAAATTTTCGTCGTAGTCAATTTGATCACATTCACACAAATCATTTGACAGCCAGTACAAAAGCAGGGCCAGTACACATCACCAGGGATTTATTTACATTTAGCTTTTGCATCAATGGACCATAACCAGATCAGTAGGGCCACAAGACGGATAGCAGGTCCTATCGTCGATATTTATGGCCACAGGACGGATAGCAGGGCTCTATCGCCGATATTCTGGCAACATCATATAGTCTACATAGCCACAACCTGCGTTCTCATTTTGAAACAAGACCGAGGTTCCTATCATCTCGTCTAGGTCGAAAGCATTTTATCAAGCGTGCAGATTTCTTACGTGACTGAACTAAAATAAGATTTTATGGAACCTAAATATAAATCTTGCGCCATGTACTCTTATCGTGTCTTCTAGATGTGGTGTAGGTCCCTATCAACCATACATTATATGCAGGGATTGTTCGAGAATTTGTTGTACAGGCATCGACCACTATATCAATGGTTTATATTCCGATATTGTTAGCAGTAACTGGAAAATCGTGGTCCACTTTCTACAGTGCGTATATCAGGCTTGCTTTGTCTATACAAGCAGATTATTTCCTGGAACATCTAAGTCTCCCGTTAGGTTATTAGACGGAGGCGCCATATAAATACAACTTGTGAGGCATCTCTTGTCTTCAGTCTTTAAAAAGTTAATGTTGAAGTACCGCATCATTTGACTAATTTAGGTCAAATATAACTTGTAGTGACGAGTGATATTCTTGATAACAACGCTTCGCCTTGAATAAGGTGAAGTATTTAGTTAGTAGGCCTACATGTATATTCTGGAAGGTGGTGATTATATTCCACAAATTGAATATTATTATAATTAGGTATGGGTGTGCGCAGTCTTCCAGCGCCAATTTAACAAATTTCATGCTAGTAATTACTGTCTGCGAATTGGAAGAAATTGTCATTATTTTATTTATAATACAGTTGGTTGTCAATGAAAGCACGTTGAGCTCAAGATCATAATGTTCGTGTGTAAAAATAATATCATGCGGTCTGTGCTCCATTTTTATCTTAAGGTGACCTGGTTGTTGCCTCAGCCAGAATACAACAGTGCAAGACACAAGCCTAGGCAATAGCCTGAGGATGCAACTTATTGGCAGTAGGTTGCATCCTCTTGTTCGTTATTTTTTTATAATCCCAAAGCGGTAGAAATTAATTATTAGCTCAATCTTATTTTCCGTTATTTAGCTTCACTTGAAGATGTGCCTTAAAAGTCTGTGATAAACACAGATCTTTCATCATAAGGCGACGCTTAGAACCAGCAGCTAGACATGTGGAAACTGCATCCGAAGTCGGTGACAGTCTCAAAGGAATCTTCATCGCTCGCCACAACAGAACAGATTGTCATCGCGTGATGTGAAAAACAACGACACAATGCGCGTAGCTCTCTCGGGTCACTGTACCCATCTGGAACATTCTTTCGGATTTGCAGTTCACTTTTTATTTCCTGCTTTGCTGCATGGTTTCCCTCGCTTTTAATTTGGACCGTTGTCTTGGCTTTCCTAATGCGTCTGCGGCACACTGGGCAAAGAAAGAATGTCTTTGAGACAGCGAGTGTGACGTTAAATAAAGGAACAGTAACACGTGGGCATCTGCGGTGCGACTAATGACAGGGAAGACCTTTCAGTGACCGTCAACGAGCATGACAGTTCATTATAAAGTTGCCTAACAAACGTAGACTGGTTCCTGCTTTGAAGAAGTTACGATTGTAGTTCGTCTTAGAAATCTACTGACTGTCTGACAAATATTCTGACAGCTTCTCTGCCACCGAGAAAATACTCAACCCCATTTGAAGACAGAGACTATAATTACTGACGTATCTAAAACAGTAGCATGCGGAATTCATACCGTAGTCAACAAGCGTACATGAAAATGCGATTCCACCTCACTTACGACTATGTTAGTGAAATAAAGATGCTGTACGTACGACTGTACAGGTACGACTTACGTACGTTTGTATGTATGTTGGTAAATGTGTGCATGAATTGACGCATGTATGAGTGTATGTATGCGTGCATAAGTATACGCAGTCCAAGTATGCACGTTTAACATTAAAAATATGCATACATATTTTCACGCATGTCGGCATGTATATCAATCAATCAAACATTTTATTGTTACCTTTAAATAGATTACAGGTAATAATACTTAATACATTCACCAATCGAGAGACTAGTAATTAAAAATCATCACATCGCATAACTGGAATATTTTATATTTGGGAGACAAGCGGACACCAAACGTATGTCAACTGTAAGGATAGATAAAGAAAATAATATATAGTGTATGTAGATCACACCTGTTGGTAACAGATGAGATGTCTATATATATATTATTATATAAATATAATAATTATGCTATATATATAGTGGCGCTAAACGTTAAATTGTAAACATTAATTACACCACAGTTGCTAATGATTCTAAATTCGCTATAATCGCTGATGAGCTGTGATGCGTCTTCATTATTGGTTTGACCCAAGTTGGCAAATCGCTGTTTCTGTTCTAAGCAACACGGGGATGCCATACACGCACACACACATACAGATACAGACAGACAGAGACAGACCGACAGACAGGCAGGCAAGTAGACAGACAGACATGCATACAGACAGAGACAGAGAGACGGAGTGAGAAATAGACAAAGCAAGAGACGGAAAGAGAGACAGAGTGAGAGAGGGTTAGACAAAGAGAGATACAGAAAGAGAGCCAGGAAGAGAGAGTAACGTGTCTTCGGGCTCCTGTGAAGGCTTTTAATACGGAGGATATTGCGCAGTCTTCCATCGCTTTGATAGTTCCTGACTGGTGAACATAATCCTTCTAGTATTCTGCGCGATTCTCTGTGTTCATTTTAAGTTCAAGATATCTTGTTTACATAATTTAAATAAACAATTCTGCATTTATCTTCTTTCGTCTCTGTTTAGGTAGTTATAGCCAATTATATATACATATTATATATATACATATATTATATATATATATTATATAATATATATACGTGGTTGATATGTACCTATTACGTAGGCCTATGCATGTAAGCCATCTGAGAGTTATGTACATCTCAGAGTTGTCCACGGGTCCAATTTTCACGATCCGACCTAACCCTACCCATCAAATATAGACCCGACCCGACCCGATCCAACTTCTGAAGCCAAATATCTGACCCGACCCATGACGTGCTTGACCCGAACCAATCCGACCCGACCCGAACCGCCTTTAGCGCTAATTTTACCAATATCATTTATTGTAAAACTCTTAATGTCGCAAAAACGCAAAACAGTCAGACCACCATATAAAAATTATGATAATAATATTGATTTGTGAAAACTTATTTTCCCGTTTATTTTAGCCTAAACGTTGTTCCTCCGTAAATATTTGCAAAAGACTTCCAGATATTACTAAGCACGTAAGAGTTCGGCCCGAATGCCCCAGCGTTGCATTCTAAGGTAATTCACACTCTTGTAATCAATATGTTGATCATTCGCATGTTGTCATAAATTCATGAGAAATTATCTCATACGGCAGCTTGAGCCGAGTTCGGTGTTATAAGGAACAAATTCAGTATTTCCCTAAATTTTCACGCTAATTAGTACGCCATATTCAGTTTGCTTGATTGTAACTGATCAGCACCTGCTATAATCGGGCGCTCTTTAAGACTTCATCATCCTGTGCCACGCGAGTAGCTTGCACTCTTTCGTGTGAGAGACTATTGCTCTTAAGTGCCCAATTTATGCTATTATTTCTTGCGCCAATTGCGGGTTGTATCCCGATTTCTCTCCTCGTCTTCTGCTGCCACCTTGGTTCATGCCTTTCGTAAATCGTAAATCGATTAGATAACTGTTTTTTTCTCTTCTGTCGGCTTCCGCTGGTCCGATTGCAACCCTTGGAGGAAGTTCAACGGGCCGCAGCTCGTTTGATTGGTGGTGTTCCTAAATTTGGCCACATTCCTACGTACATGCGGGACGTCCTTCACTGGCTTCCGGTTCAGCAGCGCATTAAATATATAATCTCCTTTATTGTCTGGCACTCTGTCTTGGGTAATGCGCATGTCTATCTTCTGGATCTGTTCACCTTAACTTCGGCTTGCTCTGGTCGCCAGCCTCTTCGCTCGGCCTCTAGAGGCGACTTTGTGGTTCCACATGCTCATACTGCCACCAGGCAAAATAGGACTTTCACAATTGTGGGTCCTAGTGTCTTGAACAACCTCCCATCTGACCTGCACTCTCTCCTAAGCGACCTGTCTGGCTCTTTCTAGAAATATCTTAAGACCTTCCTTTTTGACCGGGCCTGGGTCGGGAGCGCCTCTGAATAGTTATCCTGGAGAGGCGCTATATAAATTGCACTGATTGATTGATTGATTGAACACCAGGGATTCCAATGTGACCGCAGTTCGCAAGAGCGAAGCTGGTTTATTTAAAAGATTTCAATCTTGGGCTTCTATTCGTTTATATTCCGAAAGGGTAGCATTAAGTTGCGCGATTGACTTCTGAGTCAAAGAATTGCGCACTTAAAGAGCGCCCGATTATTTGTATCAGAAGTCACTCGCGCGTATCAGGTTTCAATCAGGCTTGCGATAGCCTTGTGATGTCTTCTGTTGTTCTTTCCTCACTCATGTGCCTTTAGGATCTCTTGTCAATTATCGCATACACAGAAGATGTAGGCCTAAACCGCAACGAATCACTATGAAAAGCACAGAGTTGAAAATAAAGCTCTGCAAAAAATTGGTGGGTCGAAATGGGTCAGGATTTAGGACCCGACCCAAACCTACCCCACTAGGATCTCGACCCGACCCGACCCGACCCCCTGATCTACAGGGGACAACTCTGGTACATCTGAAGAGCACTCAGTGTGCTGTGCATGCATCCATTTATATAGCATCTGTGTTTACGTCTGACTACATTATCTTCCAGACGACACCCCTACCTTCGACTAATCATGTTGAAAGACGGACGGGAACCTCTTTGCAGATGTCTAGCTTGATTAGGGCCATGTGCTGAATCCACTTCTTCCACCGGCGAGACCGCATCCCTGCTCCATGAGGCCGAGACTGATGACCGAATAATCCCTAGGGCGTCAGCCTTGCAAGAGAAACGCTTTTTTTACAAGAATGCAATATGTTATTAAAATGCCCTGCAGACCAAAGTGCGGCAACAGAGCAGTTTGCTGAAATAAAGAATGCACTTACTTACCATTGTACCAGAAAATATCTATATACTTCTCATTGTGTTTTTGTTTGTTTCTGTTTCGTAAGCTCTGACATTAAAAAGATTTATTTCAGCGGCATTTTAGTATTCCAGTTTGAAACTGCTACAAATAAGAGTGCAATTGCATAGCTAATAAAAGGACGAAATGAGTCATCGCTAGCAACACCGTCAAGAATTCTGTTATAAAAACCTGCAAAATTCGTCAATTTGGTCGCAACTCTAAATGCCTAATAACATTTGCTTTAACTGTAAGTGACAAAAGATTGGGGAGCACAATCGAAAGAGAGCTACCGTACAATAAGTCAGGATTTAGGAAACCCCACGGAACTCAAGAACATTATAGCCAACATGAGGTGGATAATGGAAAGACAAAGGGAGTGTAGACAGAAGTAGGCCTACACATCTGCTTCATTGATTATAGCAAGACATCTGACTGCATCAACCACGATCTGGTGTGGAAAACTCTTATAGAGATGGAAATACTAAAACACTTGATACAGCTACTCAAAGAATTGTATGGAGATCAGGTGGTGGTGATAAGAACAGAATCTGGAGACACAGACAAATTTGCAATAAAGAAAGGGGTGTGGCAGGGTTGCATCCTGTCCTCTTTTCTATTTAACCTATATGCTGAAAGGATAATGAGGAGGGCGGAAATGAGAGATGCAAATGAAGGAGTAAAGATGGCAGGAAGGACACTGAATAATCTAAGATACGCGGATGACACAACAATAATGGCAGGGAAGAAAGAAGATTTGTCAAAATTGATAAGAAGACTGAAGAGAGCAAGTGAGAAGGCAGGCCTATACTTCAACATATAAAGAAGACAATGACAACAGCCGACTGGGACAGCGTTGAGAAAAACGGAGAGGAAACAGATGTGATATATGTAACAAGCTTCACGTTCCTGGAATCATTAGAGAAAAAGAGGGAAAGTGTGATCTGAAAATGAAAACAAGGATAGCGATAGGAAAGAAACGAGCGGATTAGAAAGATATGGAGGGACAAACACGTGAAGCTGGGGTGTTTCAGACATGTTTATGCGATCAAATGGATTGGAAAAGGAATAGGATGTTGGCGTGCGGAGAAGGAAAGAGAAAACGAGGGCGCCGAGGGAAGAAATGGATGAACGAGATACAAGCAAGAACCGGAATGAATCTGGAGGAATTAAGAGATGCGACCTCGGAGAGAACGCAAAGGAGAAAGTTTATCATGACGGTCGCTAGAGTTCAACAAACTGAATATATATATATATTAAGATAAGCTATATATATATGTGTGTGTATTATAAGTATTTATTAATAGACGGACAATTGGACTCTCAAGAGCCACTCTTAAACGGCCATATGCTGAATCCCAGATGCGCACACGCGTGAATTACAGATTGGCATCGACAAGAAGACACACTGCATTGCGTTAGGACTCACTTGTCCTCTGGAGTGTCCTTTAAGACCGCTGACTGTCACGGTGCCATGGTTACCGCAAAACAGATAAAACTAGTCAACGATTTCGCAGCGGCAGCAGCTGCAGAACTGGTGATGCGAGCAGTCGCTGATGCAATAAGACGTCGTTTAGGCAATGTGCGCCACACAGCAGGACGAGCGCTAAATTACACGGACGCCGTCAACAGTCTCAACGCCTCTACTCCAATGCGCTGGAGCGCCTCGGTCTTGTTTAATGCTGAACGATGTGCAGCGCGCGAACGTGATGATCAGTATCTCTCTTAGACTGTCGTTTTTTCCGGCTGAGAACGTCCTTTTGCATGTCCAGTTTTACATAAAAGATGAGGAAAGTGTCAAAATAAAACAAGAGCTAATGTTTCTCTGGTTTTTTTTAGTCTGTGACTTTATCTGTATAAATGTCTGTCCGTATGTATCTGTGAGCATATTGGCTCTAGTTCGTTTCTTCATATGTGTGACTGTGTTTCCATTTGGCCAACAGCCGTCCGTGTGTCCTTCTATGTAGCTGTTGCTGCTGTCGAAAGTATACAGCGATGGACGGAGTATAAGAGGAAGTTTACACCTGTAGAGAGTATGAAATCAATCTATCGACGCAATCTGTGTCTATTTTATAGATTTATGAGGCCTGTTGTTTCCTGCGATATAATTATCTAAGACTGCTTCCAGTTTAAGTTCTTTTTGTCTCTCCTTTATTCAATGGTTTTCATCGGATAGTAGCTATCATGTCCTGCTGGCTTTGTAAATGAACAGCACTCACTATCAAGACTGATTTACTTTTTTCACGTATCGTTCCTTCAACGAAAGCTTCTAGATAAATGCTGATGATGATGTATGTTTCGCCTCACTCACTCACTCACTCACTCACTCACTCACTCACTCGCTCGCTCGCTCGCTCGCTCGCTCGCTCACTCACTCACTCACTCACTCACTCACTCACTCACTCACTCACTCACTCACTCACTCACTCACTCACTCACTCACTCACTCACTCACTCACTCACTCACTCACTCACTCACTCACTCACTCACTCCCTCACTCACTCACTCACTCACTCACTCACTCACTCACTCACTCACTCACTCACTCACTCACTCACTCACTCACTCACTCACTCACTCACTCACTCACTCACTCACTCACTCACTCACTCACTCACTCACTCACTCACTCACTCACTCACTCACTCACTCACTCACTCACTCACTCACTCACTCACTCACTCACTCACTCACTCACTCACTCACTCACTCACTCACTCACTCACTCACTCACTCACTCACTCACTCACTCACTCACTCACTCACTCACTCACTCACTCACTCACTCACTCACTCACTCACTCACTCACTCACTCACTCACTCACTCACTCACTCACTCACTCACTCACTCACTCACTCACTCACTCACTCACTCACTCACTCAATCGTATCCAGGTGCGTCTACATTAAAATGAATGATGGAAATCGTGAAAACCAATTGATAAAAAAATTAATGTTATCATTTTATAGTAACTTTAATTGTTCACTCACTCACTCACTCACTCACTCACTCACTCACTCACTCACTCACTCACTCACTCACTCACTCACTCACTCACTCACTCACTCACTCACTCACTCACTCACTCACTCACTCACTCACTCACTCACTCACTCACTCACTCACTCACTCACTCACTCACTCACTCACTCACTCACTCACTCACTCACTCACTCACTCACTCACTCACTCACTCACTCACTCACTCACTCACTCACTCACTCACTCACTCACTCACTCACTCACTCACTCACTCACTCACTCACTCAATCGTATCCAGGTGCGTCTACATTAAAATGAATGATGGAAATCGTGAAAACCAATTGATAAAAAAATTAATGTTATCATTTTATAGTAACTTTAATTGTTCACTTTAAAATCGTTGTTTCAAAACAATTGAAAGGTAGTTCTATATAAATATGTTTCCAAGTTAAGGTTTAAGGCGTGGCAAGCGTCTTCCAAGCGTTATGTACAGATTGGGGCTTTAATAAGTCTAAATTCCTAACTGGCCGTCTCTCTCTCTCTGCCTCATCGCGCGCTTCAGTCTTTTCATCATCAACATCTCTTCTTCCTCTCTAACTCTCGCTCTCTCATATTTAATTGACGTGCTAAATGTGAGAATGCAGAGTTGACCCCCTCGAAGCAATAACTTTGAACTAGAAAATCACCTACTGCGCTGCATGATTTCTCTAACCTTGCGTGAATCATGTAAATCACATGCCACCTATAAATATTGCCTTAACTGTCACGGCACACTGTTGGCTGATGTTAATGCACTAAGGCTAGCACTTACCCGAGTACATATATATATATAAATATATATATTATATATATGGTTATGTATGAGCGTGTGTTACTGTATTTCCAACTGGTCAATAGAAATAAAACTTGTGGCACCCGTTGCGAGAAATGACGCAGGCTCAGAAACTGAAGGAATCTGATATCAGCTGAGCTCAGATCATTTAAATCGGACGAAAAGGCGAGAGGTATAATAAGAGAGAGTGTATGTATGTATGCATGCGTGTGTATATAATATGTTAGGCATGCATGTAACTATGTATGTATGTAAGTAAGTAAGTATGTATGTATGTATGTATGAATGTAAATATGTATGTGTGCATGTACGCATGTATCAACGCATGCATGCACGTGTTTATGTAAATATCATGTATGTATACACGTATGCATGTATGCGTATGTGTATTTATTATGAATTATAACACAGACGAGAGCCGTGGTAAGAAGACACCCACAGTGAGTTGTAGAGAAGAGTTGAGCACCGAGCGAGGGCAGATCATAAGTACCTGCTGATGGGATTATGCATTAAGTACCACTGGATTTAATTAGTCATCAAGATCACCCGGTGCTATTCCATAAAATACCCCAAGTATTCAAAGACGGCACCATAAAATGGGACTCAAGATGGATAAGGAATCAGCGAAATTTGGATGATATAAGTCTATAGCAGGAGATGCGGTACCTAAATGAAGAATGGCGGGGCAACTGCGAATGACGTCATTGTCACTTCTGATTATTAGGGACAATCGAGCAGATGGAAGTTTCATTCAGGTCAAAGTGAGAGTTATTCAGGTATAATGAGATTTCTAAAGCAATCTTCAATCTAGTCAAGTGTCTCAGGAACTTGGAGCACTGGTCGAACCTGAAGGAAAATTGGATTGATAGGTGCTTAGTAGCCTTGTTGAAGCGCCTCTTATTGAGATCTTGAAAGGCGCTATAAAAATATTCAGAATGAATGAATTAGATCAGACTTTCGTTCATATTTCAGACATCCACGTGCATGTAAGCTGCGGGTGTAAGCAAGTAAGTTGGTAGGTAATTGAGTGAGCTGGTAGGCGGGTAGCGTGAGTAGACAAGTACGCATAGGTATGGCTGTTAGAAGGTTGGTGGCAATGTAGGTGAGTAGGTTGGTATTTATGTATATGCATTTATGTAAGTATGCATGCTGGCATGCACGAATGTATGTATGTATGTAGGTAATGGATCATAAATATATGCGTGTATGTATGTATGTATGTATGTATATATATATATGTATATGTATGTATGTATACATGTATGTATGTATGTATGTATATATGTATGTATGTATGTATGTATGTATGTATATATGTATTTGTGTATGTATGTATGTATGCGCGTATGTTTACATGTATGTATGTATGCATGTATGTATGTATGCATGCATGTATGTTTGTATGTATGCATGTATGTATGTATGCATGTATGTATGTATGTATGTATGTATGTATGTATGTATGTATGTATGTATGTATGTATGTATGTATGCATGTATGTATGTTTGTATGTATGTATGTATGTATGTATGCATGTATGTATGTATGTATGTATGTATGTATGTATGTATGCATGTATGTATGTTTGTATGTATGTATGTATATATGCATGTATGTAAGTACGTATTATGTATCTGTGATCAAAAATATATAATAAGCGTTCTAAGAAGATGCATCGCTGTGCATCGTAGGCTCTTCTACCTCATCTTGCTACTCTTCCCGTAAAATGAGTACATATTAGAAATGTAGTCATTTGTTTTTGTCAATGTAACCTGCAATTTTATATTTTCCGCGTGATCAATAGGTTTTCAAACGACACATATAATGATGTAGCTCCAAGTGTCTACAACTCATAGACGAGCTTCGCGATACTTCTTTTTGCCGCGTCTATTTCACACGGTCGAGGTTTTGTTCGTTTAAGGGGTGGCGTGTGTGCGGACTATCGATGGTGGGCGGCCATTGTGTTTTCCGTTGACCGGAACCAATCAAAAGGAATTGCTTTTCAGACGAAATTAGTTAACAGAGTATAATTCGAGTGCGTCTCCTAAATTGCTTGTAGGCCTACACTTGTCCTAAACGGCTTGGATTCGGGGTAACGCGATATGATCTCCGTTTCTGTCTGTATACATGCAAATCTGTGTTTCTGTATGTCTGTCTGTTTGTCTGTTTGTCTGTCTGTCTCTCTGTCTGTATCTCAGTCTCCCTTGAAACTTCTCCTATAATCTTTCTCGGTCTCTGTATCTATCTGTCTAGTTCTGAATCTCTCTTGCAGTCTCTTTTGTAATCTGTCTGTCTGTCTGTCTCTCTTTCTCTCTCTTTTTCTTTCTCTATCTCCTTCTGTTTCTCTATCTGTATTTCTCTCAGTCTATTGCTCTTTGCTTTTTTGTCGAGTTTTCTTCTTTGTAGCTCAAAAACACTAAATATATCCCATTTTCACATTTCAGACAGGCTTGTGCTCTTAGAATCGGGCTGCGTATAAATAGCAGTTATTAATTAAATTTATTATGGTTTGACGCATATCATCGTTGTTATGGTGCGTCGTTAAATAAACTTATATCAGTCAGTCAACCTTATTATGATCTAAATCTATCATCGTCTCTTTACCACGATTCTCAAATAAGAAGAAGAAGAAGACAAAAGAAGACGAGGAAGAGCAGTCCCTTAAGCTAGTCCTGAGCGACCATGAGAATGAAGTATGAGCCACTTCATTTTCTTAACCTCGGCAGTTTCCCAAGCCACTTTCCATTGACTGTGTACGGTCAGTGTACTCTAGGAGCGCAGGTGTAGCAGACATCAAGGCACGAATGTCTGTCCTGGCAAAGGTTTGCACTTCGACCTCTCAATTGTGAGTCCAGTACGCTGGCCACTAAACCACCGTGCATCCAATCTCGTCTCAAAAGCCCATGAAGATGTCAATTTTAGTCGCTTGCCTATAGAGCAGAGGGATAGATGTCTGAGAGAGAGAGAGAGAGAGAGAAAGACAGACAGAGACAGACAGACAGACAGAGACAGAGAAAGTACTTATCGAGAAACATGTCCGGACTATGCCATGTTCTAATAAGGAATAGAAGCTTAATTCCTACTGCATGCGCAATTGCACATCTGCCCGTTTAGCATTCTAGACGAGAGAGAGATACAGAGAGAGCGACAGACAGACAGACAGGGGGAGGGGGAGAGAGAGAGGAGAGAGCGAGAGAGTGAGAGAAAGAGTGAGAGAAAGAGAGAGAGAGAGAGTGAGAGAATGAGAGAGAGTGAGAGAAAGAGAGAGAGAGAGAAAGAGAGAGAGAAAGAGAGAGAGAGAAAGAGAGAGACGGAGAGAGAGAGAGAGAGAGAGAGAGAGAGAGTCATCATCTGCTTTATGAGAGATTTTCAAGTTTTTATATCAAACGGCGTTTAGTTACCAAAGCAACAGATGAGACGCTCGTTTAATATCATATCAACGCAGAAGTTTCCCCCCAGTCTCAATGCGTTCCCGAACGGTCTTGCAACCAGGCAAACGCACCCCTTCACATTAGGAAAAAGAGCTTCACAAGCGTATGCTATTGTAATGTATTGTATTTAAGTATTTATAAAGCGCGTCTACAGCAAGATGAACCGTGCAGAAGCGCTGCCAGTGCGCAGGGTCCCGCGAGAAGAAGTAGATTTTGAGAAGAGCAAAAAAGGATGAGAGACTGTCAGAGCGAACAGATGGAGAAAGCGCATTCCACAGAGAGGGACCAATTGAAGCAAAGGATCAAGACTGTATATGTATTATAACTCTGCAGAGATATCCAAGAATCCACAAACATACCCACGTGTAAGCGCAAGTGTACACAGATTGAAGCTAATGCTTGACAGCGGAGAAAATGCGTATACACAGGTTTAATCTTCTCCTGTGAGATGGTCGGTGTGTATGGACTACAAACTTCTCAGCGCCATCGTTGTAAGCTTAATCATGGTATAAATAGTGGCAATTAATAAATGCGTAATTATAATTTTAAAAATGCTATTATGCTAATGATTCGATCATAAATTTTGCTTCTGTCATAGTCTCTTGTATCTTTGACTTCAGTTAACCAGTTAAGTTTTAACGAAGCCACATTTTGTATTACTGTTCAACCGCCGGTACACTTATGTTTTCCCTTTTCAAATAAGGGTGAACCCTCTAGCGGGACTGCCGTAGCTTTGGTGCTCTCTCTTCCCATGCTCTATTCTCTTACTGTGAACTGTACTTCATTGTCACTTATCCATGTTAAGGGTAACCCTACAAGCGGAATCTTGGTCCTTTAGGCTTTTCCTTCCCTATTGCTCGTTACCATTCTCTCTCTTCTTCGCTACCCGGTCATTTTTTGTGTAATTGGATATATTTGTTTGATTGATTGTGTTCTGTTCAATAAAAATCTTTGGTATTGGTCAGAGATGTAACAAGGTTTCGCAAAGTGGGGAGCATAATTTGCCAAATATTGCGCGGCACCAAAAAATTTTTGCCCTCACATTTTTTAAGTTTGCCCCCCAGAAATTTAAAAATGGGGGGCATGAATTATTTTAACAAAAGTTATCTTAAAGTGCCATTGGAGAAGCATAAAAAGAACCGATTATGGGAGGGCAAATGGGGGCACTGAGCACTAAAACTGGGGGCTTTGCTCCCACCAGTTTTGAAACTAGGGGGCCGCTGCCCCTACCCCTCCCGCTTGTTACACCTTTGGTATTGGTATTGTCGTTGTAATATTGTGTTTATGGGAACAATAAATATTATGGTTATCGTTATAGTTATTATTAATAATAATGATCTCGATATCATTCTTACACTTCGGATATTATCTAGGAACCTGAGGGATCATCTATACCTCGAGGAAAGAAATAATAGCATTAATAACAATAATGATAATTAATAGCTCTGTGGATTAACCTCTCTTCGGATTGCTTCTAAGTGCCCGAGGGACTATTTCTAACTCGGTAGATATAATTAATAATAATTATCATCTTACCTATCCTCCTTAGACTGCCTTTCTGTCTCTTAGGACTGACCTTTTGGATTTGACCTGATTTCGGATTTGTTTTGGTGCGCCGTCGGTTGATGCCCAGGGCGTTATTAATGGCTGCGCTATGGAAGTTCATTAGTCATAGTATAGTCATAGGCATAGTCATTATAATAGTTGAATATAAAGAAGCGCTGCCAGTGTGAGGCAAGAAAAGGTGGTTCTGAATGGGACGATGCTCCTCTTGTCAATAGTCTCTGAAGCTTGATTGTTAATAACAAAAGAGTCAAAATTTAAGAGATTATGTTAAACATCTCGTTACAATTAAATTGTCAAAAGATAAAAAAATTCATGAAATAACAACTGCGGAAATGAAAGATACATTGAAATGGTGATTCATGTCTATAATTTTCATACGTGTCCATATTGATGTCCTCTACATTTAAAAACCGGTGGCGACTGGGGCATCGCCACTTTTAGTAAAATGCAGGCTGAATGGTAGTGACAGATACGTTCATGATTAAATAATGGACTTAGACCGCAATTTCAGGACATTAAACTACGCCGAAATGTAAGTACAAGCGATCGATAAATATTTTTTTAAATGTCATATGCTCTACATTCCGCAGCTCCAAATAACAAAGGCTCACTACACCTTTGTGTGTCCCGAAGTTGCCTCCTGTTACATTTAATTAAAAGTAAATGGCTACACTTTTTGTCTATTTATTTACATTATATAAATTATATAAATATATTATATAAATATATTATATAAATATACCAGTGTACGTGTATATTACTGTGCATAGACGCGCGTTGCAGAAGGTAATCCGAGAAGACCTTTATTTGGAACTGCAATGTCAGCTGAATTCTTGAGGTAATTAGTTGAATTCTGGAGGTAATTAAGTTAATTCTGAAGGTAATTAGCTCTGCTGCTATAGACGACGTAAAGGAAGGACACTGGAGTATGCATGATCTTGCCTCTTCATCAGACCCCAGGTGCAGATTCTTGACTCTTTGCGCATGTAGCTGCTAGCAATGAAATCAACGATATCTTGGTTGATCCAGGGTGGGGTATGTAAAAACCCAATCCTATGAATAGACATTGGGTTCACGTTTAGAAAGAGCATTGAATTGATTCGATGTGCCTCGCATGAACCCATGATTATTAACTCTTGGTCAAATATGCGTATGCATAACATGCTTAGAATAAGTTAACAACAAACGCGAGTTTATAAAGTGTCTTTAATACCGGTATTGGTTTTTATGTGGAAAATACAACAGTTAACTGACTTAAGATTTTAATCCAGAAACAGATTTGCACCCCCAACAACCAAACTTATGTCCTCACACCTTTTTATTTCGTTATAGTCTGTTCAGAAATTGGATATTCCAAATCAGGCTATAAAAACTGATTAGTCTGCCTACTGTAAGCTAGCTCAATACAAACGGCAATTCTAGCCTGGCATATTAAACATTACTTACTTTACATTTTAGCTGATCCTAAAAGGAAAAGGAAAGTGAGAAAGGTCATCGTAACAGTACATCGACCACTAAACAAATGTTTCAGAATCTTCTAAACTTGTGACAACCCAGTGAAACGTCTTAAAAAAGGCCGTGAATGAAAGTGTGCTCACAATGTTTTATATCATAGGCCTATAATGTCTCAAAATTTTGAACAATATTGAGATAACAAAGAATGACAACCTGAGACAATGCATCTAAAAAATATAAACGGTTAACCAACGTCAAAGCGAAAAATAGGTCCTATAAGTTATCTAAAGCCTGAAAATGAACCAAATTCTACAAAAGCAAAGAATTAAAAAAATGATAAAATAACTACTTTGGCTGTTGATAGACTTCCTGGCTGGTCGGACATTTAAGTTGCGTTCAGAAAAGTAGATTGATTTCCTCTGCTAGATAGACCGATTATCACTCAGATTCTTCGAGTATACTCAATAGAGAAAAGTTTTCGCTTGAGAAAAATGTACACTAGAAAACGATACCAGTAGACAAGCGTTTTCTTTAGCATACCAGTTGTATAACGGCATTGTATCGTGCATACATCATAATTAATAAGAGTACGACATTGTAAGCATGTTTTCTGCGAACGCATAAATGTAATATATGTGAGTGTAGATTTGTGCAGGTGTGTTTGTGTGAGTGTGTGCAGGTGTGTGTTTGTGCAGGTGTGTGTATGTGTGCAGGTGTGTGTGTGTGTGTGTTTGTGTGCTTGTGTGTCGGTGTGAATGCGTGGTGTGTCTATTGTTGCACTATGATCTGTGCTCCACGTCTTAAATAGTTCTGGCCAATAGAATGCACACAACAGGCCTACAAGATCTTCCATTTCTCCGGCATATTGATAAAACTCATGGCGAACTTCAAAATACAGTAGTTGACGACTTTTCTCCAGAGGTGGACTCGATTGAGTCGATTCGACTAAATCTCAACTATCAGTTAAACGATTTCTATAGAACATTAAAAGAAGGTGGGTCAACTCTTGTCAACAACCGTCTCGCAATCTTAAAGAATCAGAGAAATGTCAACCAGTGATGCATACGCGTCAATCAAACGTCAGGTACAAATCTACCTCTTGCAGGCTTCTTCCTGTTTTCTATCCAACAGCAGGGTGTAGATATACCTGATGCTGATACTCCTCCTTTAATATAACGCCCAACATGCTTTCTAAAAAAAGAAGATATATTTGATTGTTTTCATGGGTTTTAGCGCCATTTAAATAATAGACACGTACTACCAGACTTTAGTTACTCTGTCTATTGTAAGTATTAATAGACGACGCAAGCTGAGTTATGGCCACAGGGAATAAGAGAGGTGACAACCTGACAGGCATGCCTAGAATATAAAAGTTTTTGATTGTCTGTAGTTCTACAGGAGGGAAGCGTTCATGCTATGTTTATTTATATTTGGAATGCTGTATAGACAATCAAAACCTTTAATCACCATTATTATTTTTATTATTATTACCATAATTATTATTGTTATTTATCATTATTATAATTATCCTCCTACTCCTCTTTCTTCTCCTCTTACTCCTTCCCTCCTCCTTTGTCATCATCATCATCATCAACATTATTATCATCATCATCATCATCATCGTCATCGTCATCATCATCATCATCATCATCAATAATAATAATAATAATAATAATAATAATAATGATAATGATGATGATGATGATGATGATGATGATGATAATCGTATCAATCGATGGCGCTGAGAGATTAAACCTTTTCCGACGATTCTTCCAACGTAAATCTTGTTGCAGCGTGATACCCAAGTTAGCTCGTTTTAACGACATGCGTCTATTTACTCACCGCGCATCCAGTAGAAGCTCGTCTTAGTTGCAATTATCAAAATATTATAGGTTTACGATTGTAGCAACGGCTTTTCATATTCGTCATTTGCTGGGCAGGGCGATCAAAGAAAATACATCTGAAACTTAATTCATACGAAAATAGCTTGTCGTCTCGCGATCGTTGCTTGATCGTTGCATTATGTTGCGTCAATGGCTTCTCCGATTAAGACAGTGATGATAGAAAATTGAATTCATGTTATTAATATTGTCATTTGCTTGGTGAGCCGACTAAAAGTACTGCATTAGAAACTTTTTTCATTTCAAACATAGCTGGTCGTCGCACGATCGCTGCGTAATCATTGGGTCGCGGACGTGGTTTTTGTTGCAACGAAATGCCTCGTTTTTGGTTGAAAGTAACAATAGTTTGCCAGATTTTGACATCGATGATGATAGAAAGATAAATTGTAGTTTTAATCACGTCACTGTTTTAGAAAAATAACGATGACAGAATTGATTGTCGAAAACCTTTAGCCGTATGTGTGGTCTAGAGACGGGTCTCAATTTGTCAATGTCACATCACTTATTGTTTGAAAAATATTATAAAATAGGGCCTACATCAATATGGCTTAATTGTATGCTAATTATGTTGATTTTTATATCTCTCTGAGCAGTGATGGGCTACTCCATGTACACAATCGTTAATATCAGTCCTTCTCTACTCAGTATTATTTTTGCAGAACAACTAAAAATAGGCGTTGAAAGAATCAAAAATAGTTATTCCACGGTAAATCAAATAACCAGTAGGTCGCAGCGTCCCAGAAAACATAGTCATACATTTGAGCAATTGACGAAGAAAATTGTTAGCAATTGTAAAAAAACTCCTGTATAATGGAGTAATTTGATCCATTCACATGAACAAGAATTCATGCCAAGATCTGGGCGTAGGCCTACGCTTTCCAATCTGTCTCTGTCTGCTTATTTCCCCCTGCGCGTGTCCTGCCAACAGACTTGGGTCCCTGCGTGTATCCTTGGGTCGCAGACACGACGTAGCAATTATGTGAAAGTTAACTTTTCTAAGCAGCGCTTTAGCCCTTTCGATATCACGACGATTCTGAAACTAAATCAGTCGTGAGACGATTTTGTTACGTAATAACATTCTGAGGGAATAAGAGAGCTGAAAGAATACGAAGGAGATTGTATAAGATATACATTCAGATGACATTTTAAATCACACAGCATCATGAAAGAGCATGATTGCTTATACAGAGACGATGATCGAATCCACGCGACCCTCGAAAAGCTGCCATTAAATTTTATTTTTGGTCCATTATACTAGGACTCTGTGGCTTACTCACGTGCAGCTGCTGCAGCTGCCCGTATTTCTAAGAATGTTCACTGAGTGTCCGGGAACTGCTTCTTATATTAATTTATGACGATGTAAGTTGATGAAGCCAGTGCGCTAACAAAAGAGCGGCAAAGCTACGTCTCGTAAAACTGATAATAAATTATACGAAGTAATTCTATGGCAACGTTGACTACCGAATGGTTACTTTTTCACCGGAACGCCTTGTGCCAGCGTAATACTATAGACCTTAAGCGTATTTGGATGACAATATGTGACGTGTTGCGTACGTTTTCCAAGATAGAAAAAGTACGATATATGATGATCACATGTATGCATGTATGTGCATGTGTGCATGTATGTATGTATGTATATATATGTGTGTATATATGTATGTTTGTTTGTATGTATGCATGTATATACACGTATGGATGTATGTATGTATATATATATGTATGTATGTATGTATGTTTGTTTGTATGTATGTATGTATGTATGTATATACATATATGGATGTATGTATGTATGTATGTATATACATATATGGATGTATGTATGTATATATATATGTATGTATGTATGTATATGTGTATGCATGTATGTATGTATGCATGTATGTATGTATGTATGTATGTATATATGCATGTATTTGGTTGCCCCCATTAGTGGGCAGAATTCCCGAGGGACATGATGCCCACTGCTCTCGACACCTTTGAACAGGGTTTGATCTTCCTTGGTTGCCATGAATGCACAGACGAAGTCGTCGTCGTCGGGGGGGTGGTATATATCGGGAATTTATTTGGTTTGCCTATGATCTTCTTCGATCGGGTTATTCCACTAATCTGACAAAACCTCTCCATGTAGGGAAAATATACAACATTCGTGGCGTCACTTTTGCTCGCGTGATCTCAAGCAGCTCCATGCATGGTGTCTATTCTGTGTGCAGTAAGTGTTCATAGCACGTATGCATTGATGCTCAGCATGTTTGAAAGCAAGTGTTAAGCAGCATGTTCTTGCAGGTATCAGTGTCGTCTTTGAGCAAGTTTCATGTAGACGAACAATTATCAAAATGGGTAATTACGATTACTGTTGGTAACAAGGCTGTGCATAGGCGCAACGTGGCTTTTACAACTGTTTAGACAATGCTATTCTAGGCGTTTACCGCATTAATGATCTTCAAAACACGCAATTTCTTTTCTTCCATCTCGATTATAGTCGTTAACAGACCGGCCTATTGAGGCGCTATATGATCTTTGATTATATTAATACAAAATACAGTGTATGCTGTAGCTGTTTGTCGGGCATTGTTTTTCGGTTTCCAAGCGATGATATTTCTGGTTGAAATAATGACATGAAATTCTGCTAGTCATCTTGTTTAATGTTTTCTCGCTGAGATTATTGCCAGGTCACTCGTGACACTGCTGCTGCAAATTAGTATAGAGGTCCAATCAAGCGGAGAACGACCACAAACATAGGAAGTCGGTGTTGAAACGTGTATACGAAGAAGGAAGGCGTATATCGCAATCCGCAGGATACAAGAAGCCGCAATAAAATTATCAACAAAATAACATGTTTACTTCAAGACAGTCAAAATACCGTTGAACCTAAGTCTTTCGTTCTCTTTATAATTCACAGTGGTTCCCGCTCAATAACAACTCCACCACTGTTTGCACTCTGACAGTGCCAGTCCCAAACCTAGAGAAAAGAGCAGGGCGACGATGGCGCTTACCGACCCACTGACCGACTATGGTAAAGTAAATAGTCTCTAATGAAACCTGCATAATACAAATGTTATCCAAGATTTCAGAGGAATGAAAAATTGAGTTGATATGTTTATAATAATTATAAACCTATATACCGCTGTCGCTTGCTCCTATTAAGACGAAATTCATTTTACAGTTTAATGAAATACAATGTAGAAGATGGTTTGCTTTCCGTAGACATTGAGGTCTGATTCGACATACCCCTACAGTAGGTCGTGTGCAACGGAAAAGATCATCGCATGACTTTCCTCAATACATACACGTCCCAGCTAACGCAAGCTCCAAATAAGTATGGTTTAAGTCATAAGCAAATACAATCTCTGACGCTGGGTAATTATCTTTCGTGGATGCCTGTATTTCTAACAGCACCAATAAGCGGATCAAGAAATGGTATAAAGCTCGCATCCAGTGCCAACTGTTCATGCGCTTGACTTTCAGCTTTACCTGTTTGAGCTCTGAATCCGGTCGCAGCTACCTGATGGGTGATACAGGTTGACCAGTGCAAGTGATTCTATGACATAGTGATCAATCAATGAAACTTCAGGATATCTATTCAGAGGTGTTCTATGCGCTGGCCTAAATGATGTTAAATGACATTTCAACGACTGTTAGAAAAGTTAATAATATCAGTGTACATAGCAGGCTATAAGAGTCGCCAGCGGTGGGCCCACGCACAAGTGTGGAACCAACCAACGGATTTCCATCGACGGCAGACAGTTGGCATGGATGGTCGGAGTCTCCTGGCCAAGTTGCATCGCTGGGGTAGAGCGACGACTGCTCGAACCTCAAGACCGAGTCCTAGACCTTGACTATTCTCAATTAGAAATAATGTGAACCTTGTAAGCTAAAACCCACCTTACTTTATTTTCACCTTAGTGCCCTAACCTACTAGTTATCTTGTATGAATTTTGCTGACCATGCGTGACCTGTCCCTGTCTTGCATAGTCTTGCTTCATCCTGTATTTCCTGTCTTTCCTGAAATTAAATATATCTCGTAAACAGAGAACATTGTCTCTGTCTCTGCATTGGACTCTGTCTCTCCGTCTCTGTCTCTCTTCTTGCTTCTCTCTCTCTCTCTCTCTCTCTCTCTCTCTCGCTCTCTCTATCTCTCTCTCTGACATTATCGAATATTACTGACATATTCAAGTAAATAATTTCATATTGAGAATGAAATAATCTATTTAGCGGTCCTGTCTTTGGCGCGTGCCCGATAGTTACATCTTCCGCTGAATGAGTTCGGTCGAGAAAGCGCCTAAATGAATATTGACGTAGCTCGAGTAAGACGTTTGCACCACCGGTGTAGTCGTGACTTATCAGTCTTGGCATCAGCAGATCTGCAATTTCTTTCCAGTCCGAGCTTTCCGGGACCAACTGCAATCGATACGTGCCAAAAGAATAGATACACACTGAATTTTACCCGGATCGCTAAGATTTTAAAGCCGTCGGTAAAATGATAGATGTTTATACTTTAAAATTGGATAAAAATATCCTATATATGTAATTCACTTGTACATGTGCTCATGGGCGTGACTCTACTAGACACTTTCACTGTAAAGGCTTAATGGCATGGTTACACTAAACAGTGTGTGATGTTGGTGGCGTCGCTATTTGCTATTCGAATGAGCATGAATTTAATACGTGAGACAAGGTACCTGTGGTAGATTATGGAAATAAAGCACGCATTCAGATGACGGTTCTTATTCTGCTGAGTGGTAGGCCTTATGGTTGAGGTGGTAGATCTTATGGTTGAGGTGGTAGAGCTTATGGTCGAGGTGGTAGAGCTTATGGTCGAGGTGGTAGAGCTTATGGTCGAGGTGGTGTATCTTATGGTTGAGGTGGTGTATCTCATGGTTGAAGTGGTAGATCTCATGGTTGAGGTGGTAAATCTCATGACTAATGTGGTAGATCTCATGGTTGAGGTGGTTTTTCTCATGGCGGAAGTGGCTATCTCATGGTTGAGATGGGTAGATCACATATTTCGGGATCCAGCTGAATCTAATCGTTGGTGAAATCACTGTCATATGACACAGATCGTATGCGCTTGCGAAACATTTTAAAGTAGAAATTGTTGGTCCGCAGCTCGAGTCAGATATGCGTTCAACTGGAGCCGGATCCCAAGGGTACATTACCCATCAAACAGTGGCCTGCGATAAGTCACGAAGGCTTAAAAGACCAACTGAAATCACATGGTCTGCTAAGGACAAAAGAAGTGGAGTCTCGGTGGAAATAGAACCAGCGTTCGTATCCAGTGTTTTGTGTCCCAGCTCATTAATCTCTGGTGAACTGACGAGCACTAGCAGGCACTCCATTGGAGAAAAAGCTCTCGTCCATGAGATTACTCTCCGCTTAGAATATTACAATCTACGTGGTCATCATGAATAATATATTACCTACATTCATATCCAATGCAGACAAAGCTGAGTTCAATAAGAGCACAAAAGTGTTCGAATACGCCATGTGATTCAGTGACGAAATTAAACGTGCTTGGTGGTCTACCTATAGCATCATGCTATATATATATATATATAATATATTACCTACTGTATATTCGACTGTCATACGGTATTATGTGTGTATACGACTTCAGGCTGAACTCTGTTTTCATGCATATAGGCCTGTGGATGAATTTTGTACGGAACAGTCTACTTTATGTATGCCAAAATGACTTCTCTATTGAAACGGTTTCATGCATATTTATATCACACATCTTTATGCAAACAGCCGTAGCGCAGCATAAATTGTTAATAATATTGATTGCAAAACGACTATTTCTATAGCGCTGCAACTCTGTCATGCCGTTACGTGGGCGCTTACATAAGAGCGCAACATAGATTAACAAAAAAACCGTTCATAATTTCCGACTATGGAGCAAGCACAGAAAAAGCTATCATTGTCTAGCTTCTCTGTTCTATTGAACAGAGAATAGCCTGCAACGAATAATGGTCTTTAACGAGTCGACAACAGACGATCAATGGCTTTCCAATGGCCCATACTGATAAACGAGTGTGGCCATGCGAGTGCAATAGTGAATGCTAGTGGTTGACCTATACCAATGAGAATGGGTCCATCAATGGGAATGGGTCACAAAATTTTCTACTGCATTAATGGCATACTGCATGTAATATAATTGGTCACACGGCTCACCTTATATCCAACGCAAACCAGATTCAACTTATCTCGTTCGATGCCACCCATAATCTCAACCCACAATGTCTTACCCTAACTTATTTATCATTCTTTCTCTTTCATATTTTCTAATTTCAACTTGTATAGCCTAAAAATTATTTGCTTACTCATCAAATATAATTTCTTATCACTTACATAGTTTCTCTTCACTCACCTTCTCCTAACCTACGTTATCTGCATCTACATTGTATTTAATAACTTCCTCTTCGCGTACTTTCTCTTCACCTACTTTCTCTTTAATTACTTCCTCTTCCTTTACTTTCTCTTCGCTCACCATACCTTCATCTCTGCTTAGTGTTGTTGCCCATTACATTCCTATCCCTGACGTAACAAATCACGGTACTGTTCCCACATAATTTTACCTTACCTCCATTTTATTGGCATGAACCTCTGCCACTCCCCCTACCTTAACTTGGTCTACTTTTTATGCTTTAAGCCTACTGGTTTAATATCATCCAGGTAGCCATGAATTCCAGTTCACTGCATACCGTAATTAGTAGCTTACTAGTCAGGCAACTCAAACAAAGTTCAATTAGCTTGGTAACGAGAGCAGGCGAGATTTAATTTTCTCAGCCAACTCCGGAAGGTTAAATACAGTCGGTTAAATATCAGTCGGCCAATTGAAACCTATTAAACACGAAGGGCAATACGTACGATGTATTAACCTTTGTGCTTGAAACTCAGAAGTGGACCTATGGGTTAGTCAAGCTCCTAATATTATGTCACTTGGTTAATTTTGCGGTTCAGGCAATCTATTTCAAATATATAGGTCCATAACGACATGCGAGTATGCAACACTCTGCACGCATAAATGCGCCTGATGACCGACCCCCTCGAGAGGCTGGGGAAGGCCTGTGTGCTGCCTGGCCAAAAATGGACAAGAACGGTGGATGTTGTGCCCACTGAACTTTGGGTGGCACCATGCCTCTAGACGACCCAAAAATAGTGAGCTGCATGTTATGGGAACGGCAGTTAGCTAGTAACAAAGCTTGGATATGGATCACAGGCTTTCACAGCAGAGTCGTGGGACAGAGAGCAGTAAATTGTAATTGATGCAGCTGATGCAATAGCGGCGGGTAAGCTGTTATACACGGCGTAATTGGCGTCTGGACCCGAAATCGCATAGTCGTACATTTTTCGGCCATTTGAAAACCTACCTTTTTGTCTGAGCTGGAGTTGTTATGTATGTACGTCTGTAAATAAGATGATAATTTGTTGGTGTTTGGCCGCAGTAGACGTGAGCCATGGCTTGCGATAATTCGTCGAACACCTCGACCACCGATGAGTCCCAAGAATGCACGACGACACAACCAGTCTACAATGTGACACCCACCGAAAACCCCCAGTGCAATCTATTCACGGTCGCCTGGTACATCCAGATAATCTACATGGCAGCCTTTGTGATGATGGTCATCATAGCCGCCGGTGGCAACCTCATCGTCATCTGGATTGTTCTCGGTCACAAACGGATGAGGACGGTCACCAACTACTTTCTCGTGAACCTAGCCGTGGCAGATGCGATGATCACAATCTTTAACACGTCCTTCAATTTCAACTACATCATGCAGAGTAACTGGCCGTTTGGTAACGTCTACTGCAAGTTCTCACAGTTCATTGCTCCTTGCACCATCTCAGCCTCGGTCTTCACCTTCATGGCTATCGCCATCGACAGGTACGAATAATAATGACAATATTTAGTTAATAGATAAATAGTAGGACTATTTAAATAATTTATAAATGTAAAGGATCTTTAACCAATTGATAAATAATAAAAATTTACAGATGCGAATAATGATGACAATATTTAATTAATTGATAAATAGTAGGAATATTTGATTAATCGACACATCATAAGAATATATAATTGATCAATCAATAATAAGAATATCTAATTAATCATAATTAATCAATAAATAATAAGATTGTCTATTGCCATCGACAGGCACAAATAACAATAATGATATTTAGTAAATCAACATGTTTATAATAAAAAATTTGATTTATCAATAAATAGCGCAGTCGTCAAATTCACAAGATATGAATCGATATCGTAGTCTATGGCCTCAGACTGCCAATAGTGTCAACAAGAACTGAAACCGGTTCCAGTTGTTCTGATCAATTCTTAGAGGAGGGCTGAACCAGCCGCATGTGTTCCAGGGCGTTCAAAAATGTGTCAAGACTGTATATTGTTGAAATATTAACGTGGTTCGCGCGCTAGTCGCGAACGTCCTTCGAGGGAACAGGACCCAGAGCGAAAGGGTGTTGAACCGTTTCTTTTGTAGGAATTGCATCTAATTTGCAGATGAAGCTGCTTCACGAATCTCCATTTTCTAGGAAGCAATTTAATAATTCTATCTCGCCATGGATACAATATATACTGCTCATACATTGTACATTGTGTCAAGCAAATGACTCGCTCAATAATGTGTCTCGCAGTCAAATATCTGACCATTATTATTTTCTGAAACAATAACGTAGCTGACTCGAGGCATGAAGCGATCTAATAATTATCCTGTGTAAATAGGCGCATAATTGTTGTGGATATGAATATCAATCTCAGCGCATTTCTAAAATCCTTTTTTGACAAAGGAAGTGATCGCAGCGGTCACTAAGCATGCCTTGCCTCTTGTTGAATTGATGCGGGATGACGAAAACGCGTATGCACGACGTGGTGCCCTTATATTCTAGCCCGTGACAAATGGCTAAGTAGATGAGGGCTTCAGAGGTCAACACCCAACGAAAAAAGTGTAGGCTAATGGGAGGAGTAAAAGACCTATTAAACATAAAAACTAATGTGTCTTAGGCTTTTGGTGTCTTTTACTCTTTGCGAAGCAATCAGAACTTATTGTAGGCCTGCTATAAATCTTGTAGAAATTTAAACAAACCTTTCAACGCAGTAATATATAATGTATATATATTGTGGCATGTCTAGGCAAGTGATCGTAAGTCTTACTCTAAACAGACGACAAAGATGTGTGCTTCAAAAATGAAATTATATTTTCACACCGGAAAGATAACAAAACATACAACCTGAAACGAGATTCTCACATGAGTGTCCAGACGTCTAAAACCTTATTCAAACAACTAGGTCAGCTAGCAAGCATGGCACCGAGAACAAACCAAAGCTACTGATTTTACAACTAGTCTTAACTATGCGACGGAACGGTGGACCTTCGCAATACCAGACACCTTGGTGTCGAAACGCGAAAACCACTACCCAATGCCTGTTCCACCGTTCCAAGCCACCAAACCGTCTCTAGGTTTTGTTTAAAATGGCTTCGTCGCGCCTTCGCTTTACCAAAGTAACAGCTACCGAAAGGGGCTGATAATAGTCAAGGACTGGCTTATAATAAAATTTATAGCCGATTTGACCATCCCTTTCTACACAATGGTACTCCGCCTATCTATATAGAGTCAATACATAGTGCTGTCAGATATAGCGCTAGCGTTTCAGCAGTAAGTAGACTCTATCGTAGTGCGACATCCAACAATATATATATATACATGTATTTCTTTCTTTCACACTTAAACAGGTGTGCGATCCTATATAAATTTTGAAATAAAAAACTGTAATCCTGCATACATAAAAGCCACCCGTGTTCAATAACTTACCTGTTATTGCATCATAAATATCTTTCTTCGTTTATATGTGGCAGCTATATACATACATACAATATGTGTATCAGACACAGAGAGAAAGAGAGAGATAGAGATACAGAGAGAGAGACAGACAGACAGAGACAGAGACAGAGAGAAAGAGAAAGACAGAAAGACAGAGATACAGAGAGAGACAGAGAGAGAGATACAAAGATACAGAGAGAGAGAGAGACTGAGAGAAAGAGAGAGAGAGAGAGAGAGAGAGAGAGAGATACAGAGATACAAAGGCCGTGACGGTGTACTTATGTTGCCGCAACATACATAATGAGTTATAAAGCGAAAGTTAAATATGACCCTGCGTTTAATATTATACATCGTCATCGACATCTGAGTATTATTGCCTTCACCTGCCTAGACTTGTCCCATGCACACTGGTCTTGTTTGGCTTTGGATATATTGAATGATATTGGTGTTGCTATTGTTAAGATCTGGCTGTACACAAGAATCCCCGCTGACAACATAATTTTAAAGTCCATCAACTGAGTTATTGCTAAGTCAATTTATATAATTATACATGTACTGGTAGTTTTATTTTATAAAGACACATCGTTATTCTCTAAGAAATTATTTGGGTCGCCCTCCTCCTTTATCCAGGCTTGGTACTGGCACTGTCAAAGTGCAAGCAGTGTTGGAGCCTATACGTGAATGTATTTATCAAGGCACTTCATACAGCGCATTTTTAAAGTATCTGGCAAAGTACTACTCTCTCTGCGCGGCCTGTTTGATGTTAAATACCATTTCCAACTCCACTATTACATCAGGTTGCAAAGCAGTGATAAGTAAACATGAATGTCATCCGATGTGCTATGACGGTTGAACACACGTACGTAACAGCGCAGCAACAGCTGTTTGATTTGGTGTTGGAAGCAAACATCAATTGGTGATTATGTCGATGATCAAGATTAGCGCTTTGCTGATAAACGAACGACGCGTAGAAGTTACTCTATTGCGTCCGGAAATGCTCTCGCGATAAGTGATATTTAGGATATTTAGCTCCAATCCCGTCATAAAGCCTTTTGTTTCGAAGCTGAAACAATTCCAGTGAAGACTAGTAAAGGCGTTCTTGCCTGTGTGAGACACAAGTATCTCTAGCTCCTCAACCCGCGCCAACTATATCTCGTCAGTAAACACGCTGTAGTTAAACACTTTTTCTTCTTGCAGTTGATGACATATTGCATGACCTTGGACGAAGACGCTCTCACTGGAATCGTCTATCGATCCCTGGATCTGCGTTTCGCTTCAAGTAGGCCTACGCGTAGGTCTCTCACCGTCCATAATGAAAAATACCGAGATTTTTAAAACGAATTGGCTCTTCAGTAAATTGCTGTCCGACCGCACATGTGTTGAAGTGCTCGTTATTTTGACAGCGATGTTTTCTAAGCATGTTTTGACAAGAAGCAATCAGGTAGACACTGTTAGGTTTCTATGGCTTGTTCCCAGATCTGTTTTTCTCAATCGACAGCTGGCTGACTGTTGTGCTATGAAATACAGTGCCTCATCTAATGGCTGTGTCCAAAACAGGCAATGACATTGATACACGAAGTTGCTCCCGAAGAAGATAAATGAGCAAGCGAAACTGTGCTTGTGAATTTATTAACTAAGACATGAAACTGAAAATAAAGAGTGATTATCAAATATGGGCCAATTAAGAAGTATCGAGGAAGAAAATATTTTGGCTTTGTATGGATATGACAGGAAATAAACCTTTATTTGAATATAGGCCTATACAAGAAATAATGGTTAGACTAAATTAATAGAATGACATTATTGAATGAGAGGATTAAGAAAAAAGAAAGAAAGTGACGTGATGATTTAATAAACCGTTGTAGAAAAAAATATGAGAAATAGCAGTGATTCGGTGATATTGTCATCTTTAATACAAATCTTTCATTTTCTAGAGGTACATTTTTCGATATCCTTGAATTTTCATTTAGGCCCCTAATAAGTTGCAAAAACATTCACATAAGATTTTTCAAACAGTTCTTGTGTTGTCAATTATCTTGCCATAAAAATTTTGTCTGCAATCATCAGTCAATCTACGAAAAGCGAAATTATTCTTGTGTAAATATCCGCATAGAAAGGTTTTAGTTACATGCAGTCGAATGCTTTTGCCCTCTAACATGAATAACACAAGGAAACAGCGTGGTTACAATGATCGTTGCTATTGCGAATACCAATGGGTCAACAATCGGATGGCATCGTTGCTAGTTGAGTTGTGTACGTGGAAGTCTGTCAGTGGTCACTATAGGTTTCTGAAAATTGTCTTCTTTATGATAAACTTCTCTTCTTATGTCACTTCAACGATGAATTGTATTTGCTTCCGAGTCACTTCTACTATACAATACAATACATTATTGTTTTAGTATTGTATTGTATTGTACTTTTATTACACATTCGTTGTTGAAGTATTAATGGCAATCGCACCAAACGTACGTTGCACTCTTGTGTGATAGTTAAAGTGACCTAAATCCACTGTGACTATATTCTTATATTTTACTGTTGACTCTTGTGGCTGAACAACTCACAACCAAACATGAATGTTTAGCATTAACTCGGTAGGAGTGAGTGACTGCGCCATCATGGATCAATCCTGCGTGTTGATTATTCGCTGTTGTCGTTATCAGCGTGTGAAGGCGCTTAGAAGTGCCAATCAAACCTCTAACACCTATTAGATAACAGTACTCTGAGGCTTTGGCCGTAAACATTCCTCTATGTTCCTCACGTATCTTAGTATTTACACTGGATTTTTGTTGCGCTAAGGTATCAAGACTGCATGTATGTATATATTCATGTATATATGTATGTATGTGTGTATGTATGTATGTATGTATTTATATGTATGTGTGTATGTACGTAAGTACGCATGTGCGCATGTACGTACGTACGTATGTGCATATGTATGTATGTACGTACGTATGGATGGATGGATGGATGGATGGATGGATGGATGGATGGATGGATGGATGGATGGATGGATTGATGGATGGATGGATGGATGGATGGATGGATGGATGGATGGATGGATGGATGGATGGATGGATGGATGGATGGATGGATGGATGGATGGATGGATGGATGGATGGATGGATGGATGGATGGATGGATGGATGGATGGATGGATGGATGGATGGATGGATGGATGGATGGATGGATGGATGGATGGATGGATGGATGGATGGATGGATGGATGGATGGATGGATGGATGGATGGATGGATGGATGGATGGATGGATGGATGGATGGATGGATGGATGGATGGATGGATGGATGGATGGATGGATGGATGGATGGATGGATGGATGGATGGATGGATGGATGGATGGATGGATGGATGGATGGATGGATGGATGGATGGATGGATGGATGGATGGATGGATGGATGGATGGATGGATGGATGGATGGATGGATGGATGGATGGATGGATGGATGGATGGATGGATGGATGGATGGATGGATGGATGGATGGATGGATGGATGGATGGATGGATGGATGGATGGATGGATGGATGGATGGATGGATGGATGGATGGATGGATGGATGGATGGATGGATGGATGGATGGATGGATGGATGGATGGATGGATGGATGGATGGATGGATGGATGGATGGATGGATGGATGGATGGATGGATGGATGGATGGATGGATGGATGGATGGATGGATGGATGGATGGATGGATGGATGGATGGATGGATGGATGGATGGATGGATGGATGGATGGATGGATGGATGGATGGATGGATGGATGGATGGATGGATGGATGGATGGATGGATGGATGGATGGATGGATGGATGGATGCATTTGTGCATGCATGCATAAAACTGCAAATACATAAGCACATTATGCATCGGATTATATCTGTGTGAATTCATAAGTTACTTATATCTAATTTGTATAAGATATAGTCATTCATTCATTTCAGGAATGTTATATTATGTATTATGTGCTAATTGTTGCGTGTGTAAAACTGTACATGCCGTTATATGTGGCTGAACATTCCGGTCTACTTTCTAATAACCGCTAGAATATTGAAGAAGGCGGTATACATTTGCATGTATGTCGTCATGACTACATAATCATGTTCATGGCGTATGTCCACAAAAGTGTCCGTCATCGGCAATCATCATGCCGACGTGTCGTAAAGCTTACTCGCATGATTAGCCATGCGCATCATTGGATAATGCTGTCAACACGCTGCGCTAACGAAGGGATATCTGCTGTCGGATGGAGTGACAACTGAATCCCAGACTCCGCAGCAGGGCATCGTTGCTGTCTAGAGAATCTTCCGGTCCCATAGACAGAGAACAAGAAACCCATTTATATTGAAGTCAACGATAGCTTAGAGTGTTGAGTTAGGTGCTGAACTTAAGGGCCTCGACGTATTGAAGGCTACAAATATAGACGCTGCTCTTGTTTCAAGGAATTGATCCGATGAGATAGTTCACCGTCGCTGCGTAATGTTATTCTCTAGAGAATCTTCCGTTGGAATGGGATAAACGTTGCTCAAGGTTACCGCGTATGAATTGTGATTAATCGCTGAAATAAACTATAATCAGTATGAGGATGAACAGTTCCATCGCAGATGCGCATCAGATTATACTCTATGTAAGGGGCGTCCAGATAGAGGGGGGTCCGGAGGCAAATGCGTCCAATTTCTGCTAGGGGGGATTTTTTGAGTCTTAGGGGAGAATTATCTTCAAATCTTTAACAAACTTCGTAAATTGTTGTAACAGTGTGACTAATTATAACGTAAGGCTATATTTTAATAAATATATTATAAATTAATTTTATTCACAGTTTCAGAATATGAAACCGAATTAGTAGTCTAGTCCTACTAAAAGAACTGGCAACTGGTTGCATATCCTCTTTAAGTTATTTAATTTCTTACTTTTGGTTCCTGTCGCCATCTACTGTGGCAAAGATTGCTAACTTCGCATCTAAAATAAATTTTTTCATGTTTCCAAATTGAGTGTAGGACATTTCCCCCATGATATTTGCCCCTCGGACAATTTCCAAATGTAGAGGCTAAATTCTAAATGTATCATCACTCAAACACATTCATTATTTTTTTTTAAATCCGAAATTTTTAAAAATTATAGTCAATAAGATCGGCTGATAACTTCAGATCCGTATGTCTCCGCACTGCCTCTCGTGGTTTTTTTATAGAAAATGTTGGTTCATCTATTTGGAACTCACTGCCAACTACATGTATGCTTGAAAATATTAGTGTTCTGAGAGTATTCAAAGTCAATTTTCGAAGGTTTATGATTTCTCAGGCTATTTCTTTCAAATAAAAAATGGAGGAAAACATAAGGGGTAACTGTTATAGATAATGGAGTCAAATATTATACAATTATTGAAAATAAAAGCGAGGAAGGAATAAAATCTCTCATTCAAGAACAGCAAAGCCACCAATTTATTTGCTGCATGACTACGGGGAACATAGATAACTAGTTAAGCTTTTCATTCTGCGTATAAGAGTATTTATTAGGTAATATTTGCTCCTGCCTATCATGCCTTTTGATTAACTCCTGCCAACGATTATGGATGCGCCTTAATAGCGGGGCTTCGTCGGTCCCTTTAGGTTCTCCATTGTAGTCATGCATTTTTTTATAAATTCATGTTTTACTATACATTGCTTGATGGATGCAATAAAAGATTATGTTATGTTATAACAATATTCATAATAATTTAGTTTAATTTCATAATAATTTTATTATGTTATGTTATGTTAATTTTATTTTATTATCAAACTGACTAACTGTGGCATGATTAAAAGTAGGCTAAAGTATGAACGGATGATTACAATCATGTTATTTATTGAACTTCTATTAAATTTGGCAAAATATATTTGCCATCAATCCAACGCGCAACCTTCATATGGCATCTGTTATATAGGTCGTTCGGGAGTTTATGGTCGAATCGGGGTAGGGGGAAAGAAACCATCCTAGTCCGGTGCAAGTGTCCTAGTCCGGGGGCAATTGTCCAGAGGTGCGGCAATTAAGAGTCAAATGTCCGTTTCCTTCCCAAAAAATATTAAATGAAGTAAATAAAGATGCTACAGCGTCAGAAAACTGTGGTCCCATCTCAATTGTAACATTGTGAGTGTCACAGTAGAGGTGGCGAACACAGAGCAAATGAGACGGTAGCACGACTTGATAATAGGCCTATTCCGACTTAAAGACTACATTGACTAGTTAAATACGAATAATTAACCCCGTGAAATCATCATTTACCATGCTCATTAAATAATAATAAGCATATGACAAATTGATAATTTTATTAGTACTACATTATAGAAAAGCTTTACGATGTAAAGTGAGTGAAAAGGGTATTGCCTCTCTGACTCTTGGGGTTGCTGCGGTCCGGGGGCTTTGCCTCCGTCACTCAGAGGGGGATTGACGCTCCTGCTCTATGCAAAAGAAACTGACCGCTTCAGCCGAGACTATTGCATATTCTATTAACAGATGAGTCTTGTCGTCTCATCTTTGCATAATTTGTGATGCAGAAAGTGCTATAATTCCAAAATATCTACTTTATTCACAGTTAGCGAGCGTTTCTTAAGAGTGTTTAATTTCCTTAGTTAAGCTCATCTGTTAATTATCGCTGAGGTCATTATAAGAATAAGTTAACGTTATTCAGATTAATGCAACATGAACGAACACGTTTATTCGCCACGATTGGAGTTTTCATACGCATTCTTAACCCTTTAACGACGAGCATGTACTAAGATAAATACATGGAAAAACTAGCAGCTGGTTGCTAAAGGAATGATAATAAAAAGCAAAATGTAGCGCCCAAGAAGTTAATGTCATAATGAATTAAAATTTATTTGAATTGAAAAAGCATTAGTGGAATGAAGTGGAACTACGTACAGAGAATAGAATGTAATGAAAATGGATTGATGCAGTGGAATAGAATGGAATGTGATCAAATGACACAAAAAAGAACTAATTCGCTCAGCGTCCTTGGACGTGCTTAATTAATTAAAACGAAACTGTGCTTTAATTAATTAACCGGATTGTTTTTTGTCTAGAGATGTACGACAATCGATAGACCGACTTTTAATATGAACTAGCGTAATTCAAATTAATTACTCACGAGATATTGAAATTTGAAAACATTCAGAAAATTCTCTATAAATTCGGTATCCTTCGTCTTTCTGTAGAGCCTCTATAAATGCCTGCATGTGAACGGAAACCGTAAGCCTATCAAAAAACCTTTGAGCCGCTTTTAAACCTAATACCTGAAAATAGAACGGGTTGAATGAGATCAGGAGGTCAGAATAATTTTTTTGGGCGGTCAATACATACAAAACAGCTTCTATAAATCAAGAATAACTTTAATCTCGGTCATGAAAATTAGTCAGTCTGCAATTTATTATGCGCATGTCTTAATTAATGAGTAGGTGAGCATGTCGCGCACCACTTCAATATATAAATGCTCCTTCTTTTCAACAGTATCACCACTTGACACAGACTAGCCCAGAAACGGCAAATTAATTGCATCGCTAATAAAAGCGCTCTGCCGCAACTGAGGATTTGCAAGTGCATTGCGTTTCGTACGTTAAATCTAGCACATCCGACTTATTGACGCATTAGCCCTGTTGCCTATTATAGATCTTCAACTATAAAGGTGAAACGTTGTCCGGCCTACTGCGTCAGCAACTATTCAGCCTTAGTCCTACACAGACAATTTTTTAGCGTCATTATAAATGCTGCTCAGCCCATCAGTCGATGGTCGATAAGTAAAATAAATCGTCGTATAAGGCAAACTCCAGCGAGACTCCGGGAGAAAGATCATATGGGAATCAGAGAAGACATGGAAACCGACTTTCACTCAATTAGCTGAATCTTTCTTTTGATTACTTTCAGCAAACGATATCCTTTACACACGACTTCACCTGTTCTGGAGGTACAAAAGGAGCTATATGAACATACGGGTACATTTGTGTAGCATAATAGAGAAAAAGGGTTTATATTTCTGAAGTCTGAAGTAGGCAATCGTCATACAGACATGAGAAACAGTTGGGTGTACTGCTTTATTAGACATCAGTGAGAGTATCTGTGAGATATGCATTTCCACAATTCACCCGATTACACAAGGAAATGCTCACTCTCCTGTTATTCTTGAGATCTGGAAAATGAGATGCTATAGTCGTGCAAATCAATAAACCTGACGTAAAAGAGTTTCTAAAATCTTCTTCTCACACAATCTCAGTCATTTTAGCTTGGATGAAATGTTTTCTGAACAACACGAAATCAATGCTATGCAATGCAATGTTATAATACCTATGAGTTATGCCATGTTAACAGATAACTTGTCATCTTATGTCATATTAAGTCATGCCGTGTTACCAAATCCTTGTGAAGTTGATAAACTTTTCGGAATGATTAATTGGTTATCCGAAGAAGTCACGCCCTGTACGAAATTCTACCGTCCAAACCAAGCATCATTTGCTTTTACTATGTTTGAAAAGACCATCGCTTATCGAATAAAAAAATGCTTTCTTTCCATTCTGCCATTTTCGAGAACTATTGCCATTTCGTTGTCAAGGCGAACTTCTGATTGAAATGCTGGAAATCTCGTGTTATCCTGCGGAAACACATCTAGCAGAATAATCGTTGGAAAATATAAGCCTCGTCGGAAATGTCTTGCCACGTGGAATGGAGGCGAAACAGACACGGGGTAATTAAATAAGGATATTTATATTGCTTCGGATCCTATTGTATCTGAGTATTTATAGCCTGCTTCTTGCAGTACTGTTGCTATCCAGTGGCGCTCTTGGCGTGACAGTCCCCGAGGAAATAAGAAAATGCCCCGAAGCAATTCGGCCTAAGGACATGATGATTGCCGAGAAGCAGTTTGGAAAGTCAAACGAGGGTAGCTAGAATGGCGGCTGTGGTCTGAGACGTCGTTTTATGGACCGGTTGATATCAATGTATTAGCCAAATGGAGACGTGGTCATTATCGAATGATGCTCGGGCAGCTTGAAATGGGTTTTATAATCGTGTTAACACCGACATAGGAACTTTCTATTTTCTTGACCAAGATGCGCATAGGCTGACTAGCTGTAACTGTTCTTATAATTGCGTTCATTAAGAAAGCATTTCATTAATTAACAGAGGGTGTTGCGTTGAAATCCTAAATGGAATACTTATTCTTAGTAATTTCTTAAGTGTGATTAACATCCATCAAACAATCGATTACATTTAGGAATCAATCAGATTAATAAAGAAAATAATTATTCAAAACAATAATAACAAAAATAACTGTAGTAGTAGTCATGGTTTGAAAGGGGAAGTGGAAGTAGCTGTAGTTGTAAAATAGTGATGATAATAGTGTAGTTGTGCTGATCTTTATTCTGATTATATTAATCAGAAGTAATAATGATAATAATAATAATAAAAATAATAATAATAATGATAATAATGACATCATTATTTTTTATGCCCCGAGGTATACATTATCCCTCAGGAACTATAGAACATTATGAATTAGAAAATGTAGCCTGGAACGGCCCTTCTCGTCGGTCTCATTATTATTGGTATTATCATTATTATTATTATTATTATTATTATTATTATTATTGTAGTTATTATTATTATAACTGGTACTACTACTTCCCCTACTACTACTGATTATTATTATTATCTAGTATTTAAAGTACTTATGAAATAGTTATCACTTGGCCCATATAATTAAGGCTGTGTGTCCAGTACGCTTCTTCTGAATCCAACGCTGGTGGGTGCACAAGAACAGTGCTTTTCTGGTAAACTTACAACTCATCACTATAGATAGGTTCATGGACAATAAGCATGAAAACTCTGGATGGTAATCCATTGGCTTTGCTCTGTAGTCCTACGGTAAGACCGCCATTGGTGACTTTTCTAGCTTGGTCTTCCTGAGCACTTTTTCCTTACTTATCGACTCTCTGCTCTAAATATACTTCAACGCGAATACACGTAGGCCTAACTTCCATCAAGCAATCGATCCGTCAGCAAATAAATACTTAGCATGTATGGAGCGTTCCAATAATATGCTTTATACGTAATGAATTTCAATATGAAAAGAAAGATGCAGACTTATCCACGAACGACGAAAATCAGTCGCCATATCAAGTTGTTTCATCGGTAGGCCTATATATTTATAACGTCCTAGAAATCGATTGAAAATCACCGATGCATAAAATATATTTCCACGCTCACCGTCACGCCACAATGCCAGTTATTGAACGCTACATCGCTGGTCTTGCCGAAACAGGCAGAATTCACGCTTGTCAATACGAACTAAACAATCACTCGGTAAATTGAGACTGTGTATGCCGGATTTTCACTGCGAAACGCTCAATACAATTAGCTAAAATCAGTATAGAGTAGCAATGCATGACTAACACTCGTATTTTATCGTGTTTTCGATTCATCATCAAGGATCATTAAGTCGGCTGATTTCCTGTAGGCCTACGGTCCATACTGATAAAAAACTGCGTTCGTAAGTCAAGGTCGTAATTACGTTCTTAATGCTAATTAATTAAGTGAGCCTTCGTTAATCAACGGTCAATATGTGCTGGCCGGTCTGATGAATTTTTACATGAAAACAAACCTTTCTGAACTGGCAAAGCAAAATGATCAAAGGACTAAGCTATATTCAGTGCCGGTGTAGTAGGCCAAATACAATTCCCCTTTAAAACACTCCCGGGTCAATTTATCCTAGGATATATTGACTGTTGGAGTTAATTCTTCCTTGGACAAATTGGGTAGTAGAGTGCATTGTTCCTAGGACATACACACTCCAGTTTGTGAATAGACACTCCCGTGGAGTTAATTCTTCCTAGAACAAATCGACTCCAGGGGAGTTAAATCTTCCTAGGATAAATTGACGCCTAAAGTGACAAATTTCAGGTACACCAAATTTTAGAAAAACATTTTTCAGAAATTACAGCTTAATTATAATAAAAGAAAAGCAATTATTAAATTAGTTATTTAAAACTAGTTCTAGGCTAATTTCAATTCCAACAACAATATTCAATCTCCTAACACCTCACCTCCTTCCATAGCCATTTTCCTATGGCATGATCGTCAAATATGTTTTTGAAAAAAACGCATTTTATGTGTTCCGTGCAGTGTGTGCCTGACCCCGTATTTCACACATGTTACGGTTCATGCAACGGAGATGAGAGGTCGCTATTATTGGTGACTGACTATAGGGCGCAATATTACCTGAGGACTAGTCTGGTTATCATCAGCGTTTGTTCATATCCAAGTCCAACTTGCACTAATCATTGCATATGTTTCTTAGTAAACGTTGTGTTTTGCGCATTCGCGATGCATAAATGCTAGGTTGGAAGCAGCTCCTTGTGCAACCGTCATTAACACCTAATGAGCCAGAGTTCTAATTGGGCTCAAAGGAACGGCGTGGTCAAAGATTTGAGCCACTGTTTGGCGCATTGCAAGTTTTGCAACCAACGAATAACGTCATTGAGTATTTTGTGGATTAGCGTTATTAGATCTGAGAGGGTTCCTTTAGAAAATTAATCTTCAAAATGCGGTGTAAATATCTACCGTCACACCTGAGATTATAATTACAATTCTAGAGTACGATTTTTAAACACTACTTTATATTCACGAGTTTCAATCTATTTTCACCTTGACGTTGAGTGTCACATATCGAGTTTTCTTTCCTCTTCAAAGATCCTGTTCGGTGCTATAAACAATCTTTTAATACCAACTGTTTATTTGTGGTTTCCGTTGCCTAGATACATGGTGATCGTGCACCCGCTGAAGCCCCGCATCAGGGCATCCAGAGTTCTGGCGGTGATAGCAATCATCTGGGTCTCCTCCGTCATCGTCGCCTTTCCGAATCTGCATTACGCACAAATTTTTACGTACGAAGACTGTGTCGTCAAAAGAACAATCTGCTTTCTGCAGTGGCCAGATGGAGCGAACAGTACAACAGATCTAGCGTGAGTATCAATCAGTCGATCGATCGATGGATCAATCAATCAATCACTGTCTATCTGTCTGTCTGTCCGTCCGTCCGTCCGTCCGTCCGTCCATCCATCCATCCATCCATCCATCCATCCATCTATCCATCCATCCATCCATCCATCCATCCATCTATCCATCTATCCATCTATCCATCTATCCATCTATCCATCTATCCATCCATCTATCTATCTATCTATCTATCTATCTATCTATCTATCTATATATATATATATATATCTATCCATTTATCTATCTACCTATCCATCCATCCATCCTTCCATCCATCCTTCCATCAATCCATCCATCCATTCATCCATCTATCTATCTATCCGTTTATTAAACCAAAAGATCACGATTCACAGACAGTTCAGATATTTACTTAACATGATTTACAGTAGATCGGTCATTATCTTTTGTCGTTACTTCGGCCTGATGAGCATATCCCTCGAACGATTCGGTTATCCTACATAAGTATCTTACCACTTCATTAAGCCAGTGCGCTTGATATCTGTTTATTGCGAAAAAAAATTAAACCGTCACGATGACAAAACCAAGGAACAAATGATACAAATAAAGCCTCCATTCACGACTGAGCCTGTAATGACATACTAAGTAGTTGAAAGTACTAGATCAATCGCTAGAGTCGCCACACGTCAGAGAGAAATTAAAAGCCAGCGTGGGATACGGACGCGAATGCACTTGGCGCTGGAATTGATTGTCGTGTCAATCACGTAGGGTATCTGCGTCCAATGTGTCGATAACCATTGGTTGATTACGTGATCCATCGCCAGGAGTTGCCTTGTAATCGAGTGACGGATTAATGACGTTCATGCTGACAGTCTTCCTTATTGTTCCGTCTATTTCGTGCCTTGGTATTCTCTCTCTCTCTCTCTCTCTCTCTCTCTCTCTCTCTTACTATCTCACTCTTTCTCTCTCTCTCTCTCTCTCTCTCTCTCTCTCTCTCTTTCTCTGTCTGTGTCTCAAAGTGTTGTCTCTGTCTTCCCATGTGGTTCTGCTTTTGTTCTGTTTCCGCACATCTTCTTCTTCTATTCTTTTTCTTCTTTTACTTCTTCTTCTTTTTCTTTTTCTTCTTCTTCATCCTCTTCTTCTTCATCATCTTCCTCTTCTTCTTCTTCTTCTTCTTCTTATTCATCTTGTTCATCATCATCATCAGCAGCAGCATCGTCGTCGTCGTCGTCATTGTCATCGTCATCGTCATCGTCGTCATCATCATCATCAGCATCATTATCATGCGTATCATCATCTTAACCATTAGGGTGTGTATCTGTCTGTCTGTCTGTCTGTCTGTCTCTCAGTGTCTCCTCGTATTTTATCGATGGTTTCTTCAATCTCTCTCACTTGTTAATAATTATACATCTATATTTATACAAGGGTCAATCGGGTTCAGAATCCTATTTCTGACTATTTACGTGATTACAAACCTGTTTCGTACTTTGGTAGTCTGTAAGTTGTAGTCTGTCTCAGCTATGTGCGCTCGTTGTATCCTTTTTACTATCGATATATAATGGCACATCATCTATATTTGGCTGCCTAACATTTCGTTTTGTGTGCGTTAGGCCGTGCAACTAGAGTAGACACCATTATACACCTGCTCTCTCTTTCTCTCTCTCTCTCTCTCTCTCTCTCTCTCTCTATATATATATATATATATATATAAATCTGTCTCACTCTGTCTCTGTCTCTCTGTTTCTCTCTCTGTCTCTGTCTCTGTCTCTGTCTCTCTCTCTCTCTCTCTCTCTCTCTATATATATATATATATATATATAAATCTGTCTCACTCTCTCTGTCTCTGTCTCTGTCTCTCTGTTTCTCTCTCTGTCTCTCTCTCTCTCTCTGTTTCTCTCTCTGTCTCTGTCTCTGTCTCTCTCTCTGTGTCTCTCTGTGTGTGTCTCTGTCTGTCTGTCTCTGTCTCTCTCTGTCTCTGTCTCTCTCTTTCTCTCTCTGTCTCTGTCTCTCTTTCTCTCTCTGTCTCTGTCTCTCTTTCTCTTTCTCTCTCTGTCTCTGTCTCTCTTTCTCTCTCTGTCTCTGTCTCTCTTTCTCTCTCTGTCTCTGTCTCTCTTTCTGTCTCTGTCTCTGTCTCTCTTTCTCTCTCTGTCTCTGTCTCTCTTTCTCTCTCTGTCTCTGTCTCTCTTTCTCTCTCTGTCTCTGTCTCTCTTTCTCTCTCTGTCTCTGTCTCTCTTTCTCTCTCTGTCTCTGTCTCTCTTTCTCTCTCTGTCTCTGTCTCTCTTTCTCTTTCTCTCTCTGTCTCTGTCTCTCTTTCTCTCTCTGTCTCTGTCTCTCTTTCTCTCTCTGTCTCTGTCTCTCTTTCTCTCTCTGTCTCTGTCTCTCTTTCTCTCTCTGTCTCTGTCTCTCTTTCTCTCTCTGTCTCTGTCTCTCTTTCTCTCTCTGTCTCTGTCTGTTCTATCTTGCTCTCTTTCATTTTCTCAGTTGTAGTTGCCTTTTCTCTTTTTTCGCTCTACCTCATTCATTTTCGCATTCTCTCTTTCTCTGTGTCTCTAACTATGTCTCTTTCTGTCTCTCCGTGAACTGTCTCTGTCACTCTCAAATACTACATGCGCAAATAGAATCTTGGCCTCGGGCAAGTCACGTTAACTCTATTAAGCCTCGTCTTATCCACTCTTCCACCCTCAGCCTCCAATTACTTATCTATGTTTTGAGCTATAATTATGTAGTTTGCCTCAAAGGCAAAATCTCACGTGTATCAATTTCAAACTAGACATCGTGTTCAATAATTTAGTTTACATGCTTACTAAATATATACTAATTAAAATATATGTATCAGATTATTGAAATATATATAACATATCCACAAGATATAATATATAGCTATCATCTGCTACTACATGTCGTTCTTGTTGCTGATCTTTGGATCTTACAGTCTGCCTTTTTTGTCGCTTCTTTCTGTACCGTCTTGTTTTGACATTGATCTTTGTAGGTACAGCATTTTCCTGATGATGGTGAACTATGTGATTCCATTGGTGGCGTTGGCTGTTACATACGCTCGAGTTGGATTCGAACTTTGGGGGAGTCAAACGATTGGAGAACGAACAGCGCATCACGACGAAACGATTAAATCGAAAAGAAAGGTCTTGTCTTCATTAAAATACGTAATCAGTTCTTATTAAAAAAAATTTTTAAGTTATTTACCTTAGGGCAGAAGTTTTTGAATGCAGGAGTTACAAACTCAATGAATTGCTTGGATAACAGTGCTACGGCGCCGTCCATGACTGACGTAACACAATTTTGGACGATTTTTGAATCCTATCTCCTTTCGTCCCACGTCGCCAAAAATGCCATGGCCCCCTCAAATATGACGTCACAACGCTCTGACCCCCCGCCCCGAAAAAACCAGATGTCCAGAATTTTATATGTAAGTTTTCTCAGAATTATAGACCTATACTAAGTAATTATAACGTAAAAATACTTAAAACTATATCGCATCTAAAATGGAGAAAGTATAACTATTACACTCGTTACGCATTTCACGAGATAAAAAGCTCTGGTTGAATCGTTGCAGCAAACAAAATTTAATAACAATAACTTGAAATAACCCAAATGTTCTCCCACGCTGAGGCAACATGCTCCTTCGTGGAATCAGTAGGGATAGTTTGGATCTCATCATCCTGTTCAATACATGTAGATATTCCATTCAGATCCAGCCCTTCTTCGTATATCCAATCAACACTCTCTCCATTTTCTTCATTTGCGCTTACAACTATTAGTTCACGTTGCCGACGTGCAGTGAATTTTTTGTGGCCTGTTGCGTTTTTGCGGTATAATTGACTCCTGCTTGTGCGTTGCAGAATGGCAGCCTGACTTCAAAAGTCCCCAACAGACAACAGCCGTAAAAGCAAACAATCCAAAAATTAAGAATACATTTGCAATAATTAGTGTTGTCAAATTGTAGTAACAATTACTGCTAATTAAGTCATTTTGATCGTGACAGAATCATTGTTTTGTTGATTGATTGAGTGATTGATTGATTGAATGACAGGTGGTGAAGATGATGGTCGTGGTCGTCGTTATATTCGCCGTATGTTGGCTGCCTCAGCATGCCTTCTTCGTTATATCAAACATCCACAAAGAAACCTACGATTATTCCTGGATCAATCACGTCTACTCCGTCATCTACTGGCTGGCTATGAGTAACTCCATGTACAATCCTATCATCTACTGTTGGATGAACGCCAGGTAATAAAACATTACATACATACCTACATGCATACATACATACATACATACGTGCATACGTACGTACGTACATACATACATACATACATACATACATACATACATACTTACTTACATATATACTAGTGACCGACCGAAGCCATGTTTTTATTTTCGGAAGAAACGAAAACGCCACTGAAATTGATGCTTTGGTTTCGTCCGAAAACGAAACGAAAGCGAAACTGAAAAGTCAGTTCCGGCCGAAAACGAAAACGAAACCGAAATTTATTGAAGCATTTTTAATTTGCACTGTACATTTGTTTTACATCAATTTCCTGTCTTCTCAACAATACAACAATATATTTTATTCTAGTTAAAGTGTCTGAACACAGTCTGAAAGCGAGAAGTGAGAACTAGTTGTTAAACAGTCCAATGCTAGCAGCACAGGATGAGAGAAATAGGGAATTTGGAAGCATGTGAGGAACGCTGTGAACAGCCACGGGCCTTTGGCCGAAGGATCGCGATGGTATTGACTATTTATATAATAATATATATTTGTGTGCATATATATATATATATTCCTGCACACAAATATATATTATTATATATATAATCATGCAACTATTCGTTCATGCATGCATACATACGCACAATCGTCGCACATACATAAATATGTATACATGTACAGCTAGCATACGCACACGATGAAATGTAGACTGCCTTGCATTTTTCAACGCCCTTTAACGCATCTCATCACTATCTAGAGTGCCCTGCTGATCTCAGCTGTATTTCTAACGAGATTTCGTCTGGTTATAACAGGTTCCGAAGTGGATTCAAGTACGTTCTGCGCTGGCTTCCGTGCGTCAGGTGGAGACCGAGCGACGCCGCTGGATTCTGGGGCTACACATCGTCACGGAACTGCAGTTCCTCGGAGCCAACACGCTACTCATACGCACCGCAGAATGGCAATGGTCTGCCAGCGCTGCACCTCTGCCCAAAGTCGGTGATCGCCGCCGGGTCTCAGCCGCACCAGATAGTGCGCCAATCCAATTCGGATGGATCGAGAGGAGTCTGGGTGTTTCAGAATCGATATTCTTGTAGGAGGTTGGACAGTGGTTAGGTTGTGATGAACTGGAGATGAATGACTGACTTCGCACGGTTCAGAAGGGTTGCCTGGTGTTGGTCGCAGAGTGAGCGGCTGTCATTCCAAGTCAGTGATGTACGATGGAGACTAGTCCGATTTGTGTGCAGTGACTCAGAGGCTTTGGTCTTTAGATAGATGACGAATCACACCCTAATGAAATTTCTGCAAATTTCATGTCATTGGCACAATGATTAGTTGATTACTCATTGGCAAAAATGTTCTGTAACTGTAAAGGCTATAAGTCGTTGCAAAGAGTTCAAGTGAAGTCTTTTTTAATATCCAAAGAGAAGTGCGAGTAATTAACCCTTAATTCTCTCTGACGCTTGATTAAGTTTGAAGACAAAGATGAACCGTAGAAAATCTCGCTGGCTGACTAAATACGTGTAGAAGTATGTTCTGGTTGTAACATGTAAGGGGATCTATTCATTTACCAGAGTTCATGAATTTTCCACCATTTCAGTGTAAAGTACTCGTTAACCGTAATCTACGTGGAAGGGTGGATTTGCATGGAATTAAATAAATACATATTGACACGGATAAAATGTTTGGAGAAACTGCATCAATGCAGAGGGACTGCGAGTTAAAGGAGACCCTCGTCATCTCTACAAGTCGCACACTGTTTACGAAAGTCAATATTCTAGACTTATAGATAAAATGAAAAATACTAATCTTAGAATGCTAATCCTCCAGATGAACCTCTATGAGAATGACGAAGCATAGGCAAGAGCAATTCCTGCAGCAAAATTGTCAGCAGCTTTTCATTTGATGCCGAACTGTTTAAAAAATACTCCCTAACATTGAATCATGTCGTTTCCTGTAACTAGCCTACCATACAATGCTATCTTGTAGTATCAGTTGCATGGGTGTAACAAGCGGGAGCAGGGGGCACCGGCCCCCCAGTTCTAAGACTGGGAGGGCAAAGCACCCCCAGTGTTAGTGCTCAGTGCCCCCATGTGCCCCCTAATTCGATTCTTTTCCATGCTTCTCCAATGGCTTTTTAAGATAACTTTTGTTAAGATAATTTGTGCCCCATAATTTTTCAAATTTCTGGGGAAGCAAAATTAAAAAATAGGGGAGTCGGGGAACAAAAAAATTCTTTGCGCTTGGCGCAATATTTTTGAAATTATGCCCTCTCCCACTTTTCAAAACCTTGTTACACCTCTGATCAATTGTATCATCTTTAAAACTTCCAAGCTATCTGCATTGTCAATGATAACAACACGTAAGATCTCGATCACTTCTGACCAACAGCGACTACCATGAAATCATCTCCAATAACGTTTAACCTTGAAGAGATCACGATCATGGACATCTCGGAGTTTTGTTAGAAATGTTTGTATATATTATATTCTAGTCTTGATTTAAACCCTCGATAGTTGGTAATTGATTATTTTAACGTACTGGTTACTTAACGAGCAGACAAGATGAATATGAAAATAGTGATGAATATATTTTTAAAATCTGTAAGGAAGAATTGTTTCAAACAGACATCTTCCATATGATTTTATCATGATTAATTTCTTATACAGTATCGCAATATCAACACCATTATATTTATATATTATAATAGACCCATGTGGGTTAACTGCAATTTAACTTCGTATGACAAACAAAACAAAGACTGCTTATACAATAATTGGCGAGTTCCCTTAGAAATATATGCTCAATGGCTTCTTTAACAAAACAAATTAAAGAATACATAACAGATTGATGCGCATAGACTCGAACAATTTTTAATAATTCAGATGTAACATGACTTCACGAACAAAATGTCTTCTTTATTGAATCTTATCAAATCACGCTGAGGTACAAAGTATAGGCATAATATACAATAAGATTCCAAATCAAATAAGAACTAACATAACCATGTAATAATCAGTTAGAAGTATTGTGTAGATTTTTCTCATTTCCGTTCCTGTTAAATAGGCTCACGTGAATTTTTACATGTTATAGTTTTCACACTCCACTTCCATTTTGAAAAGAAAAATATATAGCCCAACTAATCGTACTAGTCTGCAGATAGTATGCAGTTTATATAATACTATTTATATACTGTTTTTATAGTATTTTACTGTGAGAACTCAGCACATGTTGGTATAAGAGGAAGTGCTCTGATTGGACGGTATTTTCAGTAAGGACAGTTGAGTTCAAGAACACACTCTTGAAATCTTGGATAGACAGTGATGATGACTAGGCATCCATAGCGAAAGCCCGCGTGTCACGACCTGCTTGCTGTTGATTCAGGGCATCATCAAGTGTGTAGCGTGAATTTTATAACCAAGGGGCACATTTTATTTATTTGGATGAATTATATAGCACACCTTCAAGAGCAACTACTCAGAAGCGCTCCCAACCCAACCCTGGCTAAATAGGAAAGTCTTAATGTTGGCATAAAACATGGTGTAGTGTCCTAGGAGCACTAGGCGAAGGGCGATAGGGGGAGCCCCATTCCAGGTTGCTGGGTCAGTATCCGAGAAGGCTTGGTGTTGCCGCATGGTCATTCGGGAGCGAAGGATAAGAAGCTCAGCCTGAGAAGAAGAGCGAAGGGAGCCTCGGCGTTGGAGTCCAAAGTAGAACAGCATAGTTCCCGCAGATATCTGCATGGGAGCTGATCCCTCTATGCAGTGCAATAACAATGAAGATCCGGTATGAGATCCTTTGATAGAAGGGCAGCCAATGAAGGGCGTCCCGCATATACTCAGAGTCATGGCTGAGTCTTGGGATGCGGCCAATATGGCGCGCCGCCGTGCGCAATACCCGATCCAAGCACCCGATCCGGTATGCAGAGAGCCCGTCATAGAGGGCGCTACAGTACTCAAGGCGAGAGATCACAAAGGAGTGGACAAGCGTTGCAGCAGCATAAGAGGACAAGGAGCGGGATACCGTCCTGAACTGGCGCAGCTGATAGTAGCATATAGGCAGAGCAAGTATTGGGCCGTTTGAAGGTGAGCTCTTGGTCCAGAGTAACACCAAGATCCGTAACAGAAGATGTAAAATAAACTGAGGGTTCTCTTGGGTGGGAGCTTGCGTTATGGTCATAGCGATAGCGTGATCAGGTCGCAGGGACATCGCCGTGGGCGTGATGTAAAATTAACGACATCGTGCTCAGATCGGGAAGCCAATTTTTACGGCCTCCAACAATATGATCATTAAGTTCGAACTACGCTCGAGTTGCGTCGGTACTAGGCTCATTCATAGCAGTTTCTATTACGTTCAAATGCGCTCGCACGGCGCTTCTTTCCGCCACGTTCGCACATTTTTTGAACATGTTCAAAATTTGGCCACACGCTCCACGCTCATGGTGACAGCTCCACGCTCGATCGCGATTGCAATACGTTCATCGAACTGCGGTTCCACTGCGTTCTTCACGTTTACACCACTTATACCATTATAAAGTGATGGGAGCGTTGTGAGATCGGGGCTTGACGGGGGTATAAAATGCCTACAAGAGCAGAGAGCTAATCAATTATCAAGCAGGTCTCATACGACCAGAAATGTTACTCGCATTAATGGTTCCACTCATGAAAGAGATTCTTCCCAAGTTACAGTGATGTATTTGCAATAGGTCTGATATAAAAAATGGAGGAACTTAAAATAATTAAGTTCTAATTTAAAAAATAAAGTGTTCAGGTGAAGGCCTAGTAAGGTTTTGTTAGCTGAGCAGACGTTTTATTTCAGTAAGTATTGAAAAAGTAGGCTTACAAAAATAATTGTGTCTTGAAGCACATATGCAGAAAACGAATTCAAGACTCCATCCAGACTCAGTTATTCAACCCAACCCTATATTATTATTCTACAAAAGTCCTTGAAGGTAGTTTATATTGTACGGGTCCCATGAAGTTTAAGCATGTTCTGAGTTAAAGATTGCGGAATATGAAAACGATATAGCATTACCTTAACGTTTTAAAGGAATCAACATTATGTTTATCTTTATCCATGGACCTATAAGGCCTCGTTAATGTGCATCTCGGTAGTTGCAGTTTAACGACACTGTGTGATATCAAAGATCATTAGCGTCGCCCTCCTCATTTATCCAGGCTTTGAACTGGCACTGCCTGAGTTCTTGCAGGGGTGGAATTTAATGTGCATTTATGTAATTTAGGTCTATATACATGGTACACTTTTCTTTGACAGTAGGCTTGGAAACTGCAAAGTTTGTGAAGAATTATGCTGAATACATGTTCTTTGTATATCAGGTTGGCCAAACTATTGGTGAACTAAATAATTTAAACATTTATCTTATAAGTTAGAAGTATTAAGAATTTTTTCAAGCATACATCAGCACAGTATCATATATATTACAAATGTGGAATCGTTCGCAATTTCCTAAATAACAACTGCATAAACGAAGAATATATGGAATTTATTAGATAAGCACCAGGGTTCCTAAATATTCAGACTATATCTAGACTGTAGACCTATTGACATGAATTGGTGAATAATGTGTCTTAATACAAAATTTAAAAATGAAAGGAATCATATGATATGAAAACGAAAGCACGTAGAAAATAGAATCTTAATACCACCTTCTGTCATTGTCACTTGCTAAGAAGGCTGAGAGCCACTTGACTTGGTTGCTTTGGAAGTAATTTAGTAATGCAGATATCACGAAACATAAGTTTAAGATATGTTGTCTGTCATCTTGTCAGATGACATCAGACCACCCGACTTCAGATAAGCTACACGCTGTCCATCAGATGCATTGTAATCGTAATTTTCCATCTATGACTTGGAATAAACTGGAATCACTCATCAAAGAATTCTTGCGACAGTTTGCATTACAGTTTCAAACAGAATTATTACAGGTAATAGGATGATGGTCCATGTTGTTAAGCGACGATCGACCTTCCAATAACATGATAAATAGAGCTCTGTTTCATATTCACGGTTGATGGCGATGAAGCAAATGTATGTGTTGGTAGGCAGTGTAAATTCAATTCAATTTCAATTCAATTCATTGCTTCCAATAATTAATATAACAGACACAATTTTCCTATTATGTAAGCACAATTAAAAATCAATCATAGTAACAATATACATAAGCTATAAAAAACAACCTTAAAAACAAAGTTAAAATCCGGTGTCACGACATAATGTATCAATTTTACTGAGTTTTTGACAGTTGGCGAAGTAACCAGACTTTAATGTTTAATACGATCATCCGAAATTGGTTTATTACCTTGAGATTTTTTACATGATGATTGTCATTCCATGCACTCGATCTGCCACAGCTCGATCGATAACACAACGCTGAGGCAATAGAGTTCAAAACACTACGCAGACAATGTAACAAACTACATCCAAAAGTTGTATTAATCGCATAAAAACCATCGTTATTAAACAGGCGAGCGAGCACTTTAGGAGAATGATTTGTTCGGTTGACCAATCTTGCCCTAAACAAAACGATTTGATAAGTTTGACGTTTAAGTTTGCTAATCTTACTGCCTTAACAAGTATATCAATATAGCACACCTTAACAAGGTTTCAGACTTTGGATATCGTTTCTCGTACAATTTTGCATGCAACAGCTTCTTAACTGCTTCTCCACAAAGTTTGACTTCTTTTTCACCAAGAAAAATGCCAATATAATGGCTCCAATCGTGCATCCAATCAACCCAACTACAGACTGAACGGGTAGCAGTAGATGTCCAATCACTCCACCAATAGACGTGCGAACAAACCTTATTATCGATGAATAACCAAAAACCTCCAATGACATTCCACAAAACTCTTCCCAGTTAGCTAATCAGTCATTATATTCTTTATACGCCCTGCAAGCCCTTACACCAATAGTAATGCTCTCCAGGCTTCCACAGCTAAAGTAGCCTAATTACTAAAGTGCCGCGCATACAGGGTGCCAATTGCAAGTCTAGGTAACTTTGACGTAACAGCAATGATTACTACATCCAGCACTTCTTTGGACGACGCAACTGGCAATCCTTCGAATGGCGTCAATGAAGGTTGCAACCTGACCGGAAAATTACTGTGTAATTTTACATAATGTTGCAAAATGTTCGCACTTGTTCAGAAAAGAATAACTCAGTAGACGTATGGCCCGAACAATTTCTCATGTATTTCAAGGCATTCATTCAGTCGGTACATTATTGCAAAGATGAAGATATTATATACAGAGTACAGTTTCACGATTTCTCTCAGAATCTTACGGTTAGCTCCTTAGAATAGCTCCAATCGTGGCTCCAATAATTCCACCTACAAGTGGAATTTGGATCAGTAGCTGTTCAATCACTCCACCAATAAACAATCTAACCTGAGTGGAAAAGCATTTCGAAGTTTTACAAAATGTTGCAAAGTGTTCGCAGTTGTTCAAAAAGAGATGGTAATTCTTCTCACCCAGTAGACCCATCGCCCGAGCTAGTACCTTGCCCGGTTCAAGACATTCCCTCTGCTCATAACAACATAGATAAAGATCTCCTTTAATAGGGTCAGCATTCACAATTTCTCTCAGAATCTTACATTTAGCCCCTCCAGTGGCAGCCTTATCACTTTTTGCAACAGTGTAGTGGATACTTTTTGCAACAGTGTAGTGGATAACTTCAAGATCTTTATCGCTTTTTGCCTCAACTACAATTCCGTGATGGCTATATATGCCTCCAAGTCTATCCCAGGCAACATGGTCGCCGGGCATTAAGGTTTTCAATGAAGTCACTTTAGTTTTTGTGTAATGAGCAAAAAGCGGCGTTTCATCCGATTCAGAAGAATTGTCCTCCTCACTGACTTTAGTGGGTTCTATAAGTTCACGCTTTGTTTCACGCTTTTGACAGGAAGTGTCAACAATCTGCCCACCATCGTCAAGAGATTTCTCGAAAAGGTCTTCTGTGTGGTTCTCACGCTTGACGCGTCCGATGGGGCAGAGGTTCTCCTTATTTGTAAGCAGATTTGTTTTACGGCCACAATTCCAACATCTCACTGAAACCAAACTGTTTCCACTCCAATCAAATAATTGCTCAAAGTCATCGTCTTCCTTGATTCCGCATTCGCATCTAATTGGCTGATAACGTTGACATGAAATCGGGTCGTCAAAAGTACGACGATCATAGATAAGAACTTTATTTGAAGTCAGTCGGTCACCGTGATGACTTATGTCTTCCGTTTCGTCATGCATACTATCAGCGTCACTAGAAGTGATGTCTAAGTACTTCGTAAGGTTACAATTTATGCACCTAAGACACAGCTTACCAGACTCTTCGCATTCTTCAAAGACAAACGCGTCAACGTCATCATTGCCACAAGCACAAGAATCATCAGCTGCGAGGCGCAATTTACCTTCCTCCACCAACTGTCGGAGGTCATTCACATTCATTGTATCGTCGATTCCAAAGAGTGTATCACAATTGCTGCAAAACTTGACACTTTTTATATCGTCAACTTGATGATACACAGATGGGTCAGAAGAATTACAGCTGGGACATTTTGTCTTTGCTAAGAAATCAGGCAAAGCATCTACTATGCTATTCACATCTGATGCGCTAAGGGATTCGCTTGCCCAATACGCCATGATATGGTTCTCCAAGAACAAGAAAAGTATATTAACACTTCGTATTACAGGGTTTTCCCTTCTAAAGAGTCCTCGCAAAATAAAAAAAAACATGTATCTGTTCAATCATGATGTGCGAACAAACCATACTGCTGATGGACATCTAGCCAACACTGTTTTTCATAAAAGTTTTTCAATTAATTATGCTTTCTTTGCTTTATGCAGGGTACAATACCTTCCACTGCTATGTTAGTTAATGCCGTTGTACCGTGTATGCTGATTGCTCAGTTCCTTTAGCCGTACACTCATAGATGATGTCAATTGAAAGTTCTTGTGGTTTTAGGGTATAACTGTCAATCACTCGACTTCAGTCTATCAGCGAAAAAGTCTGAAAGTTTGAACCGTCTGAAAAAGTCCCTTACAGTCTCGAAGTGTTCGCAGTTATTCAGAAGCAGATTGTAAATCAAATCACCTAAGAGACTTACGGCCCAAGCAATTATTTCATCCGGTTCAAGATATTGCCCTACTCATAATTACATAACTAAATATCTAAACGAATAGGGTCAGCGTCCACGTTTCCTCTTAGAATCTCATATTTAGCTCTTCCCTAGCGGCCTTTCCGCCTTCCGTAGCGCTGTTGTGGATGACTTCATGGTCTTTTCCACTTTTAGCATTGACTACAATTCCATTATGGCTCTAAATCCCTCCGCCTCTTTTAAAAAGAACATGATCACCGGGTTTGAATGCTTTTCTAAGTTCCATCCTTGTTATGCAGTCTAAACAAACATAAAACAAAAAACTCAATGTTTCAAAATGAATCGGAAGCAGTAAAAATAAGCACCTGAGCAGAACAATCCTTTTTGGCATTAAGCCTCCAACCAATAGGAGTCAAGTGGGCAGGATTGAGCTTTCCGTGGGAAACATTAGCTTTCGAATTTGTCCCGTGGTTCTCGAGGCAATTATACTAAACACTTTAAGAAATTGTTATCGTAGCAGAGAGATAAGACTGGCTATCACGACATTGATTTAGCATAGCGCTGCTGAATAGTTTAAAGCTGGTCTGCCACACGTTACTGTATCGGTCGGTGAAAATTTTCGAAGATATACATTACATTACAGGCTGCCTATTGCTTTCTTAATAACTTGCTGTGTATCTTTTCCCATATTCTTGGACGGCACACTCTTTGCATCGGTTTCATTTACATAACCATGCGCATAACCAGAACCACTCGTTCATCGTTTTCAGCAGAAACAGCGAAGTGTATCAAAGTACACAGTCTACAGCGTCAAACTTTGATTAGATATATTCGTTTATCGCACTCTTGCTGACACAATGTAGCCCTGTACAAAGATAAGAAATGACTTTCAGAAAATGCTAATTGGTGCTGAGATACAGCAATTAAACCCCGGTGGGACCGAAAGTGACGAAGATACAGCTTAATAAGGTCACCTATACACCATGAAATAAATGTAGATGGACAAACTATTGTCCTAAACTCACTCAAAATGAACCATGAAGCATAATCATAATAAAATGTGGAACAAAGATAAATATTTTGACTATTGGAGTAAATTATCGCAATGTGATAATACATCCTTCATTTTTTGGTGGAAGAGCATTTATTTTTCAAATAATGACAAATTAGTCAGCAAATGGAATATGCTGGATAGACTATTCCAAAGAGTGGTTTATACGCATTTAAGTGAAAATATTCGAGAAATTTAACGGTAATTAATAGATGAACCTTAACTATCATTTTTTTCCATATTAATATGGACTAAAAATTATAAGGTTGATGATGGTAATGATAATGATGATGACGATTAAGATGATAATTCTGATATAACACTAGCGAGGATGAGCATGTGCATGGTTGGTCCACCTCGCACAAAGCATGAGCAAATAACGACTTGGCAAGGAATATCAGGTTTATTCGACCATGGAAATAGAATATAAATTATAACATAATAATTATATTGGGCCTGTGAGAGCAAGACCTGTTTTGTTTTAGGTTCAGATCATATATACATTATCAGTCAAGGAATTAACATTTTACAGTCATAATAATCAGATTACCTTTACCCTTGTATCTCTTTAAATCGTAGATAAAATGATTAATCATTATTGGTATTATTGTTGTTTGCAAATCAAGACTAGCAAAATATCGGGTTCGACAAGGGATACGTCGAATGCCTTCAGCGTAATTTGACCACGGAGATGATCGCTACACGAAGTCATTGGATGAAACGAAGATCACAATTATAGAGACGGTCATTTAATAAGTGATCGCAAATTTATATAATGCCACTTCGATTAAACATAGACAACGCACTCTTATGATTACTAAGCGCTTGAGCTTAAGATTATCTCGTTAGTCCTGAGGTTGTGTGCAGTTTTCGGATGGGCACCGACTGAATTGATTAGTGAGAGGATTGGAAAGCGAGGTTCGTAGTTGTCTAGAAATTCGTGAATCGAACATAATGTCGTGGACCAATGTCAGTGAAATCACGCATAGGCCTACATTATACGTAGCAAACCTACAAAATATTCTAAGCAATCGCAGCTACTGGAACTGTTGCGCTTTCGCTTTTGAATCGCTGCTGATTTATCTCCTCGTCGTTACCTTCAGAAAGGTCGACATGAGCCCAAATTCTCATGAAGTTATTAGCCAACAGTTTACATAGACTCGTTATTATTGTTTATATTTATTCACGCATATCGTCAAAATATCGTTTTGTTAATATATAGGTATACACATACAGAACACTGACCTCCTGCGAGAGCCCGACGATCACGTACTGCAAAAAGGGAAATCCCTAGCCGAACTTGGAATCATCTACAGGGTGGCGCAAAGAAAGTGGGATCGCCTAGTATAATAACAAATAATTATTTTGTTGCTAACTTTTCTTCTATGAAAAACAAGTAAATTGTTGCCCTATGATAGTCTATACAAAATCAGAAATCAAATTCAATGTGTCCTCCTCGGTTCTCAACAGTTTTTTCTAAACGTCTGCGCCACTGGTCAATGCTTCTGTTTATAAACCGCTGAGAGAGTTTTTGCCACTCTTCAACGATGGCCAATTTCAATTGATCTATTGTTGCAAATTTACGACGAAGGTAGACTTTTTGCTGGAGGGCACCCCAAATAGCATAATCTACCGGGTTTAGGTCCAGGCTATTTGGGGGCCACATGTCTGGTTCGATGAAGCTGACATTCTCCCGAAGAAGAAGGTTTATCGTGTTTCTTGCCGTATGCGAAGGAGCTCCGTCCTGTTGCAGTGTCCAATTGTGCCGCTTACATCTCGCTCGAATATCCGGAAGCAATCCTTGTATTAAGACGTGATTACAATAATACTCACTGTTCACTTTCGCTCCAGGTTCAACAAACACCACACTGGTTTTTCCCATCCGAGACACACCAACCGAAACCATGATGCCACGACTGAAATGTTCACGTTCGCGTACGAGTCTCGTTGCTGGAACTTGTTGTTTCTTTATTACATCAGAATAAACACGATCATTTTGAGAATTAACCGGTGTGGCGAGAGTAAATGTCTTTTCGTCTGTAAACCAAATACTTCGTACACTTCTCTCGTTTGGAAATCTGTCAAGTAACTGTTGACTTCGCTGCAGGCGTTTAAATTTGCAGTTTTCGTTTATAACCTGCCCTATTACGCGTTTGTATGTTTGAAGTTGCAAATCTTGCTTTATAATGCGTTGCACTGTTCTTCGTGATATGCCAGTTTCTCTTTCAATTTCCCGTGGACTCTTGTGGCTGTGAGGATCATCATCCTGGCTACAAATCAGCTCACTCACACGCTGAAGATTTACGCGCTGTCGTACCATCGGCATCAATTTGTTTACAAAGTCGATTAAGACTTGTTTTACTCCAGGCTTTATTTGGAAACTCAGTAATCATTCGCCTAGCTCCCCATTGTTTTTCAATTCGCAAATGTTTTATGAGAATACGATCTTCTGCTGTTATTTTTGTCATTTTATAAACAGTGCAAAAATTACATAAACTATAAAAATGACCTAAACTATGAAGATGACGACCTGAACTTCACGAAATAGTGACGTCATACGTTGGGTTAGTGAGTAAGGATTATTTTACAGTAAAAAAAAACCGCCTAAACATAATTTCATATATTTTGCACAAGATTTCACGAGACGGTCCCACTTTCTTTGCGCCACCCTGTACATGTGTGTTCAGTTGAAATATTGCAGAATATTGGACCTTCTTCATACGGAATTTAAATTCGTTCGCGTACAAGACGCCTATTATCTATTCAGTGATCAACTATAAAAGCCGGTGTTGAGCGTCGATGATCAAAAAAACTGGCAGATATATGTCCTTTATTCACTTTGCTGTATACAAGATAAACATAACTATTTCTATGCACGAATGAACTTTATAGTTGAAATGCCTTCTCTCGGAAGACAGTCATCACGAAGCTCCGACTCCTTTGGGCCACAGGTCGCTAGATTTACACAAAACATGAGTACGAAAGCGTGTTTGCATAGTTCTAGGCCTACCTGTGGTCCTCATTTGCATCGTACTCGGCCATATTATACATGTAGCTAAGGTTGCTAACTCTGGACAAACCCATTTTGGAACATTTTCCAATTCCCGATATGATGAATGATTCATGCAATTCACTGTTCATATCCATTCATAAAATAAAGATACTGGCAGCAAGCATAAAACAGACCGCATTTCGCTAGGCTTATGAAGTCGCGAATTTCGAACGGAAGATGATTAGTCGAAACACTTCTGAATAAGTTATGACCATGACCATTGAGAATTAAGATGTATCACAGCATTACTTGGATTTGAATAATGTCACTGTAATTCTCAATCTTTCGTAATTACTTAGTCTGCCTATTACTGGATTCCGGGGCGAAATAAGCATTGCCCGGGACACAGGAGGCCTTGGTCGATTTCAGGACTGTCACAGTCATTCCGAAAAGGTTGGCGACCCTAATTATAGCAAATGTCTAGTGTGCATTTATGAACTTCGTTTAGGCGCATAAGAGAATCCCTATATCTATTTTTCAAACAATCCGCCTAGAGGTCCCGCATCGGTTCAGGTTTTGCTCAACCTATATACCTTCATACTTATATATATATACATTGCATATGACACATGCATATCTGAGTAGGTGTTGGCCTCTGTATGCAGAGGGAGCTGACTGCTATGCGGCTTGTTTGCCCAGAAGCAGAAAGCCACGTGCAAGCTGACAGTCTCACCTCTCGCCAGCAAATGTTCCCCCAGTCTACAATGCAAAATACATGTATGATGTCATCGACTCATGCAAACACGATATCTTTTTGAATCAATGCGTTACTATCGTAAAAAGTAATCGCAGTATACTTACCAAAAGGAATGTGCAGCGTATATAATAGGGCTAGACTCGCACTGCCTACGTGTATGAGCTCTGTATTCTTGACCAAGTGGCCGACTCTGAGCCCATCTGAAAAGAAGAACTACCTTGCGACGTTGACGATCAGAGACCGTTTGAATGGCGATTAAGTCAGAAAAATCCATTAACAGTTTCTTGTGATGTGACCATAACATTATACGACGGCTGTTGACGAGTGAAGACCAACAGGCATCCTTTTCTCTGTCCTTTTCTCTGTCCTTTTCTCTGTCTCTGTCTCTCTTTTTTCTTCTCTCTCTTTCTCTCTCTTTCTTTCTCTCTCTGTCTGTCTGTCTGTCTCTCTCACTATGTATGTCTATATATCCATCTGTTTATCCCTTTTAGACGCTCTGCATTCAACTGATATTTGCCTCATCAAGATGTTGTATTTAGCCTGTACGGTCAGCTGTAGGCTTCTTATGTGTCCTAGATGAAACTTCAAACAAAGAAAGAATCGTTCAAAAGAAAACATTTAGAAAAGAGAACTTCAATGTAACTACGCCTTGTTCTATTAATAGACCACCGAGCTACGAAAAAATGTATCAGAGTGTAGTAGCCTACAGACAAAGAAAGTTTGAGATAGAGGTGGATGTACAGAGAGACTGAGAGAGACAAACAAGCAGAGCAGGAGGAATGATCAAAGGTATACGCTGTACCTGAGCTATACGTCCATATGTTTGTGTAATCATGATGCTCTTAGGTAAAGCAAATAGGTTCAGTATAAACAATGTCGTTGAATATCTGCTTGGTAATCCATTCGGCAAACATAATACTAGTAAGTATGGTTGAGGTCAGTCCTAAACCTTTCCTTAACCGAGAAACAATTATCCCTGCGTTCCAAAGGGTTTCCTTCATTCCCTATTGTCATTCCATATTGCCCCTTATCCTGGCTTCATTGGTTATCGTGATCTTCCTTTTACAAGTTCAATGAACTTCATTGGTTGAGTCCATCAATACAAATATCTGGTCACGGTTAGCAAAGTATTTGTCCATATTTATAACGATACATAAGGTCTGCAGGGATCACTTTTAGTCAATAATGCGACTACCGTGATATAATTTGCCTTGACCATTGAACCTGATGGATGGACTGAACATGGAGATGGCAGATTTCTCTTAAATATGGTCGTGTATTTACAAGACTTGATTTAAAACCTAGATTGTTGGCAGCTGGTTATTTGAACGGACATATGAGTCTGAGGTAAATATGAAATGCTGAATATATTTTTAGAATCTGTGCGTAAGAACCGTTTCTAGCAACCGTTTTCGAACTGATTTATTTATGATAAAATTATTATATAGTATTACGATACAAAATAATGCCACCTTTAGTAGGCCTATATATTTAAATATCACTGACGCATTGAATAAAAAAAATATATATAAATTTACAGTTGTCAAAAATAATATTAATATGAACCATATTATGAGAACACCTAAAAGTCACAATGATTATTGGCTACAAACAATGTTGCCTGATGTGGTGCCGTAAATGCATGGTACAGCCACACACACATCCCATGGCATCTTTTGTTGTATACTCCACGACGGTGCCAATTGCAAATCTATGTAGATTTGATGCTATCGCAACACAGTTGCTATATCCTGCACTGCTTTGACTGTACAACTAGTAATTCCTCGAATATCGTCAAGAAAGGATGCAGTCCGACTGGAAAAGCATCTCCCAGTTATGCATAATGTCGCAAAGTGTTCGCAGTTGCTCAGTAACAGAGGGTAATTCTTCTCAACCAGTAGACTTTCAGCCCCAGCAATTACTTCATCTGGTTGAAGACACTCCTCTGCTGCATAATTATCCAGATAAAGATCCTCTTTAGAAAGGTTAACAACTTAACATCTACGTTTCCTCTCAAAATCTTAGATTGTCCTGATGAATAATATCGTTGTCCCTCAACTTTATTTTAACATCAGCACTTACATTGAGCTCTGGTCATGTGCCGAAGAAAACCCGTTGGAGCTGAAGTATTTCCGTCGGTTTCGTCTCAAACAGAATGTTTTTGAACAAACCATCACTTCGTCTCAATATGCGCTGTATCTTAGTGGAGTAATCCTTTGAGACAACAATGCATCCAAGCAAACCACCGGCAAATGGAACTGGTATCAGTAGCTGTCCAATCACTCCACCGAGCGATGAGCAGAAAAACCTTATCCCCGACAAACATCCGGCATCCGCGGTCATTGCACAAAACTCTTTCCAGGTAATATATCCATTTTGGTATTCCTTATAGGCATCGTAAGTCTTCGTGCCAAAAACAATGCCCTCCACTGCTAAATTAATTACGACAGTACTACACGTACCGAGTGTTTTTAATAAACCAATTGAACCGGTTCCTGTCAGACTTCTTAAGGCACCTGCAGTAGTACACTCATTCATTGTATCGCAGCTGCGAGGTGCAATTTACCTTCCTTTATCAAGTGTCGGAGGTCATTCACATTCATTGTATCGTCGATTCCAAAGAGTGTGTCACAATTGCTGCAAAACTTGACACTTTTAAAATCGTCAACTCGATGATACACAAGATGCATCAGAAGAATTACAGCTGGGACATTTCGTCTCCTCTAGGAATCCAGGCAGAGATTCCACTATATAAGTTGTCGATATCTGATGCACAAAGGTCATCGCTTCCGACTCCTCCATGACTGAGTTATCGGTCAATATAAAAAAAATCAGAACTAAATCAAATAAGTTTTAAGTCTGTCTTGGAGTCTACTTCCTCAAGAAATTATATCTATTTGGCAACTTAAATAGTTAAATCCTAAGCTGAATGATGTATGATGATATCAAACATTAAAGAAAGTATAGAGTCGCCAAAATGAAAACGAAAACGTGAGCCTAAATCTCAATCATTATGACAATCCTTGGAGAGGCTAGCAGACCTGCCTGCTGAGTGTCATTGCAAGTTACAGCCAGGTAGAACGACATAATCTTTGTCACACTTTTGGGATTACTAGTCAAGGTCAAAAGCCACTCGGCTTGTTAGTGCATACAGAAATTTATTTACATATCCTTAACCTAATATCAGACCAATCCACGTGAAGGTCCGGAAACATGACTGCCACATATTTTATGGTCCCGATCTGATCTGGATTTGAGAATTAAAGCGATGCACTCAAGGATCGCCCAGTTATTATTGGCCCGAGTTCAGAAATATCAATTACCACAATATTGCAGTTGGACATTTGATATCGCCTCCTATGAAGATGCCACCCATGCGGCCAGCATCCGTCGCTCCCCTCATAATTAAGCCACTGCATCATTGACTGTCTATAATAATTATATACACTTGATTTCCTATATGTTTTCCGCTACTTTTAACTATAACTACAAACAAAAAAAGTAACAATCACTTTATCTGTGTTGGCAAACTTTCACATATTATCCCTTGTGACCATGATCGCTCCAGATGCGCATAATTAGCTAAGCGGCGAATCATGACTTACATGTATAATTAGCCTATAGCTTATGGCATCAAAATGAGCAAGAGGGATTTTTTATACGAAGTAAAACTTTTGGCGAGGTTTCCCAGGGGAATTATTCGGCCAAAAAATTTATGTTGTTATTGGGATTTTTTCTATTTGTTCTTTTCCGTTTTCTCCTTACTTATGTATTTCAATGTGCTTAATTATATTTTTCTGTGTAAATATATTTGTTATTTATAATGTTCGCTTTCTCCACTGTGCCTTTGCCTAGGTTTATTTTTTTACCTCTTTTCTAAGCTAATTGCAGCCGCTCTTCGTATGGTTAACGTGCTTATTTCATTTATTCCTTTCCTTTACCAGTTTACATTTGTTCCTCCATCTTCATATATCTTCCTCTTCTCTTTCTTTTCTCCTTCATTCTATTTCCTTTCCAATTTCTCTACACTCTTCCGCTATAATTTCTTTTTCTCTTTATCTAATTCTCTTCTTCCAGCTGTCAATTTCTTTATCCACGCTCCCTTCAACTTTCCCTTCTTGTCTTCCACTTGCATTCGTTTTATACTTCTCAATGTTCTTATTGTTTTGCTACACTGTAGCGTAAAATATATACTGAATTGACAGCATCCGTATACGGTAGGGCCCAGTTTACCGAGTAAGCATGCATCCAGGGCCGTACTGAGCTATAATTGCGGGATGTGCCTAGCTAAATGTGCCCTGTGCGTAGCATCAATTTGGCGACCCGGCATTTTGAGAATAGTGAATTTATGGAATAATAAGTTATTCCATCCTGATATTTGGTCCTTTCCACATTTGCACCCTGGGCCTTGGCCCCGCTGGCCCCCCTCGGAATGGTCCTGCATGCATCTCCTTTATTAGAGTGTGACAGAAATGATTAAAGTGGAGTATATATATTATGATCAGAAGGATGAGACAAAGGATCGGGTAAAGGTTGGTAAAAGTGCAACGTTCCCAAGCTATAATGTGGCATAATTATTGTACATTCGCTCATTATAGAATAAATAAATTCTACCCAATAACAATGAAAGTCAAATATCGCAACAATTTTCTTTATTTCATATACATAAGAAAGTGAATAGAAGCAATAAATGCTGCTCTAAAAATAATATATATATTATCAAAATATTTTATAAATAGCAATACACAACTTGAAAATCGCTTTCGGACTTTTTCGCCGCGTGTCACATGTTCTGATTAGAAAATCTATCAACTTCGGAATGGGTTTCTAAATACTGGCATACGTGCAAAGTTTTTTTATTGTAAACTAATAAATATAAATGTCAAATAAGTTGACTCTGAAACCCAATACGACGCAGGCATTTGCAAATTGTGTCACTTACAAAATCAATGCCTAATCTGTTGTCTGCAATTTTAGTGCTTAAAACAAGACATAGGTTAGGTCTATAAATATGAATGTGTGTGTGTGTGTATGTGATAATTTTCTGTGATCAGTCATTTTCTTCAATGCGATTGTTCATCTAAAATGCGGTACTTTCATGAAATTGAATAAGTGAGCAATCGCGTCTGAGGCGCTCGTTTCTTTTCTCTCACGTTTTTGTTTCCATTACATTTTTTTATAGAAAACTTATCTACCGTTGAAATGTGCCAAATAAACGACACCTTAAGCCGCTACTGTTCATGGTACGTTCTCTTCAACAGACTCAGCCCTTCGTGATCTCACCAGTACTTCCATATGTGACCCTTGTAAGGTCCCTGCAAGTGCTCAGTTTCTGTTAGATCGGATCTAGGAACCGGTCTGCTATTTTCTTGCCGACAATTGAACCGAGAAACCTACCGATGAGCGTGCCCAAAGTACATCCCACAATGCCGCCGAGAAGTGGAACCGGGATGGCGAGCTGCCCAAGAAAGCCGCCTCCGGTTGCGCCAAAGAAACCGCCGGCGCACTCGCACCCGGCCTGGCAGACCTCGCGATAGAACTCGCCCTTGGTGATCTCGCCCGACTTGTACTTCTGGCGAGACTTGTGGGCGCAGTAGGCGAACAACCCAGCCTCCAAGGCAAGGTTCAGGAAGACGTCGAACACGACGGCTCCTCCCTTCAACCCCGCGACGAGACCGGCACCACCAGCTATTCCCTGCACTCGCTCTATTCCCCCCTTGAATCCGACTTGAAAGACCTGCTTTGCTGGAAGTCCTTCGATCAGACCCCGGCACGCTGTAACGACGCCCTCGCGGACTCCTGCACCTACAGCAGATCCACATGCTTTCCAGACCCGTCTGCAGAAAGCCTTGACCTGACTCGACTGTCCCTCTCCCGTCTTGCACCAGTGAGCAAAGTGCTCGCAGTTCTGTGCGAATGGATTGTACCTGTGTTCACCGACGCGACTCCTGGCTCGAGCAATGACCTCCTCTGGCGGGTGGCAATCCAACCCGTAGTCGCAGACGTAGATCAGATCCTTGTGGAAGTCCAGCTCGAGCTCCTCTTCCCGAACGGCCGTGAAGTGTCCCTGCTGCTTCTTCAGTCCGCCCGTGTAGTGGATGACGGTCAGCTTCCCATCACGTGGTCGCACGGAGACGACTATGGCGTGATGCCAGATGACGTAATCTTTATGCATGGTCACGTGATCTCCCACACATACGTCGTTGATGGAGAAGATCCTTTTGCGAACGGGTTGCCGCTTTCTCCACCGACCCGTCGACTCTGGTGACATCACGAAGACGTCATCGACAACTGAATCGTTCCTCTTAGAGTCAAGTGGGTTGTTGCAATTGCGACAGATCGCGTATGTGAGGCTTCCGTCGTTGCCATAACAGGTGTCGAAGTCTTTGCTATTCCGACACACTGGACAGAGCATTGGCGGTAGAACATTCTGAACGCCATAGCAGACTTGGCATTTTACTGAGGTGACTCTTCCGTTGGCATCGAGTTGTTTCTCAAAGAGGCCGTCTTCATCGTGGTTGCAAACGTCACAGCGAAAGGACGGCTGGGCGTGGATGACGGCAGTCTCGGCAGTCTTCTCAAGCGAAGCTGGTTCGAAACAGATGCCAGAGTCGAGGGAAGTAGCCTCGGACTCGCTGACGTCGCTTAAGCTGAAGTATATAAAAGAAAACTGCATTCAATAAGCTTTCGTTTAGGGCCGGGTAGTATTTAACTAGTAAACACTACTTAATTAGTAAATACTACCTAACTAGTAAATTTTGCTGTTTAAATAGTAAATGCTATTTAAATAATAGGCCTAATGTGATTTAAATAGCAGCTACATTTTTAAATTACAATTTATGTCGCTGTTAAAAGTAATTGTGATTTTGCTTACTGATGAAAAGAAATACTAACTAACTTTTTAGAATTTGAAAATTGAAAGATTCTAAACAATAGTGTCTGCAACTGAGGCCGATTTGATAGCTAAATAGTTTTTAAATAGTCATCTGGTATTTGCAATAGCTCCCAGCTATTTACGAATTTAAGCGCCATAAAATAATACCCTGCAGGTGCTGTATACCATTCTTCTTAAAATAGTTACGCTTAGGCCTACTAATTATTGCAACCTTTTAACGTACTGAAATATTTTGGCAACCATTTATACCGCACTGTCTCTGTCTCTGCATGTCTTTCTGCATGTAGCGGTGTCTCTGAGTGTCCGTCTGTCCTTTTGTCTGATTGTCCAATGCAGGCAAAAAGATAGACAAGCTTTCTCAGACGAAGCCCTATTGTAGGAAACCTTATTGATGTCGTGTACTCTGGTTGTTGGCCTACACATGTAGGCCGTGTAAACCTATCTATGTTATATATGTGGTAAATACAACCACAAAATAATATACTTCCTTTGTATAAAAGCATGAGTTATTGTATATTCATACGGGTGGTCCAGATGTCTATAATTTACAGCGCGTGATTGTTGTGGCTGTATTGGTAGAAATTTTTTACCTCCGACAATGAAGCTCAATGTTGAACTTTTAAAGCGTGGGCCTATGTCTGGAAATTCCCATTCGATCTGCCCTTGAAAATCCCCGTAAATAAAGACGTGTGTTTTGGATTAGGAAATACCCCAAGACTTCCCCGTGTGATCAATCACACTTAGGAACTATTTATGACGTAGCCCTAGATAATTCGCGGTGTCCTCTCATTTATCGTGTAGTCTCGTTTAACTCGGGGCTCCACACTTCAGTGTAGGCCTATATTTCAACAGTTTCTGAGGTGCAAAGAGGGGCGTCTGCACCTAAGAAACTTTGGAGAAAATGCTCCATCTAAAAAGTAAGGGGAAGATCTCATTGCCAAACTAGGTGAAGTTAATTTTTGAAAGTGTTATGCCAGTAAAAAATCTTTTTATTATTTGCAGTTGAGCCATTCTGTTTCATTCTACTGTGTCAATGTGTGCGACATTAACTTAGCTCAATCTATTGTTCATTCATGTATAATATTAGTCCGTCTGTCAGTCAACATGGGGCAGAGGAGTTGCTCCAATGACTTCTGGGGGAATAAGTTGCTCCAATGACTTCTGGGGGATTAAGTTGCTCCAATGACTTTGGGGTTAGACGCCCCTGGGTGAAATTCAGGTAAAAGCTGGGACTAGCATTACGTCTAGGCAAAGGTAACGCCCGCTTTAATGCTTATAATAAAGAATCCTCTCACAAAATTACGTTGTAAGACCTGTGCAGAAATAATGAGAAGTTACATTACGTGTGGTGTTGGCGCTTTGATCTGCTAAGGTAGTAGTAAGAAAGTATGAATCTAGTCAAATAGGTCATGACTAGTAATTTACCTGTCAGTTATAACCCATCCATCAACTTCGCCATGAGTGATTTCCAGCGGCATTTTGCAAAGGCATTTCTGGCATTCGATCATCGGTTGTCCTGTCGCTCTTTCTAGCTCACGGATGACGAACTTCTCTACGTCGTCGTTTCCGCATTTGCATATGGTGTTTGATTTGAAGGTGATCCCCTGCGCTTCGAAGAGTCTCAGGAGGTCCTCCTTGTCCATCGAATCGTCTGCACCGAAACAGTGTCCGCAGTCCCTACAATATCTGATGTTCAGTTCTTCGAGTTGTCTGTCTTCTTCGACGATCCCAGTGTTGGGACTCTGACAGCTGGAGCACGTAACGAGTTCCAGCATCTCGTTGATTTCTGCACAACTGGGATGTCTCGTAGTCCTGTCAAGAGCAGCAGCAGCGTCGTCATTAGGCAATGGGATGCTGTTATTATGCCAGCTGTCGTATGCAAGACCGTCTGTGCTCATGTCTTCGTAGGTCTGGAAGATATCAATCGCATCCGCTTCGAGGCGATCCTCGCAGATATGTTCCGGGTACTCGATTAGACTGTCGTCTGAACAGAAATAGTACTGGCAATTGCTGCAACTCAGAAATGTAGCTTCCCCATCGTCCAGTGCGACGGAGGTCAACTGCCCGGGGCACATCGGATCATGCAGCTGTGGCGACATAATATATCCAGATCAATCTGATTTCTTCTCTATCACAGAGCACAGGATATCAATATACGATCTGCTGAAGCTCCTCTTGTAAATCAGGCGACATTCGGATCGAGAACTTACTCAGACTCTTCCACGCGGCTGACTACCAATGGGCTAATGTTTCCTGTTCATTTATAACCATCGAAATGCGTCAGACTGAACTATCATCCAATGAGTAGGAATAGTTAGGCGAGTCGCTGATTGGCAGAAGACTGGAGAGGACCCTGGTTTGGCAAACGCCAACAGTCAATATTCGCTCTGAATTTACGTGGTTATTAATAGCAGGCCTATCGCTGCTCATATAATATAGTCAACTCTGATACGGATCCATCCATCTATATTTAGAAGAGAAAATCAACGCATAAAATCCCCTAACGCTGCCATCAGCTGAAAAATCCGGCTTTAAGCTTCCCTAAGCGGCAGACAACCACAAAGGCTTCCCGTTAAAGTTTAGCAATTTTAACTCGCCTGAGCAAACAAATAACTCCATAATACATGAAATTCAAACATTTGCGTTAGAATAATGTTGCACGGTGATATATGAAACGACAATTGTAGTGCTTTCATACAGGGGCGGATCCAGACCATCTAGTAAGGGGGGCGATTTTTAGGTTTTAGTGGCAACCGCAGGCAAGCCCACAAATCGTAAAACTTGTTTACTTTTTTTTCTTTGAGTATCATTCTTCTACTGTCTTAATCTATGTAATGTAACTAAAAAATGACGTCATATATTGAACTTTTTTGTTGACATTGCATACTTTCTTTATAAAGGGCTGCAAAAGCCAAGTAAAAATCGCTAAAGAAATTTCTTTCCAAATAATATAAGGGGGGGCGATCGCCTCCATCGCCCCCTCCTATGGATCCGCCACTGCTTTCATAGGTCAAATTGATCAAACTTGTGTGTACAGGACTTGGGTAGCGTGCTGTAAATCAAGTGACCCTAACTAAATATCTGTCTAAGTATTCAATGTCACGACCTAAGGTTATGCGCTTGGTACTCTAATATTGACAGCACGTTCGTCCCAGTATGGCTTCTGATCAGCTCTCCATAAACTCCTCCAACACCCAACTAACATGGTTTGGCACTTTCCAGCAGCTCCGGAACCTTAACGTTTTCACTTGAAAGGTTTCCTAAATTTACATTTTTGTCTAGTATTTGAGACATCCTAGATAGGTAGCTCTCTTGCTTTACTGAAGACATTGTCAGCCTCACTCGCTCTTCCTATTTCCCATTTCGCTGCTTCCTCTTCGATCCTTTGCTTGGCTTGATCTCAAGCCTGTAGGCTTATCTACCTGTAGGCTTTATGAGATAGGCCTAAATATTGATTGTGGGTCCGGCCGTGGCCCCTAAAACATCGCCGGACCCCAGGGCAGTTGCCCTCTACTTCTCCCTCTTGGCGAGCCTCTTAGCGAACAGTTATGATTTTAGTCCGGTAGAATATAAGATGTGGAGTGTCATGCAAGAAGAGAGGTCTGCATGTAAGTGTTAACGAGTTGCCTCATCAAGTAAGTTAAAGTGTATAATGTTCAAATTGACCTGCTTGTGCACCATTTACCTTACATGGTTATGCACGAAGACACGTACGCCACTGCTTCACTGATTCGTCGATTTAACTTCGACAGCTACCTCTGGTTGACGAGGAAATACCAAGCTTATCGACCTTTGAAATTAACGTGCTCGATCCTAGACGAAACCACTCTGTTAGAATCAAGTTATATGCATTGCGGGTTTTTACAGAGCACTGAACCGTTGAAGTTCATTTTAAATAGAAGACGATTGCCTACGCCTCGCCTACATATATATACATTCACGCATGCACATTATACTATACTCATACATGTCTTTATGTATATATTTACATCAGAAGCATACATATTCATATATATAAATTTGCACACGTACAGTCCGTACATACCCTACTTTACTTTCGCCACATCTGTGCGCGACCTTGGACTCGCTTGGAGTCATTCTTGACCAGGAGCTCTCCTTTGCCCAGCACGTTAGCTCAGTAACTCGCAGCTGCTTACCAGTTGCGTCAACTTGGGGTTGTCTCCCGTTCCCTCTCTGCTAGTTCTGCAGCTACTCTTGTCCACGCTTTCGTCACGAGTCATCTTGACTACTGCTCAACCTTATATGCTGGCGTTGCACGTGGTAGGTTTGGGCAGCTCGAGAGAGTTCATCGGGCGTTTGCTAGCCTGATAGGAGGCATCTCTAAGACTGGCCGCGTGCCCGCTTATATGCAGGATATTTCACATTGGTTATCCATTCCCCAGCGCATTGCATTTCGGATTTCTTCCCTTGTCTGGTGCTGTCTGTATGGCGTTGAACCTACTTACGTTAGGGAGCTCCTCTGTCCTGTTGCCATGTAAATGCTGGCCGGATGATACACTCTGCATCACATGGTCTTCTTCGTGTCCCTTTCTCTAGGACTTCTATGATGCAGTATACATATTATATATATATATATATATCATACTTTCTCGGTTGTGGGCCCAACAGCTTGGAATAGCCTCCCATTGGATCTTCGACTCTTACCTAAGAACTCTTGATATACCCTATTTTTGTTCCACTCTGAAAACTGTCTTAGATCTATATAACCGAGGTTGGACCGGGAGCGCCTCTGAGTAGAATTCCTAAAGTGGCGTTATATTAAGTTTGATTGATTGATTGATTGATACATGAATGTAAACACACCCGCGTAAGAAGAGGGTGCTGGTGTTTCAGCCCGTGTTCTTTTCTTTTCCCGCGCTGTTTCGCACTGATTAGGTTGTACTGGGAGAGGTGCTATAGAAATATGTAAACACAATTTTTAAGAATACAATACAACGGTACCTACACAGCGCGACATAATTATATGTGCCTAGAACCAACGTACGTAAGCCAACGGTACTCACAAACCTACCTCGGTACGGTGTTACAGTAGATCATGACACTTCTCACTAATGCGAAAAGAATATATGCTAATGAACGTGACCTAAGTCTGAAGAGAACGATTCTTTAACAATAAAAAATAGCACAACAACGATTAACCGCATGGTTTGAAACCACTAGGACTATACTTCCTTGTACGGTGCATGGCTTTCACCTAGAAAAATAATCAGGGAAGTTCCTTTTGTAGCCGTATTGCTGTTGTGTGTAGACCCTATACTGATGCCGGCATGGAGCCGAGATATAATAATAACCCTAGCAGAGGCGTCGATCCATTTGAACCCTGGTAACTCGAGCACTCCCAATGTTTGACCAATTGATTCCCGTGATACTGGGGTGGTCTCTCGGCACATCGTCGAATTGTTCGACCGTGAACCAACAAGTTGTATGTGGTTGGCGGTTCTTGAGCACCAGGATCGCGAAAAGAAACGGCTTATGAAAAATATCAGAATCACTTATGCACAGTTTACGATCTATGCCTTTTGTAAAATAGATATACTATTACTAAACAATCAGTTTAAATTTCAAGTATCTTAATAGTACCGTACTTTTCATTTTTGCTACAGATCACGCCCACTTCCGTCTAAGAGGCTCAATCGTGACTGATCCGACTATGGACTAAGATTTGCTCTGTCTAGGGCTCGTAATTCTCGGGCAAACAGCACGGAGTTTCTGCCTAGGGACCCAGAACTCCGCCACTGTACGTGTTCTGACAGCGCAAGTCCCAAGCCTGGAGTAAGGAGGAGGGCGACACCAAATCATCTTCGTTATGGAATTTTGTCGTTAAAAAAATCAACAACAGCCTAGGGACCCGGAATTTCCTTGCCAGAGGCACGTAATTTTCTTGCCTATGGGCCAGGATCTGCCTGAGGACGGAATATACCTGCCTAGAGCTCTAAATGTCTCTGCCTGTGAACCCGAAATTTTCGTCTGCGTGCCAGCCTGTGTTCTTGAAGAGCTGAGGAGTCAATGATTCCGCTGTCGTTTTTTGGCCTAAATGTATAAGATATTAGACAACACAAGATCAAAATAGGCATTTGATAAACTGTTTTGCAACCATTTGCTTGGATGCCAACTTACAGGCGTTTCTATATTTTGAAATAAAGGGCTCTAAGATCATATTCGCGTATATATGCGGACTTAGGCCTATCTCCAGTCTATGAAAGGGAAGTGGAGTTCAACTGTTTGGCAACACTGCCGAAAGATAACAGACAGCTTAGCACGCGATGCATAACTGCACACTACACCATCAGACAAGACAAACAGCAAACAGGCAGAAACAACTTACACAATTAGTAAACGTAAATGTAATCTACAAAATTTATTAGCCGCCCACAAAAGCTGTGTTAGGAAAACCGGCTTATAAGGCACCGTCGCTATATATCAAATATCAAGTCCGCTATATTTATATAATATATATATATATATATATAGTATATACATATATATAATATATATAATACATATATCTATATAGACATTAGCTAGAGAAGGATAAACCGTAGCTGGAGATAAAAGGCACTAAAGGAGCAGATAAAGGAGGAGGTGACTCCGATGGAGTAGAAGGAGAACGAGGTTGAAGTAAGCAAGAACAAGAAGAGAAAGAAGAAGACCAAAGGAAGAACAAGAGCAGAGGGTAAACTAAAACAATCGACAACAAAAGGGTGTTGTGCAATGCAATCAAGCATTTATATAGCGCCGCTCGCATCTGCAGCGTTCTCAACGGTCCTCCGTGCTTGGGCAAGGAGACAGGAAAGTCTTAAGGCGTCTCCAAAACTGGCAAGGTGAGAGGGCCAGTTTATACTCAGTACTTCTAGGCGATGGGACTGTAGAAGACAGTTCGAAGCTGAAGGGCCAACATGAAGGAAGTACAGCAACCATGTTTTAGTTAACTTTGAGAGACAGCAGAGGCGATGAAGTTTTGGGAGCATCACTCACTACCTTAGCCTCCGATTATTATTGCTGTGGTCAGAACACCGACAGCATTCAAGTGACCAGAATATGGAGGTTAAACACCTGAGAAAAAAATATGTTTTTCTGCATGTTGATTAGAATCATGAACCGGTCTACGAGCTACATAACTGGTTACACTGCTTCTACGAAAGAATGAATAAAAGAATGCGGTCGAATATTAAACATAATGATAGTGCTACTCATTAACTGAAAACGGTTGCATATGACGGTCACAGGTCTCAAGATATAATCTCAGTTCAATTAAAATTGCTACAAGCCTCACATCCGCTTTAAACCCACAAACTCATTATCATGAGAATGAGGATTAGGCGACCGCTCAATTTTCAGCAAAGACCGGTGCTGTCAACAGACATTATTTTTGGCTAAACACATTTCTCATTAAAACATTTAGAACAATTATATAGCGCCCCTCAAGATGCCTTCCTGGGTTCCCGTTCATTTCGTCGCAGATCAATTCGTCGCATTTTCAAAACCATACTAACCCTAGCCCTGAGCCTTAGCGACTCTCACCACGCATACCCAGACATAAACCGACCCTCAACACGCATAACCTGACCCTAACCGACAATCACCACGCATAGCCTGACCCTAACCGAACTTCACGATGCTTAACCTCACCCTAGCGACGAAATTAATTGCGACGAAATCATCTGCGACGAAATCATCTGCTACGAAATGAACGGTCACCCATTGTCAGAGAGGCGTTCCCACTTCCCAGCCCAGCTCCAACGATAAAGAAGATACTTTAATGCTTCTGAGAATTTTCAAAATGCTTCTGAAAGGTGTATGCAGAGTCCCTAGTTAAAATAAAAGGCGCATGTGAGAGTAGTTTTTTTTCTGGAAAGGAAGAAGTATGTGTGATCATTGCTTGGGAAATGAAGTGCATGTGATGACCTTCCGCCTGAATTTGATGGAACTTCCTCGACAGTTTAACTGGATCACAAAGTAGATGCATTAGTTGAACTGCAGTTTGAACCCGGTACTAGCGATAATTAATTTAACAAGGTCATTTTAATATACTATTCATATATGCATCCAGTAACGAATACGCGTGTGCCTATTTTGAACCCGTCATTAAGTCGACCGCAGTTTGAGTTTTCGAATGTCCTGTAGCTCAAATTACTTACTCTGGACTCTGGAGTGTAGCAGTTAATGCTGCCTTGCGACGCCCACAGGCTTAAGGTAATATAGCTCCCGCTAATGCGCTCAGTAGTCAATACATTGACATCACTTATCATATGAATGTATATTGATGCAATGATAGTCGAAAGACAACACGTAGGTCTACACTTTGTTGATAAATAACGGTCACCATTGTGATTAATATATTAATATAATATTTTGTTAGAAATTGCATTAAAACTAAAACCACTCGAGACTAACGTGGTATAATGGCCTTCTTTAAATTCGGCATAACTGACCTTGCGCCTGCATATTATATGGTCTAATTACTGTGCTCTGGACTCCAGCATCTCTTAACAGCGTTCATTTAATTTAAGACCATAGCATCCCCAATGTAATCGTCAGTTGATCCGTCAGGAATAGTAGGCTACTATATGTCATCTGTAATTTATCAATCCAAAATGGCAGATCATTCGTTGACCTCGCACTGGCGTGATACCGCCACCTGGGAAACATCAGTCGGGATTCGGGCATAATGGCTAGGCTAAATACACTGCCAGAGTTGCGCTCATGAATGGTGATATAAAGTAGATATATATATATATATATATCTGTTTTGTAAGTCAGAGCTTTGCCATTACTCTGAATGTAGGCTAAATAATTCAAATAGAAACAGGCATCGTCAAAGTATAATTTGTCAGTTTATTGATCATGTCTAAGAAATAAGATCATCTACCATTTGAAATCGTTTTTCTAAGCATTATCAAAGATTATCGAATGAATAGTAAAAAGGTGGATTGTTGCTCCATTTGCAGTTCTCTGATTTGTGTTTTCAGGTCGCAAACTCCTCTGACGAGTTTTCTCTTAAAGCGATGCCACACAAATTTGCGATTATATATTAATTATTGCAATTCAACTTATCGTTAAGTGTCTTTACATAATATTGTGTCAACGATTCTCTTCATTGAGGTTGAAGAAAACATCTCAAGGTCAACGGTTACAGCTTAATGACAAGGAAGTCATTTTTGCGCTGTAATGACTATGGACATCTGCATATGTCGCCTCTCCACACATCTAATAAGCATTTCTTCTATGCGATAGGTTCCGCCTTGTTTCACTTTACTCTATCCAACAATCTTTTCAAACGAAACCGAGGCATAGACCTATCTTTATAGAACACTTAACCTATATACATGCAAGCCTACAGACATTTTAAGTTTTATATAACAATAATTTTTTCAGACCTCAAAAGGCGCTGTAAAATAGCTCCTATGAAATGCATGCTACGTGGGACAGCGCCCTTGGCCTATTACCTAACGATTTTGGGGTCAATTACATGCTTTAATATAGGTCTAGTCGTTGTCCAAATAGGATTTAAGGTGTGCCCTAATGCAGTCACATGTTTCTTTTTCATATCCAAAACAAGGACGTTCATTTAAACTATTTACAAGATACATCACATGCCTACTGCAGCCAACTCCGTAATCTCCGTAAATATATCAAAACATACGCTCGAAATCAAAAGCGTTCTAGACAACAATCGTGTTTTAGAAATTATTTATAGCTTAGTCAAATGTATTACAATGCTCGGCCGTGTAAGGTCAAATGAAGCTGAGTAAAGCTGGTTTCCCCTATAATTGCACCGCTGTTGTGAGGCGGGACTAGGTTCGGTACCACTGGAGTCATTTCATAAGAATATATTCACACATTAATGCGTGTAATCATATATGACATACACGCCTACATTAGAAATAAAAAAAGTATATTACCTACACAAATACGTACATAACAGCCTTGTGCATGTTGATATATAGTTTTAGTTGAATATTTATTAAGGCATGCCTTCTAAATCGAGAAGCACGCAGCGCAGTGTTGGCTTAATCAGATATGTTGAAGAGTCGTAATGGTCCAGGGTTAAAAAGCCAGGTCCCTCAAGTAGACTCAAAGAAGATTGCTGAGATACAAAACATAATGGTGATTTTAAATGAGCTTGAGATGAGATTTTACTTGAGCTTACATGGTACTTAACTTAACATAAGATATGGTGATTTTTTTAGATATAGTTATATATATATACATAGATATTAAGATATAGATAAGATATAGTGGCTCAGGAGAAATACTTCTGTGTGAGAACCACTTTTCCATCTTCTTTCTTCGTCCTAGTATCCAAATTTATTCAACTTCATCGTCTGTGTATCTGTGTGCGTCACTGGTTAGTTAGAGCCACTTAAGCCTTAAACGGGTCTACGATTAATTTCGCTTGCTCAGTCAATAAATAGATCGCTTGGCAATTATGCCGCGAGATGAGTAGGCTTATTGTTATTCATCCATTAACCTGGCATTTACTTTATTGTCATTAGTCGTAAACCATTCATCAATTAGCTTTCTGTCTACACAAACTGCATCCGTGTTTATATAGGCCTATCGTTACTGCATCCGTGTTTATAGGCCTATCATAAGATTCGTCTGGATGTTCTTGACAAATTCATGGAAAAATTAGCTATCCATTCTATCGCAAAGAATGGTTTTTGTCGCCAAGAATGCGCATTTAGGTCATATAATATTTGAACTCTTCAGCGTTTCTTGCTGATCCATTTTGCTACAAAATAAATTGGTTTCATCGTCGCATACTATTAGACTCGTGACGTCACAATTTGTGTACATCATTATCACTGATAATAGCTGCCCGCTCAATGCAGTTTGCTATAGACTCCCTTGGTGGCTGGATGTCGTCAAATTGACTTCGGCTGTACTCATCCAAAATTCAATTTATCTGGCTTGGCACCAGACAGCAGCTGGGCAAAATTGATCTCTGCGCCCTCTCTTCCCAGTTTCCCCTCTTCACTTTCTCCGCCATTGTTCGGGATTTAGGGGTCACTCTTGGCCAAGAACTCACCTTTGCTCAACATGTCAATAATGTCTCTCGAAATTGTTTTTACCAGCTTCGCCAATTGCGAGTAATATCTCGCTCTCTTACCCTCAGCTAGTCTGGTTCATGCCTTTGTTACCAGTCGCCTTGAATACTGCTCCTCAACATATGTTGGGCTTCCCCAAGTTCGGATTGGGCGTTTGGAGCGGGTTTTGCGAGCGGCTGCGCGACTGATTGGTGGGATTCCCAGAACAGGTCAGGTATCCGAGTACATGCGGGATGTCCTGCACCGGTTGCCTCTACCCCAGCGAATCTCATTTAGGATATCTGCCTTAGTTTGACGCTGCCTTGGCGGTACTGCGCCTGCTTATTTGCAGGAGCTATGTCGACCTATCACTGCCAGTAGTGGTAGGCGACCACTTCGCTCTGCGCCCATGGCGGCCTAAACGTCCCTTTTTGCACGCCCATCCACAATGCAGAATTGGGCTTTCTCGGTCGTGGGACCTACACTCTGGAATGGACTTCCCATAGAGCTCCGTCTCCTACCTAAGAACTCCTCGTCTTCATTTTACGCCTCTCTTAAAACTGTCCTTTTCGGCCGAGGATTAGGCCGGGAGCGCCTCTGAGTAGATATCTTGACGGGGCGCTAAATCAAGTATTTTTTATTGATTGATTGATTGATTGATTATCGTGATTCTATAATATCGGTTCTGATTTGCATCTTCAGAATCTCAGTATTGCCTGCAATCTGTATGTACGTGCTGTGCGATTGCCAGCAATCTCATTAAAGATGATACTTACTTATATTATAAATTATAATAATAACTATTATTATAAATAATCCTAAGGAATAATATTAATAATTATTTTTTAAATAGTAATATTAGTAATTATTTTTTTGGCCTTGAGGTACATAGGATCCCTTTGGAACTCAACCAATATTTAAGAATAATAGAAAAAGATTCCTATTATTATTATTATCATCCTCATCATTATTTATATTTCTATTATTTCTATTATTATTATTATTATTATTATTATTAATAGTATCAACACTATCAGTTTTAGTTTTAGTATTATTATTAATGATAATAATGAGCTATAGAACGCCTGCATGCGAACAGCATCACCGTAATTATGTAGTTTCAGACAATTTGACTTTTAGTAAGCCTACTCGCCAGATGTCGACCTCGTATACGATCTCACCGTTCTCTCAAACCCAGCTTAAATATCGCAAATGTTTTCATTTATTTATTTATTTATTACCGAAATTTGATACCGCCCTTCTTCCAACATTTTTGCTCAGAAGTTCATACACACACCTCGACAGTTGCAGTTGTACTGCAGAGCAATGGTGCGCGAAGGACTTGCTCAAGGTCCCTACACAGTGACTGACGCCCTGGACGAGGCTCGAACCCGCGCGCTCAGCACACACTGAGCGTTACGGGCTGACCGCTCTAAACGATCGGCCACTGTGCCATTTGTATGCGTATGTGTAGTTGTAATTGAAAATACGATGAATCATATACGTAGCATCGTCGGTAGAAAACTACATCTAGGCCCTACGAGAGGGGTTTGGAGGGACAAATTCCAAGGGCCTTGCCACTTTTGGGTAACCGCAATAAACTTAGGCCAATGACAATTATTGGACCCATACATGTATATCAGCTTTATCAATCAGCTGATTAATGCCTTTTTTAAATGTAATATTACTGACACTTAACTATGATCGTCTTTAAATTCAGACATCTGAATATATCCTTGCGTATAATTGGTTTGCTATTAAAACGTCCACTTCCGTCTAAGAGGCTAGCGACTGTCCTGCCTAGGAGCCTTGAATTTCTCTGCTCTGGTGTCCGGAATTTCTCTTCCTAAGTACCATAAATTTTTGTCGACGGGCCTGGCTACTTATGACTTCTAGGATGCTTTGCAAAACTGAATACTTTCAGTGCAATAATTGCTAGTGCAATTAAAAAGTACATTTAGACGCGTACATTTAAGCAACGTAAAAAGTACATTTAAACTGCCTTTAGAAAAGACAAAGGCTTTTGATCCCTGGATGATTACAGGAAGATTCTTCCAGGCACGTGAATCAGCTCTCAGCCCAGAACCACCGATATTAATATACTGTTCATTGGTTTAACTGAATGCTTTGCCAACGTAGGTAAACAATAAGTAGTTTATGACTTTACCCATGACCACAACTGACAAAGCTCCAAAACTGACATAAATTACACAATTTGTAATTACGTGGCAAGGGGGTATTTTTTGAATGGGGTGTGAATTCGTGCGACTCACGGTGGATACTTTTACACGAGGGATATTCTCTCCGATTGAGATTCACCTGGCCAGATTCTCCAACTGGCTTAGCGGATACAATTTAATGAGATACTCCATATTGTGATATCGGCATGATATTGTTATTATAATTATGCTGCTTATCAACAGACTTTTTATTGTCTGTTTGGTAATGTTAGCCATGTAAAATTATGTTGCCGGATAATACATATCGCTGTCTGCATTTACAAACAAATCTGCATTACTCATCTGTGTGCTTTGAACATTGACGTCTTCGACAGACCTGTTGCTTTTCTCACGCAACTGATATGCCATAGGCCTCTAGGGCCTTCGCGAAATTACTATTGTCAAGAAACATCATCTTATTTAGGGTAATATTCTGCTGTTGCCGAGCCTTAGATTGATGGATGCTACAGTAGGTGCTAGAGTTGCTGTCTGTACAGTTGGAATGATCTATGTTATATGTTATATGTTAAGTAGATCGATGCCCACAATCGATCATATTTACAGATTTGTCGAATTATACAGGTTTATAAATACGTTTCTTCTAAACCACCAAGTCCAAGATTGAGACGCGGGAACTAGGACACATCGTATTTGTCATTGCTAATTATATGGAACCCCTAAAAATTCTCTCAAAGACGCTCTATTTTATAATGAAACGTGGTTGAGTATTCATCGAGATGTTCGCAGAGCCGAGCTATAATTGCGCCCTGTGCCTAGCTAATTGCGCTAGTGCGTAGCATCAATTTGGCGCCCCCACATTTTCAATATAGTGCATTTTATGGAATAATAAGTTATTCCATCCTAAAATTTGCGCCCTTTCCACATTTGCGCCCTGGGCCTAGGCCCCGCTGACCCCTCCCTCGATACGGCCCTGGATGTTCGCTGTACTTGTAGGCACCTTGACCAAGGGCTTCACTCACAATTGTTACATCTGCAAGCATCTGATGAATGACAATTTTAAAAGACTTTTGTTTTATATTGTAATGCATCAGTGTCAACAAAGACGTGTATGGTTCGCGGGGCTTTTGCGTGGCATCATCCATAACGCCCGCGGCTGTTCGTTGAGATTATTTTCATACCACATACCTTAACAGAACAAGCATCGTCTGTTCTTCCCTATGAAGAATTCCACTTCAGGCCATTGGCCAAAGATCGACATTCTCTCGATTAGAATGGGAAACGTGGGCGAAATTGAGCAGCTAATCTGTGTTTTAGTTGGATTTAAAAAAAACGGAATTATTTGTTTTGTCTGCTTGCATACGAGGTCAACGGCTTTCACTGGTGACTTGTTGTGCAGGGTTGTGCAATGAATACACACAAAAGATGCTGGGAACAGAAGAAGGATGAAACGAAAAAAGCGAAAGTAGGGAAAAATCGCGGAAGAGGAGAAAGATGAGGAATTGACGAAAGAAAGAAAGAAGGAGGAGGATGAAGAATAGGATGACGAGAAGGAGATAAAAGTAATGGAGATTAAAGAAGAAGTGGAAATTGAGGAGAGATAAACGGAGAAAACTTACAGGCGAATGAGTGGAAAAAGAAGAAAGGCAAGGAACACGATAATGATGAGGAAGAGATGGACAGAAGAAAGAGATGGGATATGGAAAAATTATGTTGATGCAGAGATGGAGGAAGAGGAGGAGAGGAAGATAGAAGGAAACGTTCAAGGATGGAGTATGATTAGGATAAAAAGGACAAATACGAGGAGGCAAATGTCGAGTAGGAGGAGTGGAAAGTTGGCGAGAGCGAGATGTTTAAGAAAGATGAGGAAGAATCGAATGAGAACAAGGAAAATGAAAGGAATTGCCGATAACAGTGGAAATGATGAAATGAAGTAAATAAAGGGGAAGAGGAGCAAAAGGTGGAGGGGAGGAAGGAGGAGATTAAATGTGAAAGGATAGAAAGATAGAAAGAGGGAGACATGGAAACGGACACGGACAAGTAAAGGAAGGAAGGAGGAGAATGAGGACATGAAGAAAGCTGATGAAGATAGAATGATCAGAAGAGAAGGAGAGGAGGTTATGGAGACGGGAGAAGAGGAAGAGCAAGGAAATTAGAAGACAGAAATCTAACATAAAACTAATGAGGCGGCTGCTGCATTGGAACAGTAGAGCTACGAGCAAGTGGGTCAGAAGGAAAACAGTGACCAATAAAGCCAAGACTTGGCAAATGAAGTATCAGCGAACGATGATGTGTTGAATACAAAAGGCGTGCATTCGTCTTATGCAGCTAATTTTCTTGTCTGCCTTCTCGTGGAAGAAAGAAACAGCCAAGTGAGACGAAATGACGATGGATT
>OY365820.1:10952069-10979569 GCA_959347315.1 Bimastos eiseni
GAAAATTACATGTACATAATTATGCCCAATAGGCCTACATGCACACAAACAGTCCAACGTAATATGCATACAAATGTATGTATGTATGTAATGTATGTATGTATGTATGTATGTATATATGTATGTATGTATGTATGTATGTATGTATGTATGTATGTATGTATGTATGTATGTATGTATGTATGTATGTATGTATGTATGTATGTATGTATGTATGTATGTATGTATGTATGTATGTATGTATGTATGTATGTATGTATGTATGTATGTATGTATGTATGTATGTATGTATGTATGTATGTATGTATGTATGTATGAATGTATGCATGCATGCATGCATGCATGCATGTATGTATGTATGTATGTGTACATGTACGTATGCATGTAAGCATGCATGGGGATGGGGATGTGGTGGGATATGGTCGGGTCAATATTGCAATAGATGTCCTTTTTATATTCCAATTTGATATCAAAACAATTTTTTTTAAATTCGTTCTTCATTTCTAGGGCATGACATCTTAAATTCAGTGCTGTGCACAGTTTTATACCCATGTATTTCATGTATTTTTTCTCTCTGTCCTGTACCAAAAATTATACATCCTTGTAGTTGGACGTTTATGAATTTTGTCGAGGACGAATTCATAGAGAAAATGGATCTTAGCATGAATTTGATTACTAAGGATTCTTGTATCAATGGACAAGGGAACTTATGGTATCTTATGCCTTATATTATCTTATGCCTTATATTATCTTATGTCTTATATTATCTTATGTCTTATATTATCTTATGTCTTATATTATCTTATGTCTTATATTATCTTATGTCTTATATTATCTTATGTCTTATATTATCTTATGTCTTATATTATCTTATGTCTTATATTATCTTATGTCTTATATTATCTTATGTCTTATATTATTTTATGTCTTATATTATCTTATGTCTTATATTATCTTATGTCTTATATTATTTTATGCATTCGCTAACACCAGATTTGACATACGTGACATCTTTTCAGTTTTACAGTTGATATAGCTTACGTCATTAGTCACGTAATCGACTTGCAATATTTTAGGAGCTTCTTTCGCACTGGGCGGTACAAAGCAGCACATTTATCCTCATGTCTGCGTTCTTGTATGATAACATTGCTTCTTTTTCAATTTCTCTTTATGTTATGTCTGCCTCTGTGTCTTTCTGCCTGTGCGTCTGCATTCGTCTCCCTTAAAATCATTTTCATTCACGTGCTAACGATTACCGACCGTCCGTCCGTCAACAACGATTTATCGAGAAGCGTTTGAGAGCGTAACGCACCAACCTCTCCCCTATCATGTGACCTTTCTCAGCAGCGTCATTAACCCTCCCCTCCCTCCTTCCTTCACAATGCGGCTTTCAAGGAATAACTCAAGCCGAAGCTAATGCATCTTTCTGGCCATGCAGCACAACGGCTTCTACTCCGCAGCCTCACACAACGCTTGCTTCGTAATGTTATATCGTGAAGTGTATTGTAACAAGGAGTTTGTATAGCGCACGATAGCACGGTAGCCGATTGGCTGGAACGCTTGCGGACAGGTTCGAGCCTCTATAAGTCGATCAATGTGTATGGACCTAATGCCTTCGATTATTATTGATTGGCCATTTGATAGTCGTATCCAAAAAATGCGCGTAATAATAGGAAAACGAAAAATGATGACGATGAATATAATGACGATGATAATAATAATAAAAATAATATGAATTATAATAATAATAATAATAATAATGATTGTTAATAATTATAATAATAATGAATGATAATAAGGATAATAATAATAAAACAAATAATAGTGGTAATAATTATTATGATGATGATAATAATGGTAATAATAGTCATAACAATAATAATAATAATAGTAATAATAGTAAAAATAGTAGTAATAATAGTAAAAATAATAACGATAGTGATAATAATAACGATAATAAAAAAATAATAATAATAATAATAATAGTAATAATATTAATGTTAATATTAGTAATAATAATAGTAATAATAATGGTAATAATAATACTAATACTATAAATAATAATATTATTAACAATAGCAATAACAATAAGAATAAAAGTAATAATAATGAATGATATTATGATGCGTGAGGTTTCAGTTAATATTCATTTCATCGTCTGGGAATCACTGTGTAGGGCCTTGAAAAAGTCCTTCGCTCTGCAGTTGCTCTGCAGTATTGTTGCAATTCTTTGCACTTCTGAGCTAATTGAAAGACGAATAATATCAAATTACGATTATGAAGCAACCAACGTTGATATGCTTAGACTTTGACAGGAGTAGCACCCATTAAAACAGAGCAGAGTTGTGGCCACGGTGAAACCCGCACATTTATAATAATTCATTGATACGCAGCTCTTCAGTTTGAAACCGTGAAGGGTTCTGACGTCTCAAAGCTTTGGGTCTGTAATGAAAGGGAACATCAAACAGGTGCATAGGACCGTATGTAGCCTACGTGTGTGGCAATTAAGACCACTGCGAGCACCATTATAATTATGACTACTCGTCTGGCATTCAATTTCCCACTGGATGTAACTACCGCCAAGTCCACTCTTTAAAGTTAGAACATCTTTAGTTGGTCAGCGGTGTACGCCGGTGTAACAATGGATATTCGATCAGGTTCGAAGATTATATGCTGAAGTATTAATCCTACGAGTACAGACCAGAACCAGACTAGACAGGGCTAAGCGGAATAAGCAAGTGATCATGGTTATGGCTTGAGTGGAGGCGCTTTGAAAATTGCCGCTCACGCTGCCTCGTTTGAATGAATCTACGCTCTCATGGTCTCCAGTGCTATAGGTCGACGGAAATGAGTCGTAACGTGATCGTAATCGTACCGTAATCGTAATCTCCAAACTTCTAAAACGCGACGCGAAAGACAAGCGTAGAGCACCCGCTTATTCACGAGCGCTGATATTTTGACCTACTCTCCTCCTCCTCCACCACCTCCTTCCTCTATCCGTCCTTGTGCCACTCTCTCTCTCTATCTACCCTCCTCATACCTCTAGATCTTCCTTGTTATGCGTCGTGTCGAACGTCTGGGGTCCTCCCCCTCCCCCCATTGGGATCTTGATGTCTTTCAGAAAGCCTCTCCGTCGATAACGATCTTTATTTAGCAGATTCAATATTTGCCGGCAATAAAGCCATCCTGGTGCGCACCGTCTCTTCTCACCGATCAGTCAGCGGGGCGTCTCAGCCCCAACCACACTGCAGCATCTTTTCTCCCACGGTGAACACACACACAAGCAGGGATCTCGCGGTCCCATTGACAGCCCCCTTACCATGCTGTCGTCGAAAACCACAATCGACGATATGATTGTCCCTTGAGATGCTGAAAGAATTCAAAACAGGAGACAGCGAGTTTCCAAAAATAGTCTGCATGAATGCGACGTGAACAGATTTTTCTCGCCGCGTATACGTGATCCTGGCTTGCAGAATGAACGGCAATCGTCGTTCAGTCGATGGTGGAGGAATATACACGGTGAATATAACGAACGATCGACCGTCCGCACTTGTGTATACGTGGTGAGGTCACCACGGGCCATGTTCACACGACAGAAGACTGCGGTTGATTACCAAGTCGGGGCATTTAAGTTAGTGTTTGTTTGTGTGGATGTGCGTGCCTGTGTGTATGTCTGGGTCCGTCGTCTTGTGTTGTGCTCTGAGTGTCCCTGTTCTGCACGTTTGAGTGTCTGCGCCTGTCCGCGCGCGTATGCATGTGTGTCGTATTTGTGATGATTGTCTCAGCTCTGGATGTTCAATCCAGCTCTGATACTAGACAGACCAAACAAACGACCAGAGACTAGCCGCAGATCTCTCCGATTGAACGACCAGCTAGACACTACTCGCCCGCTCTCTCTATCTCTCTCTATCTCTATGTCTCCCTCTCGCTCTCTCTCTCTCTCTCTCCCTCTCTCTCTCTCTCTATATATATATATATTTATATATATATATATATATAAATCTGTCTCACTCTCTCTGTCTCTGTCTCTGTCTCTCTGTTTCTCTCTCTGTCTCTCTCTGTCTCTCTCTGTCTCTTTCTCTGCCTTTCTCTCTCTCTGTCTCTTTCTCTGCCTTTCTCTCTGTCTCTCTCTCTCTCTGTCTGTCTCTGTCTGTCTCTCTCTGTCTCTCTATGTCTCTCTCTTGCTATCTATCTATCTAGCTCTATGTCGTCCGTCTTATCTGCTCAGCTAAACACTCGCGGTTAACGGCCAAGTCACGTCCTACGGTTTAAGCAACCAAGGCAGAAACACTGGACGGTAATACATCGAACACCGGTGATGAATGAATAGTAGACTGCAGATGGCGACGAACGAGGTGCAAACTTCCAGCATTCGTAAGGAGTGCTGAAGTGAACGGTAGATATAGGGTCTATAACAGCCTAGAGGTAGCACAGAGCAAAATGTAAACTTCGAGCCTTTTAAAAGCAGTGGAGAAAAGAAATGGAGATATACTTGAGAGTTTCAGTGTAGCAAAGATGTGAGCTTGTAGTAAAATAATGTTCGGATACAGAGGAGCCCGATGCACAGACTTCTGGCAGTTTCAAAGGGCCACTAAACAATAATGCAGACTTAATCAGTTTTAAAATAGAGATCTATGGGAGAAATTGTAATCTTCAGGCTCTAGCGCCAAGCGTAGGGCACCTGCTTATTCACGAGCGATGCGTCGAATCAGTGGAGTTTTCCAAATGGTATTCGGAGGGTGTCTGAGTCAAGTTTTCAGGGAGACGGGGTGCAGCGTTGGATGTGGCTCGGTTGGAGAACTTCAGATGAGTAGTGACCGAGTTCGAGTAAGACTGAGAGAGGAGGATGATCGGGTAGAGCGGATCGGCGGGATGATTAAGAATTCACGAAGATATTTAGCTGGGAGTAAGACTTTTACACGAGAAGAGCATAGAATGCGCTTCATGAAAGTTCAGATATTATTTTATTATTAATATTAGTATTATTATTAATATTATTATTATTATTATCATCATCATCATCGTCATCATCATCATCATCACTGTCGTTATCATATTTAATAGTATTATCATTTATTAACATTATTGTTATTATAAGAAAAATAGACTGTATGTGATGTAGTATCAAATGAAACATGTCCTTGAGCTGTGGTATATGAAAGTCTCAAGAGATGGCGCGCATTCTTTGCATGTTCAGAAGGACTATTCCACGTAACTGGTACATGTCATGTTACCCTTCTGGTGGAGAGGAGCCCAGCATCCTCCACCAGACTCGCTTTGTACTTAGCGTTGCCGGGAAAGCGCCTAAGCAGATTCTCCTTCCGCCATTATAACCGGAGTCGTATTAGCGGCCATTACGCGTCTACTCAGCCGTGTCATTAACCACCCGCATCCTCTCACTCTCCGGAACGCTGATCAGACTGCACTTGGCTGCTACAGCTGCCTGTTGCAGCAGCAGCAGCACAAGCAGCTGCGGGTGATGTTGCAGAGGCTCCTTCGCGATGCTCCTCAATCCTCGGATGGCTTGCATTAGCAGGCGTGGAAAGGCCTTCGTCCCTGTACCCGGCCGTGCGAGGCACCGAGGAACGGGGAGCAGGTAAACCGGCATTCCAGTCGGCGACCTCGCACCTGCAGGCCGGCCAGCAGACGTTGGGACATGGCGGGCCGCGATAATGATGCCGGGCAAAGACGGGAAGATAGGGAGCGACGCCAGAAGCCGAGAGGACTAAGACGCAGGCAGGGAGAGATATCGGAAGACAGACAGACGTCTGGTGGCAACTGACGGACAGGGTGCTAAAACAGGGTAGGAAGGAAAAGGGTTTGAGAGAGGGTCGGACAGAGACAGGCAGGCGAGGAGTATGGGAAGGAGGAGGCGTAGGAGGAGGAGGAGGAGGAGGAGGAGGAGCAGAGGAAAGGAGCCAGAGGCGCAGGTACTGAAAGATATGGAATGGAACAAGGAATTAGGTCAGACGCGACGATAAGCTTAACTACGCGAAGATGGATGTGTTTTAAGAAGACAAATGGAGTCTGAAGACAAATGGAGTCTGCGAGACAGACAGGCAAACGGGCGGAGAGCAATACAATCAGAAACAGATTGTGTAAAGAGAGAGGCAATTGAAGACCAGGAAGAGGCTTGTGGAGAAAGAAGAGAAACAGACAGGGAGACAGACGACAACAAGACAACGTGAGAGAATAGTGAGAAAGTTGGGAAAATGAGATACAAATCGTGATGACGACAGAACTTGTAGGCCAAATGATCGTCGTTTTCCTTTCAGGCTGCAACCCACGAGGAATAACCTAATCTTCATGTGTGATTAACTCTCTTAGGTTAGTCTCCTCTTTACTGTATCGTACAATCGCTTAATTCACACCGAAGAAGTACAGCGGACTTCAAATATCGAAGGCCAATCTTTTACTTTATTCCCTTTTGCTCTCTTCCGTCAGGCGAGCGCATGCGGAGAGGAAGATTTGATAAGATTCTGAGTCTGACTACATCAACAGCCTTGTTCCTGTTCTCATAGTAATTGCATCTTATACTTTTCGATATTATTTCACATTGTCGATCCATGTCTTTGTCTGTCTGCCCCGACTCCGTCTTCCCTTCTGGTGACCGGTATAGGGCTAGACTCTTCCATGTGTCCATTCTTATCACATGTCCAAGAAGGCTGCTGGCCAGAACACATTACGCTCACTTGGGGAGGGAGGACATGTGGTCATGTTCTGCGGTCATAAACCTTGTACTTAACGACTCGTCCTGGTCTAGTGGGTCATACCACGTGATATTATATAAAAGTGGTATATGACCTCTTGGGCTAAACTAGGACGGGGCCGTGTTACTTTATTTGACCTCCATGTCTTGCCTCTGTATTGCGGAATACGGTCTTCTGGAAATTGACCTGCTGACTGACTACCGCTTATGATTGGTCCGATTATGCCCTTTGAATTGTACACGGCGCTATAGAATATTGAATTACATTACAAGCAGTGTAAAATTTCAATCGCATTCTGAAACTTATATGCTCTACACAAATGCATTGCATAGCACAGGGCACCAGTTCATTTCTAAACGACTTGTGGCACCGGCCTATTCAAGAACGCTTCTCCTCGCTTGCATTATTATTATTATTATTATTTATTATATTATTATTATTATTATATTATTATATTATTTGTGAACCAACGGACATGGATACAGACTCATTAGTTCGTTATTAAATACGTTAGGGTCAAAGTGTTTTATTATTATTATTATTGTTATCATTATCAATATTATTATTTTATAATAATAGTAATCATAATCAAAATTATTTTTATTATTTTGCCCAGGTAAATAAGATACCTCAAGCTCTTAGAAAGTAATAAAATCAAGTGCGCGTTAAATTCGACGCTTGCAACGACTTGTCATCATCTCATGTTATAATAATAATTGTAATCACACTGCGGCAGTGCATCTTGGATTTAATAAATTAAGATCATTATTGCTATTATTATTATATTATTATTATTATTATTTTTATTATCATTATTATTATTATTACAATTATTATTATTATTACACTCATTATTATTACATATTTATCAAGCGCCGTTATCAAGAACTAATCGATGGTGCTCTTCAAGATCCCTGTATATAGTAACCGATCGAGGAAAAGCTGCTATGCTCTGTTCAAGTGGCATTCGTATCTTACACGTTGACATAGCGTTACGTATAACGGAGGCAGGTCTCGTCAGGTCCTGCTAGATTGAGAGTTTTCGAGTGTCTGTTGATGGCATACGCCGCCGTGTCCCTGGTTAAAAGAAGATGCAGATATCTCTTCCAGGTGATTGAATCAACCACCAAAAAAGAATATATATATCTGGATGTATATCTATATATACATACACGAGTTTTACATGTATACATGCGTATGAGATTACCTGTGTATATGCTTGATAGTATACACTGGTCATTGTGCTGGACTGTTAATCGAGGGGGGTCTGGGGTTCAAACCCCCGCTATGACATAAATGTTTTTCATGTATGTCCCGTGCGCCCCTGCCCTGGCAAACTCAGTCACGCCTACATTGGTCTTACACTACTACGCTGTCGTTGGGAGGTGGTAGTTGCTGTTTAACGACACTGTGTGAAATCATATATCATTAGCGTCATCCTCCTCCTTTATCCGGGCTTGGGACTGGCACTGCCAGAGTGCAAACAGTGTCGGTTGGGAGGTGAGACGGCGAGGAAGAGGAAAGACCATCTGTCCTCGTCGCTAACAAATCTGTGAATGGTTCGAACCAATGGACTCCAATGATGTGCATCAACATCATCTTCATCATCGTCGTCGTCGTCATCATCGTCGTCGTCGTCATCATCATCATCATCGTCGTCATCGTCATCGTAGTCGTCAATTCGAGTCACTTATCTCCGTCAGTTTCAAGTGGATGTCCTCAATCAATTACGGTTGTTCGTCAATTGACTTTCATGTCTGCCATATCGTCCAGTCTTAGACCTACGTTACATATGTCTCTGTTTGTCTTCACATTTCGTCGTCCTATCATTAATCTTCATTTGCTTTCCTTTCGTTCAATCCTTTCGGTTGAAACCTCATTTCTTTAATAGTGAACGATGACCTCTGACCTCTGAGACCAAAGCAGAGGACAACTAGATCGACGGCCATCTTCACCAGACCCACTCTCTCTCTTCGTTGCTAATCATCGACAGCATTCAGACTCATGCAAACTCCAGTGTATAGTCAATAAGCAGTCTGCATATATATATATATATAATATAGATATAGATATTTATATGCATCTATATATACACTCATATATTCTGTGTATTTGTGCATGTGTGTATGTATGCATGCATGTATGTGTATGTATGCATGTATGTATGTGCCTGTTTCTAATTGCGAACAATTCGGATGATTCTGTTTTTCTTAAAGCCACAGCAATTTCAAAGCATCTTGATTGTCATGCGCTATACATCTGTTTGAACAGTGCGAGAATATACTGAGCAATGTGCAGGTATAACGGACACTTATTACATCTTTGTATTAAATACGATTTGGTCAAGCATGGCTTATATCCTGCCTTTGAATTTATATCCTGCCTTTGAATTTACATCCGACCTTTGAACCGCTGCCGTCGTGTTTGTGACTCAGCCAAACGATAGTTTGACCTGTGGAATACATTTTTGAAGAGTTGATGTACATCTACTCAACAGATTCATTTCTGGCAGGAATCTTAGCCACCAGCCTCCGGATTGACTGTCAAAAGCCACTTGAAGCAAAAGGTAATTTGCAGACATGGCGCACTTTACCGCATTAGCACCCACCTATTCTACGTGTAGTATATAGTAGTTGCAGTTTAACGACACTGTGTGATAACAAAGATCATTATCGGCGCCCTCCTTCTTTGACCAGGCTTGGGACTGGCACTGCTAGACTGCAAGCAGTGGTGGAGTTTGTTCTAGCTGTCGAAAGAAAATATTACTGAAATTCTCAATGGAGTAATTTGGTCCGAAAAGTGACGATTCTAAACAGCATCATCGTGCATGAAAGTTCCTCGTCTGAATGTAACTGATCTCGCCGTTGGTTTTAAGACATCGTATACAGTTTATACGCGTGCCATCAGGCTTTGTTAACAGTTTAAGATGGCGACGCAGAGTCATTATTTATGGAAACAGATGCAGATATTTGTACACAGTGAACGCGAGTCTACTCCAACATGCACTTAATCATTTGATAAGCAATTCTGGTCGTTCATCCATTCATTAGAAAGTTACTCCACTTCAGATATAGTTACTCCATATCTAGTATATCGAGTGACTCTTTTTGCAAGTTGGGCTTATGTATTTACACATATACAAACATATACAAACATACATACATATATACATATACATAAACGGGACAGCTGTATATATATATATATACATATATATATACATATATATATATATATATATTCATATATGATGGCAGATATGTATAATCGATTCACTCATGTATGCATGAAAATAAGTCTTATGTATGATAAATTATACATATATAGCAATATATGTATATGTAATAGTTGTAGGTTATACATATAACGCTACATGTTTAAGTATACGATCAGTATATATATATAGCCACAACTTGCCACAAGCATATAGTGTGTGTGTAATAAGTTTATTTAACGACGCATCCATGACAAGGATGATATGCATATAGGTTGTATAGGCCTATATACGTTTATAGGCCTCAATGTATTGTAGGACGTCGCTACAAGATGAGTATATATGCGCCTGCATAATGTTCACATGTATATAAACAGTAGATAGTGTGTGTGTGTGTGTGTGTGTGTGAGTGTGTGTGTGGTGTGTTGTGTGTGTGTGTGGAGAAAAGGTCCAGAAAGGAGGTTTCTGGTCTAAAATACATGTATTCTCCGATGTTTGTTCATGTGCCTGAGAAATTGGTTATTTCGAAACTGCATTATATTATATATATATATATATATATATATATATATATATATATTATATATATATATATATATGTATATCCTTAAACCAACAGCCCCGACAGTGAAGAAGCCAGTAAGGATTGTACAGTTTCATGATGAGTTGCAACTTTTGACATATCGAGTAACTGAAACGTGACGCTATTTTCGAGAAAAAACGTTCTGCAGATTCTGACCATAGTTGAACTTGAAGTGCTTATGTTGGCGACAGTCACTGCATGCGAATGGTCACTCGTTGGTTTTGGCAGCTGGTGTAGATATGTACACAGTGTCCGAAAATAAAGGAACCATTAATGATGATATGAAAACAAATGCTAAATATTAGTCGATTATTTAAACTCCAAACTCATAATAATCCTGACATATTTATCCACAAATGTGTAATTTGTGAATGTCCTGGTTTTAAAAGTACGTCGTAGTGACGTCTTTAAGTTACAAATTTAATGTCTGGTATGAATTTGATCAGCTGGTCATTGAGACTTCTGTTGATTAGTGGTGCATTCGTATTGAAGCTCGTATTTAGGCCAATATATATCTGTATGTAAGCATACATATATATATTTATCTGTGGTGTCAATCACTCAGCATATGCTGCCGAATTTTGTAAAACATACAACACAGATGCTGATGATACAAACTCATCAAAGACAATGAATGGCAGGTGGATGGATTGGCATCATTGTAGTCAGCAGAAATGAAAGCGAGGCCCTCTTTTGCAGCCATAATTATGTAGAACAAGGCCGTGGGTGGTGACGAGGTGCAGCCTCCTTCCAAACTGCCTTAGCGTCCGACACAAATTTATAATTCCCATCGTCATTGCTGCCATCCTCTCATAAGTGTTCCAGAAAGACATCTCTGGGATCATTGGTGTCTGGTTCAATGGACTCGAGTTCTATACCTCGATACCTCGCAGTCTAGACATGATTAGCGAAAAAAGCTACAAAACAAGAGTGCTCTTTAATCTCCGTTTTACGAGTGACTGCAACTTTTTGCAGTCACAAACGGTTGTTTAGTATTTAACAGACATCATTAAAGCACACACACACTGGCTGGATATGGATAACGAGAAAAGCACGTGGGACCCTGCATTGCATCCACTTTCGATTTCGTATATCTTTGCCCGAACAGTGCTCATATTGGCATGAACACAGACAAACTACAAACGCAGAGCCACCAGATAAACGACTTCAGTGGAAAAGGTTCCGTAAGTGGGTTGGCCTCAGTCAGTCATAAGGAAATCTTTATTTCGCTTGCATTGCAAGTGCTCGTGAATAGGCTGTTGCCCTGCGCCTGGCTTTCGAGTGGCGCTCTAGAAGTTTGAAGCTTACGATAAGTAAGTGCATAACGTGAACACCCACTATCATCGATTGCTCATAATGACAAGGGTTCTATGGCAGAAATTTAGTTTAGTTTCAAAGGACTCAATTTATTACCATTAATCACTACTACTATACTTATAAGTCAACGAGTATGGCATCATAATGACTCATCATCACCAGGATCCATGGACCGAAAACCAGTAGATGTCCACTGCACAGTTGACCATTGTTCTCTATGCTCCTCTGTCTTGGGTTAGCGGTAATAACTTCGGTATATCGGTTCCACACCAGTCTTCAATGTCATCTAGCCATTTTCTGCAAGGTCTTCCTCTTCTTCCCGTTCCCTCCACAATTCCTGTAATTACACTCTTTTATTTGCCTCTCACTATTCATTCTACAAATGTGTCAAAACAGTTCCAATAGTTCCAAAATGACTCAGTTTTACCAAAACAAAGATTGATCAGCAAAATTTGTTAATGTAGCAATTTGGCAACGTTTGCCCCGAGGTTACTAAAGTAACGAAATTCAATGAAGGGCATAAGTAAAGTGAACCCCATTGATGTTGTTTATTGATCAGTTTTCATTTGAATGTATTCTGCGGTATTTTATTTACTTTTACTACACTTTATGATTTTCGATATGTTTCTTGTACAAGTTCAATCTCTGGTTCCTGCATTTTGCATGAACTACACGCTTCATCATTCCGTATGATGTTGTCGAATTCCTTTTGAAGAAGACTTTCTAACTGTGTTTTATTCTTTTTTTCAAGTACCTGTTGCATTCGACATAGTTGATTAATTCTGCTTTTCCTGGCTTGAACTCGGGTTGTTCTTCTACAAGTGATCTCCGAACATGATGTTTCATTCTATTTTGTATCATTCTGGTGTTGACTGTCCTGGAATGCTTGACTAGTCTAAAGTTTTTGCAGCCTTGTTGGTCTTTTTTGTACCTTTCTGACTGTGTTTTATTCTCCAACTTTCCAACTTTCTCTAACATTCAAACTTGGCTTTCTCTAAATACACACCAGTGTTGCTGCGTTTTCTCGCAGCAGGTCATAACTATAATAATATATAGCTATTTAAGTATATGTGTGTATACTCTTCGTAAGGTAATTCGATTTATGGCTAAGCCAGATACGTTCGGAATGAAACACTGAGACGGACACGCATAGACTGAGAAAGAGATTCAGAGAGACAGACAGACAAACAAAGAGTGAGCGAGATAGACAGACAGAGACAGATATATATATATGTAATATATATATATATACTTATACATATATACCATGAGAAATGAACTCCTTATTGAAAGACCCTAGGCCGAGTGAATTTCATCATGAAGCGGCTGACCAGCGCACCCCCTTGCACCCTGAGGTCGAGTGCCAGACTTAAAGACCGAGTTTAGACTGCTGCTAACCTGGTCAGCTATATCCCCCACCGATCACCCCCGCTTCCCTCCCTCCCTCCCTCTCGCTGAACATCATGTCAAGGCGTAGTTGCTACTGCCAGACCGTTAAGTAGCAAGTTAGATGTACCAGCTATAGTGCCAGTACCAATGTCCATCGTCTTGAGCCGAACAAATCTGTGTGGGGGAAGGAAGGGGAGGCAGGTGGAGGGGGTGTGGTGCACACACCGATAGAGACGGAGGCATTGGGAAGAGCGAGGGAGAAGGATAAGTAAGAAGAAAGAAACAGGCGAAGCAGGAGTGGATATGGAGGGACAGAGAAGTCAGACGAGGAAGCTGCGAAGGAATAATGGAGGAGAATAAGGGAGAGTGGGACTGAAAAGTAAGAAGAGAACGGAGGAAGTAGAGATGAAAAAATCAGGAACTGGTGTTGATGATGATGATGATGATGATGATGACGACGACGATGACGACGACGACGACGACGTTGATGATGATGATGATGATGATGATGATGATGATGATGATGATGATGATGATGATGATGAGAACTGTAGAATGAATTTGGGAAGCGGTGAGGATGCGGACATACTGGAAGAGGAGGTGATGGAGAGGGATGCTGAAGAGAGGTGAATGAGACGGAAGAGGGAAGAAGGTGAGGAAGTTGTGTTACCCGTTACTTTATGTGGACGCGCGCGGACCACCTGCCGTGCATTCATCACGCGCTACCTGCTGCTGCTTCCGCTGATGATGATGACGATGATGATGTTGATGATGATGCCGATGCAGGTTCTTGGCCAGTCTAACTGAAGACAACCATACACTGGCATACAGAGGGCAGACATCCAGACTGACACACACTCACCATCAAGCACTCACCCAATGATCCTCACACATCTGCTCTCGTTTGCCACCAGTATGTTGTTCTCCCATCTTATCTCCTTTGCCCTTCTCTGCACCTTTGCCTCTGTCTCTGTCTCTCTGCCTGTCTCTCTTTCTGCCTATCTGCGTGACTGGTTCTATAATCTTGCCATCCATTCATCAAGCTCGTGTAACAAGAGCTCGCCTCGCTACAACTGAAAATGTCTGCCAATTTGTGAAGCGGCTCAACTTGGCTCAGTATAATTAGTCTCGTGCATAAAGTGAGTCTATGTACAGTCAAACATGTATATGTATATTCGTAAGCATATGTTTGTAGCTATGTTTGCATCAATGTAGGTAGGAATGTATGCATGTATGCGTTTATATGTGCATATGTATGCATACATGTCTCCATGTGTATGATGTGTATGTTTACTTAGTATGTATCCGTTAATATATCAACATTTTTAAGCAACATTCTCCTGTTGCTTTCGCAAAATTTTTCTGCCTGGGTCTCAGTATTCAGTTACTTCCCCCGTCCATTGTGCTATCAGGTAGGCGGCGCAAAAACTAAAGTCTCCATTATCTGCTGCATATGTAGTTTATGGAAATACGGCAAACGCTATGGGGCACTCTTAGTAGGGTCAAGAGCGCCCCACAGCGACGAACAAGCTACTCTGCCTCGGGGTTCACAGAGCGTAGGCGATACATGGTCGCAAGAACATTCGTCAGGATAGCCGCCTCAGGCGTACACGACGTTTTCCCTGATAAGATTTCCCACATCCTGCTGCAATCTTCCAATGTTTCTGCCTCCGGTCAGTTTCCTGTTCCCCATTTCACGATGTCTATCTCATCAGGGCTCATTTGGAGAGAGAGCCTTCAGGCTAGTTTCTCCTCCCCGATTTGTCTATCTTCGCGGAGGATATCCAAGGTCACTGCATAATGTCAGGTTCTCTACTTAATTGAAAAGGTTGCTTTCTGGACGTTTCCACTTAGTTCAGTGTCACTGGAGTTTCTTCATGCTTTTGGAGAAGAATTGCCATCAAAACTGATGGTTCGACTAAGACTATACTAAGCCAACCTAAGATACCCGCAGCGAATTTCCAAGATTTCTTGCTTAGTCTGAGGTCCTGACACTTGACATTCGCAACGAGAAGTTCCAATTCTGAATATTCTATGCTCTACCGCGAAAGCGCTTGATCATTCATCCAGACGTGACGAGCCGATTTCCCCATATTGGGACCTAAGATTAGTATCACATTTGACGAATCTCTTTCGTACGGTGTCTCCCGTATGAAATGCAGACGGCGAAATTTATATAGCGCCTGACAGGAACAACACTCAGACGAGACAGTGGGACTTTTCTAGACGTGTTTACCTCGCTCTTGTACGCTGACGTCTCTCGTCAACCGCGGAATACGCCGCTCACACAGGTCCGTATGAACTTTCTAGACGCTCAGAAACATCTTTCCTAAACACTCGAACGCTTCTCCTTTGCAGGGTAGACGACGCCGGTTGCACTTTAGCAGTCCTGGGTCTGACACACAATACGACAGATAAGGACCGGGTTCGACCCTTAGGCGACTGCAGTATTTGTGATTTGCCAGGAAGATCTTAGGGTTATGATTAAGAACCGAGTGTGATTTCCCCAGACGTAGGTGTAAAATAATTGCAATTAGCTTTGCCTTCCATTCGCTAGGTGCTGTTGAAAAATGACCAGTATAATGGATGGGAGGGAGCCTTACAAGTAATAACTTGTAATAACTATGACTATCTAGTAATCATGTACATGTAGTAATCATGTCGCTGTGAATTAATGATAGAGACGATCGTGTGTTGTTGAGTTAAAAGCTGACCTTACGACGACAGCTTTCCCCTTCTGTGACTTGGGTTCGAAACAGAGTACTATCGATAAGAATAATATAACCTTCCAACCATATTATTGATTAGCTCCGAACCAATAAAACACACAGGCAAAGAGATTACAATGTTGTGGGATCAAAATATAGTCCTGGTTTTGATTTTCAAGGCCACTCAGTGCACTCAAATGATTGACCGCCCGGTACATCAATCATTCAATCAATCAATCAATCAAATAAATTTAATTGCAAATCCGCATATAGGCAATAATTTACAAAGATTTCACACCAAAATAGTGAAGAGTCAAAGTGTAATTGAAATGGAAAGTAGTCATGGAAGTGAGTAAGGATGCTGATATAAGCCCAGGACACCCAATTAGTAACCAAAGATCTCGCAAGTTAGGGCCACCTACGCAAATATACATACGTACATGTATGCATGCATACATACATACATACATACATACATGCATACATACATACATACGTGCATACATACATACATACATTCATATACAATATATATACATACATACATACATATATACCTACGTACTTACATACATACATACATACATACATACATACACACTTACGTACGTACGTACGTGCGTGCGTGCATGCATGCATGCATGCATGCACGCACGCACGTACGCATACATATAGATACATACATACATACATACATACATACATTACATACATACATACATACATACATACATACATACATACATACATACATACATACATACATACATACATACATACATACATACATACATACATACATACATACATACATACATACATACATACATACATACATACATACATACATACATACATACATACATACATACATACATACATACATACATACATGCATGCATGCATGCATGCATGCATGCATAATAAGAACGTGTTATCTGCAAACATGTACATATTATAATAATAATAATTAGCGACATTGGCAGCTGAGGATCGTCTTTAATTGCAGTACAAAGAGCCCGAGTGCGAAGAATATCCGGCGGAAAGGAAGTCCTGTCCGGGGAAAAGGTCCGACTCCACTGCCGAACATCCGGGAAACCTCGTCCGAAGATCACGTGGTATAAGGACGGTGATCGGTTCAGGCAGAACGACCGCATATCATTCAAACAACAAAGGTAACGATCTATTACACAGCAAATGTCTTAGACTTGATCGTAGTTCTCGGTTGTCTAAATTCAAACTGGTTTATATAGCGACCGTAGGGCTTCTGTCGTAGATTGCTCAGGGTAGTCTGGCTCACAACAGAGGGAGTCACTCGACCAACTGTGACCTCTATGTTTATAATATCTCCTTGCTTATTTCTGCTTCGAAATGCCTGCATCAACTGCTAATTGGACCCTGGTAATAAAAAGTTAATTAAGAAATCGACTTGCCATATCCAGATCGTGCTATCCTATGCTACTTCTATCCATTTTAATGGGTGCAACGCCCTCTCAATGTCATGGTGCAAGGACCGTGCTAGCTCTAGGTTCAAGTCTGATAACAGATCATCATCGAATGGACATGTTCACGCACGGAGGGAAATGCATAGGCTTCGCTGTAGCCAAGGTAGCTGACCTGGTCGGTATAATATGTTTGCATGTGTATTCTGATGAACACAAAGGTGAGGGCAGCAGCTTATTAACGAGCACAGAGAATGGCAAGACATCGTCATACGCCTTTTGGGGATTCAACTAATACGTAGTTCATAGCTAGAGTTCTTTCAATGATCAATTTCCAGGTAACATAAGTGTTAACGTATAATCGTCTACTGTGGTCCCAGCAATGTATCAATTAAGACCGTCTCGACTCATCACCGTGTTTCTAAATGGGAGTATTTCATCATAGCGCCAAATGAATTCCTTTAGATATATTTCTAAAGCTGGCGTAAAGATGAAGACGAGATGAATGTAAACATCTACATTTTTAACAGGCCATGATAAATCGTCAGACCGCCCATGTGGCTTCAAAGAAACCGCGGCCTACTGTAATATATTTACTCCTTGACCTTCAACCATCACGCATCCGCCGAGGAATCTTTAGACGTCTTCGTTATGGCAACGAGACTGCCTGAGTGATGTTAAATGAACGGATAGGGTCATTTTCATCACCCAAAGGGTCTACAGGGATAAAGAGGGTACGCTTTCGTCGGTAGCTAGGCGATGCTAGTGGCCTCTGGTGGCGATAAAACCGATACCTTGCGCCTTTGAGTGACTTGTCTCTGAAGACAGCTCCGAAGTTGACGAGTGAAAAGAAAACAGGAAGAGGGATGGAAAATGTGGTGGAGGAAAGGGTGGAAGGGAAGAGATCAAAGAGAGTAGTAAGGATGGAAAGAAGATACAATGATAATTCACTGCGGTATATTTAAAAATTCGAGTACAAGAAATTAAGAGAAACAGAGGTAGGGAGAAAATGATGAAGAAGTAACGAACGGAACAAAAATTAAAAAGTTTAAAGGAAAGTAAGACAGAATGAGAGAAGGAAAAAAAGAGATGGAGATGGAGAAGGAAATGAAGAAGTACATGAAGCAGAAGGAGAAGGAGATGAGGAAGCAGATGAAGGAGTAGATGAAGAAGGAGATGAAGAAGCAGATGATGAACGAGATGAAGAAGCAGATGAAGAAGCAGATGAAGAAGCAGATGAAGAAGCAGATGAAGAAGCAGATGTTAAAGAAGATGAAGAAGAAGATGAAGAAGGAGAAGCAGAAGCAGATGAAGAAGCAGATGTTAAAGAAGATGAAGAAGAAGATGAAGAAGGAGAAGAAGAAGCAGATGAAGAAGCAGATGAAGAAGCAGATGAAGAAGTAGATGAAGAAACTGATGAGGAATCTATGAATCAAATTAATTGCAAACGCATGAACAGGAATCAGAATAATTGCCCTCCCTCCTCTTGCAATCCTCACTCCATCTTCCCTTCCTCTCAATCCTCCTTCGTCTCCTCAGAACCCTTAATTTGTTTTCCCTGGCGGCAAGTAACCTAACCCAGTAGTTGCGGTAATTGGTCCAATCGCCTACTGCGCCCCTCCTGTTGACGCACCTGCAAACGGCGCCAACCGAACGAGAGACGAATCCTTTGAACCGAGTGTGGCCAGGTGGTCTAGGAGTCGGATGAAGAGTAGGAAGCCCGACAAGGTGGAATACTGGAAGAAGGAGGGATTATAAAAGATGAATACGGGGTGGAAGAGGATAGGGCTAACGTTGATGTTCAATATATTACTATAGGATGTGAATGACCCGCACATGTCACGAGATGCAAACTAAAACAAGAGAAAAGAGATGTTTTATTTTAAAACTATATATATTATACGTGGTTCGCGGAATAACAGTGGTGCAACTTCCGACTGAGAGTTTGCTGGTTCAAATCCTTGCTAAGGAAGATGTTTCCACAGCTGCAATGAGTACACAGATCACACAGCGTCGGTGGCAAGACCCGGCGACGAGGAAGAAGACTAACCACCCAATCTCATGTAATGTAATGTTATTAAGCATTTATATAGCGACCCTTAAAGATATCTACTCAGAGGCCTAAATGATGTTAAATGTCATAGTGAACGAGCAAATGCGTCTGTAGGCCAAACGATGCACTGTAGGCTGAAATCGACAGTTAACATGGATGTTCAATTGTTCATATGGTGAGGCTGACAGAAACGAAGTCGCACCAATGGATGCCTTTCTGGCCAGCTTCTTCTCGTTAAACCTCTTCACGTACACCTTTTAGGACACCATCTCGACCCTGCTCATCTTTCAACGAAGCGATCTGGTCACATCTTTCACCAACACAACCCTTTGATTGGTTACAGCGCCATATAGTTAAAGATCCCCGTACGGGCCGGGCGAACCCGAGATTAAAATCACAGAAGAAATCCCCTATCGGTATGTAAGCCCTTCGCAGAGAAGAGGCGCCTGTATACGTGAAACCTCCGTTGGTATTTCGTCATGCGGAAGGAATGCCAGTTGATGATGCTCTTGATGCGAGGCACCTACTGCACGTTTTAAGTCAAGAAGGCACTTCATCCGATCGTTATTTCTCTTGCACCGGACACTACTCCTCCTGGAACAGATTGTCGGCACGTTTACACACTCGTTCTTCTGATTTACTCCTTCTGTCAACCGGAGAACTGGCTTGTTTAGATCGGTGGGAGAGTCGTGTTCACAGCGCTTTTGTGAACTGCTGAGAGGTGTTATCTATCCCGCTGAAGTCTAACATACAAAGAGATAAGAATGCGTTACTTGAAACGGAGTGGAGGACTCTATCGTTCGCCCCTATCACCGCCAAATGCTTGGCGTCAGGCACTGGTGATCATGACGAGACCGATGTTCATAGGATTCGCGTTGATCTAACTGGAGTCTGGCCTGTTTTGTGCATTTAGGACAGATTCTTGTTTTAGAAGCAGACACATTAGTCACATGAAATCAGCTACTTCTGGCTATTCGTGTGTACTACTCCTTTCATAGTTATCACTATTATTATTATTATTGGAAGTAGTAGGTGGAGGGGTGGAGTAGTAGTAGCAGTAATAGTAGTACTAGTATTTTTATTATTGTTATCATTATTATTATTGTTTTGATTATTTTTATTTTTATAATTATCAATGTCATCATCATTACTGTTATTTTTATCATCATTACTATTTATATTATTTATGGTATTGTCTTGATTATCATTATAATGATCACTATTTTAATTATTATTATTTTTAATGTTGTTATTGTTGTCATATTAGACCTACTATTAATAATAATATTATCGTGAATGGTTACAGAGCTGGGCTTTTAGAGGAAGTTTTTTTTACCTAAATGGGGACGAAGACCGTTAGATCCCAGAATCATTTTTACTTTTCGGATAGTATGTAGCGGTAAGCCTAAAACAGTAGCTGAGGGATTATTTATATCTCTGGTAAAAAAAAGATCATAATGATTGTAAGATTATTATTATTAGTAGTAATATTATTATTACTATTATTATTATTATATCACATATAGTATAATTCATCATTGGCATTGTCAAGGGATCTGTCATCAGGCCATCTGGGTCGCCGCTTGTCAGTGGATTGTAATCTTGACATGGTGCCCTGAAAAGCCACCGCATTGAAACGTTGGATCAATGACGACAGGTTCTGGAAAAGGAAGTTTGTCTCTCGGGTGTCACCAGTAGTTGTCGAAAGTCGGCGTCCAGTCTCAGACAAAAAGGCGAGGCCGTCACTATTGAGGGGACCGAAGGTTTATATAGAGATCGGAATAAAAGTGTATTTCTTCTCCAGCTCAGAATATTTTGTGTTTCCTTGTGGCTGCTATTCCCGCCGTTCCTCCGGCTGTGGCAGCTGTCTCGGGGATATAAGAAGCGGCCACTGTGAAATAGTAGCCGACCCTGACTATTATTATTATTATTATTATTATTATTATTATTATTATTATTATTATTATTACTATTACTACTATTACTGTGACTATTACTATTACTATTACTATGATATGAAGATTTATGAAGTGTGCCTTCATGCAACCAAATCCACTGAAAAAAATAATCAAGGAAATTGGTAACTGAATTGGGTCTGTCTATAGTGTGCTTAGATATGATATTTGCATGAATATTTGAATATATGAATATAAACGAAGCAGACTGATTAATAGATCTAGTATTTAAACAACTAATTATGATATTGAGTCAATTATGTTAGTAGAAAGGAAGGAAATTAATCAAGTAAGTAAACAGCATATGTAGTGACATTCTCTGAAGCGACGACGACCTAGTTGCATCTAATTATTATTTGACCAGAAGCTGTTCTATAGGGATCGCTGGCATAGGTAGACGTAAACAAAACATACAATTCGTAGATTAAACGTAGATGGCATAGATGAAGATAGATCGAGAGACACACATACAGACGAACAGAGAGACAGAGAGATAGACGGTTAGACAGAGAGACAGGCAGAGAAGCAGGAAGATAGACACAGAGAGACAAATAGGCATATAGTAAGGCAGGAGGATAACCAGAGATACAAGCAAATAGATATAGACAGACACTCAAACAGAGAAGCACGCATATAGGCAGACATATAGAAAGATAGACAATAAGGCAGAGAAACAGACAGACAGAGAGACAGACAAAGAGATATGGGCAGACATACAGGCAGGCAGGCAGGCAGACGGGCAGACGGGCAGACGGACGGACTGAAAGGCCGACAACAAAACAAAGAAACAGACAGACAGACAGACAGACATATCCTTCTGACTGTTAGGATGTATGTTTACAGACCTTTGACCCGCTGCATGGGTTTTCGTTACGACTGACTATTACGGGTATGACACCACAAATAAGCAGACGCGGGTTCTCCTTTTATATATATATATAGGTATATATATATATATATATGTATATATATGTATATATATGTATATATGTAAGTACGTGGCGTACTTGTCTTCGTCTGTCATCGTGAGGTCATTTCTCACCCTTTCAGAAGGTGGTTGAATGGGTCATCGCACATGCGCAGGTTAACAGGCGGGTCGTTGACGGACAGCACTGCGTGCGATCTGCACACAATACTTGGGCGTGAAAGGGCTTCCTTCACCGGTTCATCCGATTCTTCGTTTGTCTACGAGTCGCTGATGTCTTCCGTCGGCGGCTGCAGAGGCTGAGGTCGTCTCCATGGCGACCGGTATATGGACCTAGGTTTAGCTTTAATCTTCGTTTGCCTCTGATAGGGCGTTTGGGCCTCGGTAACGAGGTTAATTAAACGATCGTCATTAGACGGAGGGAGGATGTGTGCAAGGCTTAAGGGCTGGAGAGAGAGAGAAAGAGAGAGAGAGAGAGAGAAAGAGAGAGAGAGAGAGAAAGAGAGAGAGAGAGAGAGAGAGAGAGAGAAAGAGAGAGAGAGAGAAAGAGAGAGAGAGAGAGAGAAAGAGAGAGAGAGAGAGAGAGAGAGAGAGAGAGAGAGAGAGAGAGAGAGAGAGAGAGAGAGAGAGAGAGTAGGGATGGTGTTCAGACCCGCCGACCCGCCGCAGCCTATGTCGGCTAATGATGTCTGAGGTAATCGTGATCTCCAAACTTCGTAAGCGCCACTCAATGAGCATACCGAAGGAAACAGCTTATTCACGAGCGCTGTGTAGAATCAGAGAGGTTGACCTAAGAATATTGTTAAAGAGAAGCTCAGTTCTGGTTGAGAATGGGGTGATCGGGGCAGAGCTGCTATTAAAGTAGGTGTCATTTAGCGCGAGAGCGGGAGGGCGAAAGGTCGGACCAGTCTGGGCATGAGTTCTTGAAGTGATGACAACCGTTTTCAGTGGAAGGCCCGAGGGGTAATGGATAGACGAGCCTGAGGCAGATGCTGGTGGGTGATTGGCAGCGATGAAGGAGGAATCAAACATTTGCGAGATTCAGTGGGGAGATCGCAACAGAGTGCAGAGTGTGATACGACTCGGTTGTCGAACCTGAGAAACTTGATGACGGAGTCCGAGAAAGACTGAGACTGGAGGACAAAGCGAGTATACTTCCTATCAACTAAAGACCCGATTAACCCACGGAGAGTCCTTCGCCGACAGGGTGTGTCCTGCCGCTAGTGATGCGTGAAAGGGTTGTGTATAGGGTATCTTTTAGTGAAAAAGGAAACAAGAATTCAGCGGACGAGACACATGTGTTTGCCTGGCACCGAAATGTGACAACAATCGAGAAAAACATGGAAAGAGCAGTTTTACCTTTCAACGACAGACGCCGCCTTATCCATGCGATAGATGCTGATGATGGTGTTGATGACGGTGGTTGGGTGTTGGTGGTAGGAGTGGTGTGGGTGGTGTTGGTGATAGTGGTTGTGGTAATAAGGTTTGCAATTGGTGATGATGATGATGTGAGTTCAGGTGTTATTGGCGATTGAGGTAATAAATAAGGGGGGTCATTATCAAGTTTGCACGTGTTTTGGTGATGGTGTTGGTGGTAGCGGTGTTAGTGGTTACTTAGTGGGATTAAAGACGGGGCCAGGCAGTCCCTTTGATCTAAGCAACTCTGTGGTCCTCTGTCGCTGTGGAATGCGGCACAGATCCGATTCTTGCCAATTTCCAGACTCTAAAATCTGTGATATTGTATGTCCGAAACGTTCGCCTTGCGATTACGGTTCATTTGTGACTCCATCACAGTTATCACGCTAGATAACACCTTTATGATCAGTTTCAGGTATAAATAGTTACAGGTATATATGGTCAAAGGAGTGGAAGACTATCTGGTACTCGTAGTGCCAGATCTATGAGCAATCTTTTGATTTCATTGGGTGCTGTATATAATTTGAGAACTGTTTCTTTTATTCGCTGCAATGACAGAAGACATCTAAGCAAAATCGCAGAAGTTGAGACGTTAGATCGCCTCAGAATGGAATCTCTTGACGTAACGCAGTCCATGTCCGTTAGTTCGCCCTTCACAAGTCATTCTTTGCAACTGGTGGATGGCTTGATTGGTTGTAGCACTTTACCGCTGAACTTTGTATGTAATAAACGTGATAAGGGACGTGTGTAAGCGTCCCTAACGGTCAACGTGTTTTAAAATACCGATTCACATTGTCGTCTTAGTAAGAGATGTATTATTATTATTATTATTATTATTATTGTTATAATTATTATTATTATTATTATTATTATTATTATTATTATTATAGTAATTTTATGTAGCGCCCCTTCAAGTTTGCTCCCAAGTCCCAACTCAACCTCGGCCGAACAGAACAGTCTTAAGAGTAGTGAGAAACGAGGCAGACTGGTCAATTGGTATTTGTCGAAGCGTGGTCAGGAGCCCATTCCACAGGTCGAAACAATTTTGGTTGGGGTGGGGGGAGCTTGGAAAACAATCTCAATTCACAAACATGGATGCAGTAAAAAATGATGAACAGTGGAAATACTGTAGATATCTGGAATATTTATGAAATATTTATAAAATACTGGAGTACAACGATGATTAGAGTCATCCTCCTCCTTTCTGCAGGCACGGGACTGGCAGTGTTAGAGGTGCGAGCAATGGAGGAGTAATAAATCGAGTGTTGGCGACTTTTTTCACAGCCTGACAGCAGGTGGCCCTCTCCCTGACAGTTTACAATCAACGTGCTCATTATAGCCGGGCTGTTGAACATACCTTTCTTATGGAGATGTGAACCCCCGATTTGTCGATAAAACAGGTATGCAGCTGATAACATCATAGGCACGTACGTTACATTGCTACGATGGTGTACTGTCGACCACTCTCAAAAGTATAGCTTGACCAACGGTAATTGTAACTTTCTTCAAACCAAAATGGCGCAGGCATTTCGCAAAGGATTACTCAGAACAAAAGTTATGTAGTGGCCATTTTTCGTTGTATCGAATAATCTTTTGCGACATATAACAGCGTCGTTTTGATTTGATGCAAGTTATAGCAAAGACAATTAACGATGGTGTCTTCTTGTGTACATAAACGACGTTTGGTAGGATGTCAAGTTGACTTAGAAGTGAATGCTTTGTGTCGTCAACAACACGTCAACTGTTGTGAAACAGAATGTAAACATGTTGGTCTACTCTGTTGCTTGCAGGCGATTTGAAAGTGGCGTACAAAACATACTAAATGTGCATATGTATAGGGGATGGAAAGAAGGAGAAAGAGAGAGGTTGGGGAGGAATGAAGAGATCTGTCACTGCCACTCTATATGTGGAGCAGAGTAATCGACGCCTTTGCATGCAACGACTGTAAAAATAACATTCATTTAATTTCAGACTGACTAACTGCAGTACGATTACAAGTACAGTATGAACGATTGATGAAAAGTTATTACAGACATCGAATTTAACTATCGGCAGCCATGCAAGGCGCCCATTACGTTATACATCTCATTTTAGCAACCTTCATCTTATACCTTCATTTAATCTCTCTCGTATTTTCCCTCATGTAAACCTTCTACAATGTTCTCACTGTACAGTAAGAGAGTATAGTATAAGTCTGCTTTATACGTGTAATCGTAATGACGAAAATTTCGACGTACGTCATAGTCATAGCAAGATACTTCTTCCAGGATGCTTTGCACACAAACACCACCACCATCACCAAATCTAACAAATAAAGTAATTAAGAAGTGAGGAAGTAAGCAATGTTTTGCTCCGTTACAGAATATCTCCAGTGCAGTAGCTCATCGTCTCCTCACGTGCAAAACTGTATATATATTATATATATATTATATATTATATATATGTTATATATATGTTATATATATGTTATATATATATTATATATATTTTATATATATATTATATATATTATATATATATTATATATATGTTATATATGTTATATATATTATTATATATATATATCGTATATATATTATATATATATATTATATATTATCCCTCTAATGGCTTCCTCCAGGTTTCTTAGTTCAGAAGCCGTAATTCAACATAGGTGGTCGGTGCGTGGAAAACTATCTGCTGAGCTCTCACTTGTCGTCAGCATAGTTTTGATGCGTGGAAAAGTGACGGCAGCTGGAGGCCCTAATCCACGGAATCCCGCGCTGACCATCTGCTGGTCCCTGGAATGGAGCTCACGCGTGGCTAGGTGGAGTTCTCCAAGTAGATATGGCAGAATTACAAATCCCTTATTCATGGCGTGACTGCATGGGAAGGGGTGTCGGTATCGCTGGCCTAGTGGTTAGTGTCCCGGAATGAAAACCTAGAGGCTATGGTTGAACGCTAAAACGACGAATCCTACAGATTTAGAGATCGTTGTTCCATACAGTGCCAAACACGTTTGAATATGGGTGCATCGACACTATACACTGTTCCAAACTTGTCATAATGAATCAAGACTTAGAGAGGGAAGTTCCATAAAGCCATGACTGCCTCATGATTGGCTCCAGAGACAGCAATTCTTCTTGCTCTTGTGTTTCTTCAAGTCTTCCTACTGTTTTTCTTCTCGATCTTCTTCACGTATCGCATTAGAAGAAAAGGAAGGGAGTGAATTGGGTACTGAAGGTAAAAGTGATGCTGAATAAGATGAAGATGAAGATGATGAAGAGAAAGAAGAGGAAGAAGAAGAAGATTATGACAATGATGATGATGATGATGATGATGACGACGACGACGATGATGAAGATGATGATGATGATGTGATGGTTGGCGTCCTATCCTCTCACTCGGCGTCTCAACTTCCCACAGTCAGTCTTCTCGATACTTCTGAGTTGGATTTGGTTGCAAGAATAGGAAAAAGCACAACTAAGACTTCGGTCATGCATGGTAACTAGCCAGATTCATAGTCTCTATACAATGGCAGCTCCCACATTTCCACATACATGACTCGATCCACCAGCGTAAACACCACATGTGCATACATGTATCATGCCATACAAAGCCAACAACCTCTCTTGTTGCATTGTAGGCAGAGTTCGCTGCTCGAGATTCTCCGAACGAGGCCAACTGATTCTGGACTGTATCAGTGCGAGGCGGTCAACGCTATTGGAAAAACGGAAAAGATCGGAGTAACGCTTATCGTCAAGACAGGTAGGATGGATGGCTGTACGATGAAAATCTGTTCTGTAGCG